>CM077159.1:175909557-176137667 GCA_039583875.1 Platanthera guangdongensis
AGAGGGCAAGTGCCACAACTGCGATAAGTGGGGTCACTAGGCGGCTGATTGTAAGGCTCCTAAGAAGAAAAAAAGAGGAAGCCCCACAAAATGTGGCAAACATGCTGGTAGATGCCTTAGATCCCAAGTCCTTCGTGGCTATGCTCGGAAGCAGTCACCGCAGTTCATCCTCTGAGTGGTGGCTAGATAGCGCTGCTACCTGTCATGTGACCAATGACAAAGTTCTACTAGATGAGGTCAAGGCGGTCCAGGAGGAGGTGGAGAACTACAATAGAGGAGAGACCGAGGTGACATATGCTAGAACAGCCGAGCTGGTCCTCTCATCAGGTAATATTTTTTTTTTCTGAATAATGTTAAAGTATTGCCTTCTTTAACTAAAAATATGATTCAATGAGTCTATTAGATAAGGTTGGGATTTACTTCACAACTCAAAACGGTAGAATGACCTTAACAGTCAATTCACATTATTTTGGGTGTGTGTACCTGATCAACAGAATATATAGACTTAACTTAAACAATGTTGCAATATGGAGGTTGGGCGGTCTGTTGCTGTTCGGAGACCGGGCGGTCTGCCGATTTATTCTGGCCGGTCTGTCTGCCGTGCTGGTGCTGTTTGGTATCCCAGCGGTCTGGCGGTTTGTCTCAGATGACTTGGAGACCGGGCGGTCTAGCGGTCTCCTGCGGCAGCTTGATCTTTGTGGCACATGTTATCTCCTTTTGTTAGTTGACGGGCGGTTAGCCGCTTGTCTAACTGCCCGACCTGTCGGTTTGCCTTTATAAAGGCGCATATACTTGTAATTTTTAGTCCCACATTGCTTAATTGTATTCTCTCTCATCTCCTCCATTCTATAAAAGGGAGGCTATACCATTGTAATTGACATTTTTTTGGATAATAAAGTTTACATTACTCCAAATTTTCGGTCTGCTCTTTTATGTTCGCATATGGTATCAGAGCACTCGGTCATTTCCTCCTGACTGAGCTCTCTCTACGCGTACAGCTTGTTTCTTCTTTCCGCGACCTGTTCTCGCGATTTGTTTTCTCTTCTAACCACTGTTCTGTTCGCGCGGCTTGTTTCTCCCTGTTTGCGGCTTCTTGCTTCTTCTCTTTTCTAACCGCACTCCTTTTTCTTTGTCGCCGTGACCTGTCCTTACGTCGCTGCGGCCTCTTCTCGCCGTTCTCCTCTTCTTTGCCGCCGCGACCTGTCCTTAAGTCGTTGCGGCCTGTTCCGGCTTCTTCTCCTTCTAGCTGCGACTTGTTTCTCCCACTGCTCTCTTCTATGGCCTCCCTCTCCTCGATGCAGTCCACCTCGGTGGTCACCTCTTCTGGTAGTGCCCATGTTATTACTCACGACCGATGGTTGATCGACTCTGGTGCTACCAATCATATGACGGCAATCCTCAGTATTTTCTCATCTCGAAACACATGATCGGTTGCCTCCGGTCTTTGTTGCCAACGGCTCTTCATCTCCGGTGAATGGGATGGGGGTGGTTCAGGTCACTCCGTCTCTTCGTCTGGCGGATACCCTCTACGTGCCCCTATTCCCTTGCAATTTATTATCGGTTACTTCTCTATGCAAGCAATTACGGTGTTCCGTCACATTCACTTCTACTTCTTGTTCTTTTCAGGATCGGACTCCCAACGGACGATTGCTACTGGGACTGAGAGTGACGGCCTTTACTTTCTCGACAACGTTTCTGCTCTATCCGCGTTTTCCTCCTCCTCTATAGATCTTCTCCAATGACATTTCGCCTTGTACATGCTCCTCCACAGCATCTGCGCCAGCTTCTGCCCCACCTCCCTCCTCATCATCCTCCTCTAAACTGTGATGCATGTTAGCTCGGCAAGCATCATCGCTCATCCTTCCCGCCAACACAGAGTCGTGGCTCTTCCCGTCCCTTCGACCTCGTTCGCTCTGACGTGTGGGGTCCTGCTCCTACCCTCACCATCGGTCGGAGTAGTTTCTATTTTGTTATATTTATTGATGATTTCTCTCGGTGTACGTGGGTGTACCTTCTCAAGGATCGCTCCGAACTGTTCTCTGTCTGAACATCCTTTTATTCTATGATCAAGACTCAGTTTGATACGTCTATTAAAATTCTTCGTTCTAACAATACTAAGGAGTATCTTAGCCATGATTTTTCTTCTTTATGTATGTATCATGGTATTATTCGTCAAACTAGCTGTGTCTACACCTCCCAACAAAATGGGGTGGCAGAACGCAAAAACCGTCACCTCCCTGATGTCGCTCGCACTCTGCTGACCCAAATGCATGTTCCTTGCTCCTATTGGGCTATGCTGTCCTCCTCTCCTGTTATCTCATCAACCACATTCCCTTCACGGTTCTCCGCGGTGCTACCCCATTCTCCATTCTTTATCCCACCAAGAATCCTTTTCCCCTTACTCTGCGCATCTTTGGGTGCACCGCCTTTGTGCATTCTCCCGCTGCCACCCGTGACAAACTCTCCTCACGCACCACTAAATGTGTCTTTCTGGGGGTACTCTACCACTCAGAAAGCCTATTGTTGCTTTGACCCCGTTACCCGCAAGCAGTTTATCTCTGCGGATGTTACATTCTTTGAAAATGTCTCTTTCTTCTCTCTTGCTTCCTCCTCTACTCCTGCTGCTCCTACTTCTCAAACCAACCCATATATTCTCTCTGCTCCTACTGACGTTTCGCCCTCTCCACCGTCTCTACCCTCTCCACCATCTCCACCATCTCCACCATCTCCTCCGTCGATTTCTCCCTCCTCTCCACAGTCATCTCTCTCTACTCCCGGGCCAGCTCTCTCCACCACGGACGCTCCGGATACTGCAGAACCAGCTGCCCTGGATCTCCTCATTGCCCTTCGCAAAGGGGTTCAGGTATGTACCCAACACCAGCTTACTGCAGTTGTTTCCAATGATCGTCTTACCCCTTCTTGAAGAGCTTTTGCACTGGCTATCTCGGCCACTGCCACCCCCCGTTCCTACCAGGAGGCCCTTACTATTCCTCATTGGAAAGCTGTCAGGATGAGGAGATTGCTACTCTCACTGAACGGGGTACCTGAACCCTGGTTCCTCCTCCTTTCGGCATAGATGTTGTTGGCTGTCGCTGGGTCTTTGTGGTGAAGTTCCTTCCTGATGGCAGTGTGGATCGTTACAAGGCTCGGCTTGTTGCCAAGGGTTTTACCCAAACTTATGGGGTTGATTACTTTGAAACTTTCTCTCCAGTTGCTCGTCTCAGTACTATTCGAGTTCTTCTCTCTGTGGCTGTCAACCGAGATTGGCCCATTTCACACCTGGATGTCAAAAATGCCTTTCTTTATGGGGATCTTCAGGAAGATGTTTACATGGAGCAACCTCCTGGGTATGTTGCTCAGGGGGAGACACGTGTATGCCAGCTAAAGAAGGCTATCTATGGCCTCAAGCAAAGTCCTCGTACCTGGTTTGACAAGTTTAGCGACATCATTGCGGCCATTGTTTTTACAAGAAGCTCAGCCGATCACTCTTTGTTCGTTCGGAAAACTGTCTCTGGTCTGGTAGTTCTTGCGGTTTATGTTGATGACATTCTTCTTACTGACGATGACCAAGATGGGGTAACGTTGACAAAGAAACACCCCCGTCAGCACCTGGTCACGAAGGATATGGGCTCCCCGAAATACTTTCTGGGAATTGAAATCTCTAGGAAGCCCAACTCCATCGCCCTTTCCCAACGGAAGTATGCTCTTGATCTTCTAAAAGAGGCAGGATTGACTAGTGCTAAACCTGCCCGTTCTCCCATGGCTATTGGGGAAGACAAAACTTGGACAGATGACTCGCCTCTTCTATCCGATCTTATGAAGTACCGACGTTTGGTGGGCAAACTCATTTATCTCACGGTAACCAGACCCGACATCTCTTATGCTGTTGGCAAGGTGAGCCAGTTCATGCAAGCTCCTAGAGAGTGTCATCTACAATCTGCCTTGAGGATATTGGAGTATATTAAAGCAACACCAGGGAAAGGACTTTTTTTTTAGAAGAATGGTCACCTAAGGGTTGAAACATACTCTGATTTGAGCTATGCTGATGACAAAGGGGATCGCAAGTCGACATCAGGTTTCTGCACGTTTGTTGGAGGCAATCTTGTGAGTTAGAAGAGCAAGAAACAGTCTGTGGTATCCAGGTCCAGTGCAGAGGCAGAATATCACAGTATGACATCGACCACATGTGAGTTGAAATGGTTATAGGCTCTCATGCTAGATTTAGGAGAGGTGTACAACTATCCTCTTCCTATATTCTGTGACAATAAGACCACAATATACATCTCCAAAAATCCGGTATTTCATGAGAGAACGAAGCACATAGAAGTCGATTATCATTTCATTCGGAAGGAGATCTTGAAGAAACAGATTTGTACTCCGTTCGTCACTTCAGACAACGAGTTGGCCGACATCTTCACCAAGCCGATGTCCGCTTCCTTTTTCCACATTTGCGACAAGCTGGGCATGCTTGATATCTATGCTCCAGCTTTAGGGAGAGTGTTGCAATATGGAGGTCAGGCGGTCTGTTACTGTTCGGAGACCGGGCGGTCTGCCGGTTTATTCTGGCCGGTCTGTCTGCCGGGCTGGTGCTGTTTGGTATCCCAGCGATCTGGCGGTTTGTCTCAGATGACTTGGAGACCGGGCGGTCTAGCGGTCTCCTACGACGGCTTGATCTTTGTGGTATATGTTATCTCCTCTTGTTAGTTGATGGGCGGTTAGCCGGCTTGTCTAACTGCCCGGCCTGTCCGGTTTGCCTTTTGTAAAGCCGCATATACTTGTAAATTTTGTCTCACATTGCTTAATTGTATTATCTCTCATCTCCCCATTCTATAAAAGGGAGGCTATACCATTGTAATTGACACCTTTTTTGGATAATAAAGTTTACATTACTCCAAATTTTTGGTCTGCTTTTTTATGTTCGCACAAACAATGATAACATTAACCAAATAAGTTCGAATCTTATTGATCCTAAGTTGTTACATAACAGACTTGGACACGTGGACTATTTGAAAATGATAGATCTAACGAATAGTCATAACATTCCCTTAGATCTGTCCATTCAATTTGATAAGTGTGAGGTGTGTGCTCAAACCAAAATAACTAGAAAGTCATTCAAATCGGTTTCTAGAAGCGCAAAACTTCTTGAATTGATACATTCAGACCTTTGTGATTTCTGCAGTCACGACACTAGAGGGGGAATGAAGCATCTGATTACATTCATAGACGATTTTTCTAGATATTGTCATGTGTATCTGTTAATATTGAAAGACGAATCTTTTGAGATATTTAAGACCTTCAAGTCTCGTGTGGAAAATCAGTTAAACCTGAAAATTAAAAGATTTAGAAGCGATCGAGGAGGAGAATAGTTCAAGAAATTTTGTGCCTCTGAGAGAATAATTCTTGAAACCATAGCTCCTTACTCACACTAGTCAAATGGTGTTGCCGAGCGTAAGAATAAAACTTTAACAGAAATGCTGAACTCTATGCTCCTAACAGCTGACATACTTAATTCCTTTTGGGGAGAAGCAGTTCGTGTTGCAAATCACATTCTGAACATAGTGCCTCATTCTCAGCTCACTTCTACCCCGTATGAGCTGTGACACAGTCATCCTTGTAGATATGATACTCTAAATACTTGGGGTTGTATTATTTATGCGCGAATATAAGACCTTAAGAGGACTAATGTGGGACTTAGAACAATGACGTGCGTCTATCTAGGTAGTGCAAAAGATAATACAGCCCACATATTTCTCAATCTATCCACGAATACCGTGATAGAGTCTAGAGATAACATATTCTTTGAAAATAAATTATCAAGGATCATGATTTGTGTATCTCCGAGTCTAATGATATGATATCAGAATCTATCGTAGAACCTGAAGCTGGCCCTTTTAGCACTGCTCCCCAACCTCTAGAGGTGGAACCTATTCCACTTAAAGCATTTACAAGAGAGAGAATCCCTAAGAATTCTGGTGAGAATTTCGTCACCTACCACTTAGAGGATGATCCATTTTCCTACCAGAAAGTAATGAGATCTAGAGACTCGTTAATGTGGGCAAAATCCATTAATGATGAGATAGACTCGCTGCTACATAACAATACTTGACATCTAGTTGACTTGCCGAAAGGCGCTAAAGTCCTAGGATGCAAGTGGGTGTTGAAGAAGAAACTACATAGTGATGAGTATATAGCCAGGTATAAAGCGTGTCTCGTAGCTAAAAGTTATAAACAACAGGGGGGATAGACTATTTTGACGTTTATTCACCTGTGTGTCACCTATCGACTATCAGAATTTTTCTGGCCTTAGCGTCTATCGAGAACTTTATAGTTCATCAGATGGATGTGAATACAACCTTCTTAAATTGAGAGCTTGATGAAGAGATCTACATGACACAACCTGAAAGTTATGTACAGAAAATTCAGAAAGATAAAGTGTGCAAACTGGATATATCAATCTATGAGCTTAAATAAACGCTTAAGATGTGTCACATGAAGTTTGACCAGGTGGTAAAGAGCCTCAGATTTCAGTGCAGTCTTTCAACAAATGCCTGTATCACCGCTCACTGTCGAATCAAATAGTCATCATATGTTTATATATGAATGATATGTTGATTCTGGGGTCAGATCTTGCTGTAGTTTGGGATATTAAATCCACTCTGGCAGAAGTCTTTGACATGAAGGATCTTGGTCCTATAGATATCTCGTTAGGTATGAAGGTTAAAGTTTACAAGGGTCGAGTTACTCTTATCCAGACTCATTATATTGAACAACTTCTTTCAAACTAGGGATATGATGACTGTAGGCCGATTGAGACTCCAATTGATCATAATGTTAAGTTGAGTCCTAATGTAGAGACCATCATTGATCAAGTTTGGTATTCTAAGATAATTGGTAGTCTCATGAATGCCACAAGTTGTACTAGACCAGACATTATTTTTTCGATTAGCGTGCTGAGTCGTTTTACTAGTAATCCAGACAAATCGCATTGAGAAGCCCTAGATAGGCTGTCGAGGTACCTGAAAGGTACTAAAGATCATGCTATGTGCTACACTGGTTACCCACCTTCTGTGGAGGGACATTCTGTTGCGTCGTGGTGTTCAGAAGTCAGGAACAACAAGTCCACCAGTGGATATATATTCACTTTGGGTGGAGTTGCTATTACTTGGAAATCCAAAAGACAGACTTGTATAGCATTGTTGTCTATGGAAGCCGAGTTGTCTGCCTTAGCTTTCGCTGGTGAAGAGACATATTGGATCAGGAACTTGATTTTAGACATTCATTTGTCTAAGTTACTAGTCAACTCGTTGAGCTTTTATTGTGATAATCAAGTAGCAGTTCAAGTCGTTAAGAATGCCATCTATAATACTAAGAGGAGACATGTATGACTGAGACATGTCTTATTGAATTATCTGAAAGAACAAGCAATTATCACTTTGATCGATGTACATTCAAAGGATAATTTGGCTGATTCATTGACGAAAGAAATGCCCAAAGACCGGCTAATCAAAACAGTGGGGGAAATGAGACTAAAGACGATTTAGTTCGGCCTTAGTTCAATAATAGGCGACTTAGTTCAACCTTTGTCCAAGCGTTTTGATTATTTTGATTTCCTTTGTCAAAGCAAGCATGTTGTGTTCCGTTGATGCTCTTGATTGCTGAGCTCGGGTCCGATAAGTTGTTTCATTCCAAACTTGATGCTAACAACTTCACCTGGATTCATCTTTTGCCTTGGAGGAGAGTGTTATTCCAAATTTGATAACACAATCTGACTTAGTCTTGTCTCTTCTTCTAGAGATTGGTTCCATTCCAAACTTGATGAGTTCCAATTAACTTTAGAAGAGCAATAAACGTGACATTCCATATATGATCACAGATATAGCCGCGGTGTCCAGAAGTGTGAAATCGTTTCGGTTGAAACAGATATTAAGTTCTGAGGTAAAACTATAATACTCTGTGAACGTGTCCTCTCAGCCAAATTAAAATGATCAATACTAAGTTCTTTTAGTAGAACTAAATATTTGCAAATTTACAAATGATAGAATTCATTCTGAAATGAAATTCTCTTTTGAAATTGCAGGAGTTGCTGGGATAGGAGGAGCACTGGTTGACTGGAATTCAGATCAGAATGATCTTCTGGATGATGAGTTTTAGAGTGTTATTAGTTTATCTTTTGCTACTTCTGTTCGGAGCATTGTTTAGCTCTTCCTTTTATGCACTGTTTGATTGGACTTTTTAGCTCTCTGTTTTTTTGGGAAGCTAGACGTATAAGGTCTGTCTTATTATACCTGAGACTATTCTGTGTTATAGCTGAGTTTTGTTTACTTATGCGTGCATACTATTTTGTGCTTAAGTCTAATTTTGTTTGAAACATGTGATGTACACGGTTGTATATGATTCACGGTTGATTGAACTTTGCACAAATCACCCTCTATTCGAAGTTTGAGTTCACAGCGGACATAGGAATAGATTGTTAGATATTTATATATATGTCCGCTCGTGAGTTAGACCGACTCAGAATAGGTTTGTGGGTTCGTGTTATACTAGAGTCTTGCTCTACGCTGGAAGCACTATAAATACTCATTTCATACATAGATGTGGTGTTCGTAGAATACTTTGAGCGGAGTCCTTCTAGATTTACGACCGCCACCACCATGCCAAACAGAGCCTAAGGCTTGGTTTCGTGCAGGTTATTTAATTTGTTCGGCAAGTTTGGTTAAAAACATCACTATCATAGAATGTATGTTTGGCAAGATAAAGATCACGACTTATACCAAATAAAATAAACTGGTTTTGAGCATAAAATGCAGGAATTTTTTTAGGTGATGTCGGACGTTCACGAAAGATGGTTCATAACTACCGCATTCATGATCGACCGCCACCACTGCGCCAAATGAAGCCTTAGTAGAGTCTCCATCAAGTTTAATAGAGATGGACCGATGTCGGAGATGGATTGATGCCAAAGATTAAGGCTCCGTTTAGGGGGACTTAGGTGGCGTTTGGCGCGGCTTATTCCGTGCGGTGCGGCTGGGACGCATCGTGATTTCCATTAGAAGCGATATTTGGTTCAGCTTTTTTCGAAAACACCGATTATTAACCTCTGCTATTTCCTTCTATAGGCTATCCGCGGTTTTTTCCTCCAGTCCAGCCGCAGCTTCTTCCCTCTCGCCTCGATAGATGCCGCAACCCTAGAGCATCCCGATCCACGCAGAAGCAGCGATTTTCTGATCCGTATTCCCCGTCGACCACGGCGAAACACCACAGCTACATCTTCCCCGTCGGCCACAGCAATCCTTGGATCCTTCAACCCTGGTATGTCCCGATCTTAGGGTTTTCTTCTTCTATCCCTTCTTTCTTCGATCTCCTCTTCTGCTTCGATCTCCTCTTCTGCTTCGATCTCCTCTTATTTCTTCAATCTCCTCTTCTGCTTCGAGCAGCGGTTTTCTTCTTCGATCTCCTCTTCTGCTTCTTCCTCCGCTTCTTCTTCTTCTTATTTTTTTCTCCTCTTCTTCTTCTTCCTCTTCTTCTCTTCTTTTCTCTTTTCCTCCTCCTGATTAGTTCATAATATTTGATAGATCGATTTGTTTCTAACCAGAAATTCTGATATGGTGTTTTTGATTATCCATGAATTATTGCTGAAAATCCAGGAATTTTTGTTGCTTTGCTTCTCTCCGTTTCTGACCATACTTTTCTTCAATTTTCAGGTAGCCTATTGCTGATTTGCACTTCATTCCAATTATTATTTATGTGACTGTGAGTATTATTTGTGTGTGTGTGCTGGTATGTATGTGTGTGTGCTTAGTTGTATGTATGTGTGTGAGTTGTGTGTGTTGTTGTGTGTGTGTGTAGAAGAATTATCAAGGAAATATGTTAGACCTGATGTTATATGGACAACACTCAACATAAATGAACATTTGCCATGTACCCTCTTACAAAATTAATGAAACCCGCTTTCAATGAATCTTCCAACTTCAAATATACACATGGCTATAAAATTCATTTTATTCACTCACAGTTAACATCTTCTTTATGAATGCACTGCACCTTCCCTAGTTACATGATATCAACATCAAAACTCATAATGACAAGTCATCCCAATTATCTCTAAATACTATTAATGAACACAATAGCGTCTCAACAATCACATATTATATATCGAATTACCCTATATATTGTTGTCTTTAATTAATCAATTTTTGTGACATGTCTTATAGATTGATGATGTCTGCAATGTTATAGTTTATGATGATGTCTTATATTGTTGTCTTTAATTATTTATATCAATTTGGGAAGGTCCATGTGACCTGAAATGAAGGTCACGAGACTATTTTGACAAGAATTACACAATTCTATGGATGCAAGAATGGTCTTCTAAGTAGTACCTTAGATTTCCCCCCATCTTGGTTATTTATACACCATCATGATATAAATATGTTAGACCTGATGTTATTTGTATATGCGTGTGTTTGCCTTATAAAAATGGGCAAAACAAAAGATGGTGGTGTTGCAGCAATGTGGGATAATGTCGATGTTTTGCTCTTTTGCAATATTTGCATAAAGGAGATAGAACTCGGGAATCGACCAACGACGCATTTTAACAAGGAGGGGTGGAGTAATATTATGAAGAAATTTGAAGAGTCAACTGAAAAGAAATACGATAAGGTCCAATTCAAAAATAAATGGGATCATCAGAAGAAGGAATGAAAACTCTGGATGGAGTTGAAACGCGGTGAGACCGGGTTAGGTTGGAATACATCAAGGAAAACTATCGACGCCTCCGACGAGTAGTGGGATGAGCGATTGAAGGTATTCTTTTTTAAAGTCATTAATTTCGTAAAATAATTTTTTCTTAATTCAGGTTTACTAAAATGTATAATTTTGCAGGTTGTCCCGGCCGCCAAGAAATTTCGGTATTCAGGCATCCATCCAGAGTTAGAGGAGAAACTCACCCTGATGTTCAGTCCTGTTGTCGCGACAGGATATCATTCATGTACCCCCAACACCGTCAATGATCCATCAGAGTCTTTTGATGAAAGAGTGATGTCAGATGGTGAACATGTAGACGTTGAGGTCAACAAGGGTCCTGCGACTAATGACGGTGCATCAGAAGTTTCCAAAAAAAAGAAGGAAATGGAAAAACAAACCTGTTAGCTCTGTACTAGAACATTTGGCGGAGTCTTCTAAGACTATCAGCATATGCATCCAAGAACCACCACCAAAAGCTTCTTCTGAGTTTAGCATTCAGCGAGCATTAGACAAATTAGCCATGTACCCGGAAGTGGTAGCTGATGAAGACTTCAATGACTTCGCCATCACATATTTTATGGATAGAAGTCATAGAGAGACTTTTCTGTGCCTTCCAGATTCCCAGAACGTCAAGTGGTTGCGTAACCGTTTCATTCGTGGGGGTTAATAGGGAGCCTATGATACTATCTTAGCTGTTCTATTTTTGTATTTTCTTATCGCTTAGCTTTAAAACTCTGGTCATGTACTCATGGTTATGTTTATCTCTATTTATGTTGTCAGTGGACTCATGTTATTCGTGGACTTATGTTATCTTATCTATTATGTGTTGTTTATCTCTTTTGTGGATGTGGATATCATTATGCTAGTATTCATGGTTGTGTTTATCTCTTTTGTAAATTATGTGTAATTATTACTCGTGTATATTAACAGGAAATGTCTAGCGGTGATTCTGAATATTCGACGGAAGAGCAAGAGACTACGAGAAGAAATTATGCTATTGCAAGTCATCAAAATGTGGTATCGGCAGTATGTTTGGTATCAGAATATACTGGTCTGTTAACCGGTCCAGTTCCTCGAATGACATCAAAACCAACTGGCGACAAATGGGTTGACGAGCTTCTTCGTGCGCCTCGAGTTTGATTTCATGACTCTTTTATGATGAGTCAAGAAATTTTTATGAATTTATTACTGTCTCTGGAGGAGAAATGTGGTTTCCAAGGATCTCGCAGAACTGCATCAAGGGAAATCTTAGCATTGACGGTATACATATTGTCACATAATGAATCAATGAAAAAAACGTGCGAGCGATTTCAACATTCAACAGAGACAATTAGCAGATTTTTTTCTCGTGGTCTTCACGCATTGATGCATTTATCGAAGGAAGTGATACAACCATCAGATAGAAATTTCAGTGGAACACCACCAGAGATTTTATATGACAGACATTACATTTTATTTTGTGTTAAATTTGAGAAAAAAAATTCAAAACTTCGTTTTGTATCCAAACAACTTTTTGAAAATTCCATTTCGTAAACTCCGTTTCACCCAAACAGTTTTTTAACAAAACTCTGTTTTCCAGAATCAACACTTTTTCTATCAGCAACAGTTCATCAGCAGCTTTCCATCAGCAACAGCCCAACCAAACAGACCCTTATTTTCACCGGTCAAGAGCTTACGACCACATAAACCGGACCTTAACCGCTTGACCGGTGAAAATAAGTCCCCCCAAATGGAGCCTAAGTCAAAGGAGAGGAGGAAGATGGCCATAATGTGGTTAGCGCGGGAGCACTACTCAGGAGGTGAAGACTCGGACGTGTTTGACAAAGATATTCGAGAGGTTTCGGATCCCTGACGAAATAGGAATTGTAGTGATTTTATGATTTGCTAGTAATCAATTGATTTTTAAGTAATTATTTTTTTTTTGGAATTTTATAATTTGCCAAAAACAAAAATAGGTCTGCTACTGATATCATCCATGATTAAAGAACTTTGTTTAAAAAGCAATAACGCAGAAGAGCTTGAAGCGGCCATATAAGGGCGCTAGAGTAATAATAAATAGTGTGTAAGAGGTTAATTAGATGTGTTAAGGCTATAAATTGCGCCTCATATTTATAAATAAATAAATGATTAGACTTTTAGTCTAATTAAAATTTAAAAGTATATATATATCTCTCTCTGATCTCTGGTTGAATCATCTTTTTCCTTCTCTTAACGTCAAATTGAAGCAATGAAGCATCGGTGAAATGGATCTGAACAGAGGAATTTCAAGTACTGTGAGTCTTTTAAGCGAGTTTTAATTACTTAGGTTCAGCTGACGCATGATTTTAGCATCAGAAGTACTATAAGAGATCAGATTTACGAAGAACAAAGACAAGATATATATATAAACTTGATTGTCTTTCAAGAAAAATTAAAAGACAATTTTTTGGTTAAACGAATTGTGTATACAAAACTGTATATATTCAATCGCCTGCACTGCGGGAAGATTGTTTAAATCGATCTAAAGCTATATTTAAATGGATAATATTATGAAGAACTTGATGCTACAAAAGTAAAGCTGCAAAAAGCTCCTAGTTTTGATCAGCATGGAGAGAAGGAAAGAGAGAGAAAGCAACAACAAAAATGAAAGTAAAAAGAAAAAAAAAACAGATTTTGCGTGGCTTGAAAGAATGAAGGAGAGTAGAGAGAGAAAGCTCGATCTATATATGCTCTGATTAAAAACCAAGCTCTCACTTGTATTCATTATTAAAGTTTTCATATTGAAACATGCATCAAATTAAACAGAGAGAGGATCAGAGAGACTGATGATATATATATTTGGTTGCAATTCTCATACCTGGTTATGGCCGTTGGAGATCTCCATCAGCAAAGAAAGCAACGAGAGAAGCTCAAACAGTCGAACCGACACCTGCTGCTTGAGCTAGAGGGAGAGAAAGTAAGGGGGGAGGAGAGAGAAGGGGGGTGGAATTTCGACGCTTTGAGTGGGAGACTGAAAAGTGTGAAGGCGTCAAGTTTCCAGCGCAGGCTGCCCGCTAAAGCCTGGAAATTTCACTCCAGTTCTGCAACGGATTGGTGAAGTGGTACTGTTGCAGTAAGAGATGAGATGGGCCCCATTGTAGCGTGGATCGCAATACCGGCCAGTGGGCCCAGCCCACTACACCCTTTCAGACTGCCCTAAGCGTGGACCCCTGTTTTTTTTTTGAGTCTTTTCGTGCTGTTTTGGTTAAAGTATCTAGATGTCTTTTCAATTTGGTTCGGTTCGATTACGCTACTCTTAGCTCGACGTTATAAGAGAATCAAATTGTCTTGTGTCGATATGGGCTCCGTTTGGGAGGACTTATTGTCTTGTGTCGATATGAGCTCCGTTTGGGAGGACTTATTTTCATCGGTCAAGTGGTTACGACTGCATGATCTGTGAAAATAAGTCTCCCCAAACAAAACTATCAACTAAATATTATCTGAGAAGATGACCGATCCATGCAATTTCGAGTCGATTTGGTTTGGAGATACGACAAATCAGAACCTTTCGGATCGGTTTTGATTCGGGTTCTAATCGACCAAAATTGAACCATCCGCACTCACAACGAGCCCGATTGCTTATGTTGGATCGAATTTAGGTTGAGTCAATTCAATTTGGGTGCAATTTAGTTCAAGGAGATGATTTTGTATAGACTATATTTTGGACTTGATAGGGTTCTCCCTGAATTCCTCGAGTCAAACCGGAGGCATATCGACCAAGGGAACAAAAGCTGAATCGACCAAGCGAGCCGCGCGCAGAAAGCCGCGCTCACCTGAAAGGTCCGAAAGCATCCAAGAAGAGGGCAAAGCCGCACGCACTCCCACCAGAGTGTCAGGACAGCGCAAGTGCACGACACAATGGCACAACGCGCGTAACGCGGCCACGCGTGCAAGCGTAGCGCCCGCGGCCGTGCAGCTCGCTCCCGTGCACGCAGCGCGCTCCTGCGATCCTCGCTGACTCCGGTCGCCTCCAGCCACCGCCGCTGACTCCGACCACCTCTGGCCGCTGCTGCCGCCACCGAGCACCTTGTCCGGGCCGCCCGAATTGCCTGGGAGGAGGGGACACTTCTATCATTTCGGCAAAAAAATGGTGATCCATGTGACCAAAATGAAGCGACACCATTCACTAGCACAAATTACTCTCCGACGCAATTACTGACGCGCCCCTCCATAAAACCATAAATAGGCTCCCAAGCCTTCATTTCAAGCTGAGCAACTCCAGAGACAAAACAAAGATTTGAGGTTTTCCAGTGAGATCGTGGATTTAGGCTGATTCTCCGCTCAGGAATTCACTCCACTCTTCTCCTTGCGCTACGGATTCCTCACGCCTCAAGTGACGTCAACCGCCTCGGCGAGAGCACTCTCATCTAGGCTCCGCATCAACGAGAGAGCTAACATCAGAACCACCGTAGTGTTCCACCAAGGTTCCATGAGTTCGACGTCATCTCATGGCCAAAGCGCTTCCATCGAGGCTACGGGGACTTAGTCATTTTTCCTCATTTTCTATACTTGTAACGGAGTAGCGACCTGTAGCCCTCCGAGATCAAACCAATCTCTGTAACACTCCAATAAACTAGTGGATTTTGGCTCAGCGCAGTTCCAACCACGTGGGTTTTTCACCCTTTTCAGGTTTTCTACGTCAAAAAATAGCTCTTGTACATTTCAGCAGTTTTCTTAGACTTTTTGTGCGCACAGTCCGACTCCAAGGTATGGAAGTCTGATTTTTCCTGATCGGGAAAAAATCGGGCGGTCCGCAATGTTGAAGCCAAAATTGACCTCTGTGGAGTTCGGGGTCCCTGGAAAGGGGTGACCTCACACCTACTGCACTCAAGAGAAACGTCACAGACCAAATGATCAAGAAGCTAGAAACAGACCCTCGGCTCTAGCGCGGAGGTCCCACCTCACACCCGGAAGGCTACCTGAGCTCTTCCCCTCCCTAGCCAATGCTCGAGCTAGGGTGCCTTGGAGGAGCCCTCTCTACTCTACCATGAAAGAACTAAGGGAGGAGGAAGCCAAAAAGATCCTCCCCAAAGGCACCCAAGGGGGTCTATTTATAGTTTTTTCCCAAGCACATGACCCATAATGTCTGAAACGCCCCCAAGACAAATAAGCCTTGGGCCAATAGGAAACCGCCACGCCGGGGGGCAAAGAGGTAAAAACATCCCGGGGCAAAAATGGTAACGACAAGGCCCAAAGGGGGCCCAAGGATGGGGAGAGCCCACATGCCAAACCGCAGGGCGGGCGAGACCCGGCCTTGGGCCGGTCTCGCCCCCACCAGCCCGCGGGGCGGGCGAGACCCGGCCCTGGGCCGGTCTCGCCCCCACCTGCCCGCGGGGCGGGCGAGACCCGGCCCCGGGCCGGTCTCGCCCCCCACCTGCCCGCGGGGCGGGCGAGACCCGGCCCCGGGCCGGTCTCGCCCCTGCCTGCCCGCGGGGCGGGCGAGACCCGGCCCCGGGCCGGTCTCGTCCCTGCCTGCCCGCGGGGCGGGCGAGACCCGCCCTCGGGCGGTCTCGCCCCTGCCAATTGGTTGCACCTGCCTCAAAGAAGGGGCCACCGGGGGGGGGAGTTGAAATTTTCCCCCCTACTAGTATATTTCCAAGCTAGAGCCAAAATTGGCCACCGAGAGTGCAAAATCTCCAAAAGCTTGAAAACGCGTCCGCCTTGTTTGGGGCCCACTCTTCGCGAATACGGGGTTGTACACAATCCCGCTCTTTTCGAGGTTGGCACAAGTTCGGAAAGAAACGTCCAACCCCACGTATTCGCGGGGTGTACTTTTTGCACGCGACTCCGGAGGGGTCAACCTGCCCTGCCAGCTAGATTAGAGCCTGACAGTGGAATCCATCTCGGAGCTAAGGACTAGGCTTCCACGAGAGATCAACCTGCCCTGCCATCTAGATGAGAGCCTGACAGCAGAATCCATCTCGAGCAAAGGACTAGGCTTCCACGAGAGATCAACCAGCCCTGCCAGCTAGATGAGAGCCTGACAGCGGAATCCATCTCGGAGCTAAGGACTAGGCTTCCACGAGAGATCAACCTGCCCTGCCAGCTAGATGAGAGCCTGACAGCGGAATCCATCTCGGAGCTAAGGACTAGGCTTCCACGAGATGGATTCCGCTAGGTGAGACCTTCCCACCCTCCGAGAGATCAACCTGCCTTGCCAGCTAGGTGAGAGCCTGGCAGCGGAATCCATCCCGAGGTGAGACCTTCCCACCCTCCGAGAGATCAACCTGCCCTGCCAGCTAGGTGAGAGCCTGGCAGCGGAATCCATCTCGAGGTGAGACCTACCCACCCTCCGAGAGATCAACCTGCCTGCAAGCTAGGTGAGAGCCTGGCAGCGGAATCCATCCCGAGGTGAGACCTTCCCACCCTCCGAGAGATCAACCTGCCCTGCCAGCTAGGTGAGAGCCTGGCAGCGGAATCCATCCGAGGTGAGACCTTCCCACCCTCCGAGAGATCAACCTGCCCTGCAGCTGGGTGAGAGCCTGACAGCGGAATCCATCCCGAGATGAGACTTTCCACCATCCGAGAGATCAACCTGCCCTGCCAGCTAGGTGAGAGCCTGACAGCGGAATCCATCCCGAGGTGAGACCTACCCACCCTCCGAGAGATCAACCTGCCCTGCCAGCTAGGTGAGAGCCCGACAGCGGAATCCATCTCAGAGCGAGACCTTCCCACCCTCGGAGAGATCAACCTGCCCTGTCAGCTAGGTGAGAGCCTGACAGCGGAATCCATCTCAAGGTGAGACCTTCCCACCCTCCGAGAGATCAACCTGCCCTGCCACTAGGTGAGAGCCTGGCAGCGGAATCCATCTCGAGGTGAGACCTTCCCACCCTCCGAGAGATCAACCTGCCCTGCCAGCTAGGTGAGAGCCTGGCAGCGGAATCCATCTCGAGGTGAGACCTTCCCACCCTCCGAGAGATCAACCTGCCCTGCCAGCTAGGTGACATCCTGGCAGCGGAATCCATCTCGGGGTGAGACCTTCCCACCCTCCGAGAGATCAACCTGCCCTGCCAGCTAGGTGAGAGCCTGGCAGCGGAATCCATCTCGAGGTGAGACCTTCCCACCCTCCGAGAGATCAACCTGCCCTGCCAGCTAGGTAAGAGCCTGGCAGCGGAATCCCTCTCGAGGTGAGACCTTCCCACCCTCCGAGAGATCAACCTGCCCTGCCAGCTAGGTGAGAGCCTGGCAGCGGAATCCATCTCGAGGTGAGACCTTCCCACCCTCCGAGAGATCAACCTGCCCTGCCAGCTAGGTGAGAGCCTGGCAGCGGAATCCATCTCGAGGTGAGACCATCCCACCCTCCGAGAGATCAACCTGCCCTGCCAGCTAGGTGAGAGCCTGGCAGCGGAATCCATCTCGAGGTGAGACCTTCCCACCCTCCGAGAGATCAACCTGCCCTGCCAGCTAGGTGAGAGCCTGGCAGCGGAATCCATCTCGAGGTGAGACCTTCCCACCCTCCGAGAGATCAACCTGCCCTGCCAGCTAGGTGAGAGCCTGGCAGCGGAATCCATCTCGAGGTGAGACCTTCCCACCCTTCGAGAGATCAACCTGCCCTGCCAGCTAGGTGAGATCCTGGCAGCGGAATCCATCTCGAGGTGAGACCTTCCCACCCTCCGAGAGATCAACCTGCCCTACCAGCTAGGTGAGAGCCTGGCAGCGGAATCCATCTCGAGGTGAGACCTTCCCACCCTCCGAGAGATCAACCTGCCCTGCTAGCTAGGTGAGAGCCTGGCAGCGGAATCTCTCTCGAGGTGAGACCTTCCCACCCTCCGAGAGATCAACCTGCCCTGCTAGCTAGGTGAGAGCCTGACAGCGGAATCCATCTCGAGGTGAGACCTTCCCACCCTCCGAGAGATCAACCTGCCCTGCCAGCTAGGTGAGAGCCTGGCAGCGGAATCCATCTCGAGGTGAGACCATCCCACCCTCCGAGAGATCAACCTGCCATGCCAGCTAGGTGAGAGCCTGACAGCGGAATCCATCTCGAGGTGAGACCTTCCCACCCTCCGAGAGATCAACCTGCCCTGCCAGCTAGGTGAGAGCCTGGCAGCGGAATCCATCTCGAGGTGAGACAACTAGGCATCAACGAGAGGTACCACCGGCCCTGCCCAGCTAGTGAGACCTTCCTACCCACGCTCACCGCACCAAAAGTGTTGAAGCCAAAATTGACCTCTGTGGAGTTCGGGGTCCCTGAAAGGGGTGACCTCACAACTACTACACTCGAGAGAACGTCACGGACCGGAGACTTAGGAGACTATGAACAGACCCTCGGCTCTAGCACGGAGGTCCCACCTCACACCCGGAAGGCTACCTGAGCTCTTCCCCTCCCTTACCAAAGGGCTAGGCTGGGCGCCTTGGAGAGCTCTCTCTACTCTACCAAGAAGAAGCTAAGGGAGGAGGAAGCTAAGAAAAAGGATCCTCTCCAAGGCACCCAAGGGGGTCTATTTATAGTTTTTCCAAGTCCTGGGGTAAAAAGACCGAAATACCCTTACGTCCAAAAAGCCTTGGGCCAATAGAAAACAACCACGCCGGGGGGCAGAACGGTAAAAACAGGGGGGGCAAGGGCGAGACCCTGGCCCCCGGCCGGTCTCGTCCCACCAGGCCGCCAAGCAGAAGGAGGCGGGGGCGAGACCCTGGCCCCCGGCCGGTCCCGCCCCACCAGGCCACCAAGCAGAAGGAGGTGGGGTCGAGACCCTGGCCCCCGGCCGGTCTCGCCCCACCAGGCCGCCAAGCAGAAGGAGGCGGGGGCGAGACCCTGGCCCCCGACCGGTCTCGCCCCACCAGGCTGCCAAGCAGAAGGAGGCGAGGGCGAGACCCTGGCCCCTGGCCGGTCTCGTCCCACCAGGCCGCCAAGAAGAAGGAGGCGGGGGCGAGACCCTGGCCCCCGGCCGGTCCCGCCCCACCAGCCGCCAAGCAGAAGGAGGCGGGGGCGAGACCCTGGCCCCCGGCCGGTCTCGCCCCACCAGGCCGCCAAGCAGAAGGAGGCGGGGGAGAGAGACCCTGGCCCTCGGCCGGTCTCGCCCCACCAGGCCGCCAAGCAGAAGGAGGCGGGGGCGAGACCCTGGCCCCCGGTCGGTCTCGCCCCACAAGGCCGCCAGGCACCTATCGGGACGGGGCGGGTGTTAGCCAACTTGTCGCACCCGCCCCCCAAAGAGGGCCACTCGGGGGAGGTAGATTTTTCCTCCCCCTACTAGTATGTTTCCAAGCTAGAGCCAAAATTGGCCACCGAGAGTGCAAAATCTCCGAAAAGCTTAAAAATGTGTCTGCCCTATTTGGGGCCCACTATTCGCGAATACGGGGTTGTACACAATCCCCGCTCTTTTCGAGGTTGGCACAAGCTCGGAAAGAAACATCCAACCCAACGTATTCGCGAAGTGTAACTTCCCCGCGGGGTCAACCTGCCATGCCAGCTATGGGAGCCTGGGTGGCGAGACCTCATCTGGGCAACAAACTTGGCCCCCACGAGAGATCAACCTGCCCTGCCAGCTAGGTGAGAGCCTGGCAGCGGAATCCATCCCGATGTGAGACCTTCCCACCCTCCGAGAGATCAACCTGCCCTGCCAGCTAGGTGAGAGCCTGGCAGCGGAATCCATCTCGATGTGAGACCTTCCCACCCTCCGAGAGATCAACCTGCCCTGCAGCTAGGTGAGAGCCTGGCAGCGGAATCCATCCCGAGGTGAGACCTTCCCACCCTCCGAGAGATCAACCTGCCCTGCCAGCTGGGTGAGAGCCTGGCAGCGGAATCCATCCCGAGGTGAGACCTTCCCACCCTCTGAGAGATCAACCTGCCCTGCCAGGTAGGTGAGAGCCTGACAGCGGAATCCATCTCGAGGTGAGACCTACCCACCCTCCGAGAGATCAACCTGCCCTGCCAGCTAGGTGAGAGCCTGACAGCGGAATCCATCCCGAGGTGAGACCTTCCCACCCTCCGAGAGATCAACCTGCCCTGCCAGCTAGGTGAGAGCCTGACAGCGGAATCCATACCGAGGTGAGACCTTCCCACCCTCCGAGAGATCAACCTGCCCTGCCAGCTAGGTGAGAGCCTGACAGCGGAATCCATCCCGAGGTGAGACCTTCCCACCCTTCAAGAGATCAACCTGCCCTGCCAGCTGGGTGAGAGCCTGGCAGCGGAATCCATCCCGAGGTGAGACCTTCCCACCCTCCGAGAGATCAACCTGCCCTGCCAGCTAGGTGAGAGCCTGGCAGCGGAATCCATCTCGAGGTGAGACCTACCCACCCTCCGAGAGATCAACCTGCTCTGCGAGCTAGGTGAGAGCCTGTCAGCGGAATCCATCCCGAGGTGAGACCTTCCCACCCTCCGAGAGATCAACCTGCACTGCCAGCTAGGTGAGAGCCAGACAGCGGAATCCATCCCGAGGTGAGACCTTCCCACCCTCCGAGAGATCAACCTGCCCTGCCAGCTGGGTGAGAGCCTGGCAGCGGAATCCATCCCGAGGTGAGACCTTCCCACCATCCGAGAGATCAACCTGCCCTGCCAGCTAGGTGAGAGCCTGGCAGCGGAATCCATCCCGAGGTGAGACCTACCCACCCTCCGAGAGATCAACCTGCCCTGCCAGCTAGGTGAGAGCCTGGCAGCGGAATCCATCTCGAGGTGAGACCTACCCACCCTCCGAGAGATCAACCTGCCCTGCCAGCTAGGTGAGAGCCTGGCAGCGAAATCCATCCCGAGGTGAGACCTACCCACCCTCCGAGAGATCAACCTGCCCTGCCAGCTAGGTGAGAGCCTAACAGCGAAATCCATCCCGAGGTGAGACCTTCTCACCCTCCGAGAGATCAACCTGCCCTGCCAGCTAGGTGAGAGCCTGGCAGCGGAATCCATCCCGAGGTGAGACCTTCCCACCCTCCGAGAGATCAACCTGCCCTGCCAGCTAGGTGAGAGCCTGGCAGCGGAATCCATCTCGAGGTGAGACCTACCCACCCTCCGAGAGATCAACCTGCCCTGCCAGCTAGGTGAGAGCCTGGCAGCGGAATCCATCTCGAGGTGAGACCTAGCCACCCTCCGAGAGATCAACCTGCCCTGCCAGCTAGGTGAGAGCCTGGCAGCGGAATCCAACCCGAGGTGAGACCTTCCCACCCTCCGAGAGATCAACCTGCCCTGCCAGCTAGGTGAGAGCCTGGCAGCGGAATCCATCTCGAGGTGAGACCTTCCCACCCTCCGAGAGATCAACCTGCCCTGCCAGCTAGGTGAGAGCCTAGCAGCGGAATCCATCTCGAGGTGAGACCTTCCCACCCTCCGAGAGATCAACCTGCCCTGCCAGCTGGGTGAGAGCCTGGCAGCGGAATCCATCTCGAGGTGAGACCTTCCCACCCTCCGAGAGATCAACCTGCCTTTCCAGCTAGGTGAGAGCCTGACAGCGGAATCCATCTCGAGGTGAGACAACTAGGCATCAACGAGAGGTACCACCGGCCCTGCCCAGCTAGTGAGACCTTCCCATCCACGCTCACCGCACCAAAGTGTTGAAGCCAAAATTGACCTCTGTGGAGTTCGGGGTCCCTGGAAAGGGGTGACCTCACACCTACTGCACTCAAGAGAACGTCACAGACCAAAGGATCAAGAAGCTAGAAACAGACCCTCGGCTCTAGCGCGGAGGTCCCACCTCACACCCGGAAGGCTACCTGAGCTCTTCCCCTCCCTAGCCAATGCTCGAGCTAGGGTGCCTTGGAGGAGCCCTCTCTACTCTACCAAGAAAGAACTAAGGGAGGAGGAAGCCAAAAAGATCCTCCCCAAAGGCACCCAAGGGGGTCTATTTATAGTTTTTCCCAAGCACATGACCCATAATGTCTGAAACGCCCCCAAGGCAAATAAGCCTTGGGCCAATAAGAAACCGCCACGCCGGGGGGCAAAGAGGTAAAAACATCCCGGGGCAAAAATGGTAACGACAAGGCCCAAAGGGGGCCAAGGATGGGGAGAGCCCACATGCCAAACCGCAGGGCGGGCGAGACCCGGCCTTGGGCCGGTCTCGCCCCCACCAGCCCGCGGGGCGGGCGAGACCCGGCCCCGGGCCGGTCTCGCCCCCACCTGCCCGCGGGGCGGGCGAGACCCGGCCCCGGGCCGGTCTCGCCCCCCACCTGCCCGCGGGGGCGGGCGAGACCCGGCCCCGGGCCGGTCTCGCCCCTGCCTGCCCGCGGGGCGGGCGAGACCCGGCCCCGGGCCGGTCTCGCCCCTGCCAATTGGTTGCACCTGCCTCAAAGAAGGGGCCACCGGGGGGAGTTGAAATTTTCCCCCCTACTAGTATATTTCCAAGCTAGAGCCAAAATTGGCCACCGAGAGTGCAAAATCTCCAAAAAGCTTGAAAACGCGTCCGTCTTGTTTGGGGCCCACTCTTCGCGAATACGGGGTTGTACACGCAACAGTTTGGCGCCGTCTGTGGGAAGGTGTTCCCAAAAGCTCTAACAAATTTTGAGATTGCAACGCCAGTGGTAATGGCAAAAGGAAGCGCGCACGCAACAGAACGTGCAACTTGCAAGGGATCTAACCATCAAGCCTCAAACAACTCACCCACCGACAACATGCCGCAGTGTGAGGGGATAATCACCACGCTAACATCCTCGAGGGAAAGAATGAATGCGATATCAGGGCCCAACGCCTGCCCCACCAAGGGACTTAAGGATTTCTAAGTCCCCGGGGGAATATCTCACGACAACAAACCCGCCATTGTTACCTTCAAGTCGTGGCTCGCTCAGCGGAGTGACTCGCGCCACGTGTTGTATATGGACTCGGGGGGGGGGGGGGGGGGGGGGGAGGGGGGACCGCCAAGTGCCGCCGCCGCTTGGTCGCCTAGTCGTCGCCTCTTGCAGACCTAGTCGTCGCCGCTTGCAGGCCGCTGCTGCTCGACCACCTAGCCGCCGCCGCTTGACCACCTAGCCGCTGCTGCCGCTTGACCGCCTAGCCGTCGCCGCTTGCAGGTTGGCCATCGTCTGATCACTACGGAGCCTCCATCGTCGTCTGATCCGCAGGTAACCACCCACTAACCCCCAGATTAGTGGGGGGGGCACCATAACTACCTCCTGGAGGTTATAAAAGGAGCATCAGATCTCCTCATTTCTCACATTTTGGCTCCCCCAGTCTTCTTCTTCCTCAGGCCAGAGCTCTGCATGCCAAACTCCTCCCTTGTGTCATCTTCAAGCCGCCTACGAGCCAGAGGAACGCCCAAGTCCCCAAGTGCGCAGAGAAGGGAAGAAGACGACCATCACTAGCACTCAAGCACACCAGCCACCAAGCAGCATCTAACACTCGCTCGGCGCAGCCTGTTGCCCGTTGCGAGTCAGGAATTCTCTTTCACCACCAAGTTGTAACGAGTAGCGGTCTGTTGCCCTCGATTCTCTAAGCATATTGTAACCGCAAGCTGATAGTGGATTTTGATCGGCACAGATCCGGTCACGTGATTTTTTACCCAGTTGAGTGGTTTTTCCACGTTAAAACCTCTTGTGTCAACTCTCTATTTTTATTGACTGTGTACATGCTCGATCATTTCAAAAGCTAAGACGGTTCAGTTTATTCCGGTCCGATCGGGACGTCGAGTTAGTCCGCAACACATTTTATGCTCAATATTAGTTAATTTTCTCGATAGCGTTCATAATATTTGTCTTGCCAAACATGCATTATATGATAATGACGTTTTCGACCAGACTCTCCGGAGCAAAATAAGACGAGCTAAATTAAGCCTTAGAAGCAGGATTCGCCTCTGGTCGTACCTAAAGCATTAAAAACACTGGTAAGCAATATATAGACATACAAAAAATTAATGATTTATATGACAAGTAAAATATTAATATACCATTATTTTGTGGTTATATTAAATTCAAACATTTCATTTCATAGAAAAAATATGCGTAATTTCTTTTAACTATTGATGGTTTTCCTAAAGATGTTTGAGTAAAATCCGTAGAACTGCGATCAAAACGCTCAAGCAATACATTCTGGTCGAACGAGCCGCGCCCACTCAATCGGTTCACAATCACCCCAAAAGGGAGGACATGTTGGGATATAATGCAGAAGCCGTCCCCTCTCTCGATTCACGGGATCAGAGAGAATAATTTGGATTATAATCCGCTTGCACAGCAGACACACAAGGTTCACCGGGAACCTTCGACGTTGAATGATGACCAAATCACCTGCCACCACCAGAGAAGCACTGTCGAGACCAACTGAACTCACGCACGCCTTCGACACCAAGCCTCACAATCGGAGATAAACACCATCAATACCACTGCACTTCCGCATGCCTTCGCCGCCGCCCCCGCACCACATCAACTCCAACGCCGACTAAGCCAAATAAAGTCAAGTCCAGATCCGGCTCTCTGAACTTCACAACCGGAGGTTACGACTGAGAAGCCGACCAACTCCCACCAATACACGTCCTCCAAGACCGGCAAAGACCCTCTCCTCCGAGACTATATGCTCTCAGTTCTCTTCCCGCGACCTCGACATCGTCAGCTTCTTCCTTGACCTTGAGGTCTCCCGTAGTCCGGAGCTCCTCACCACAACGCAGTTGGCGTACGTCATATCCATGTTTCACAAGTTCAGTATGCTGACTTGTGCTCCTTGCCTGACAACTGCAACCACCGACACTCTTCTCGCATCGGATTCCAGTGACATCCTGGCCGGCCAATCCAACCTCGTATCACAACATGGTCGGTGGATTACAATATCTCACCTTAACCCGGTCGTACTTGGCTTTCTCCATAAATCAAGTTTGCGAGTGTCTTCAGCATCGTCACACCACCCATCTTCAAGTTGTGAAACGTATTTTTCGGTATATCAAAGGCATCCTTGATCATGGGCTCCATTATCGGCAAAGCACATCAAACTCTCTCACTGCCTTTTCGGATGCTGATTGGGTAGGTGACCGGGCCTCTAGTCGCTCCATCTCCGGTACATGCATCTTGTTTGGCGGTAACCTAGTTTCTTGGTCAGCCAAGAAACAACCAACTATTGCTCAATCCAGTATTGAATCCGAATACAGATCTCTTGCCAATGCCACTGCTGATCTAAGTTGGTTTTGTTATTTTCTGCGCGAGTTAGGACTGCGCATTCCCTCGCCCCCATCTATCCTATGTGACAACCAATCTATGTGGCGTGTTGTACAACCAAAACACGCCACATAGATATTGACTATCACTTCATCTGTGAGGTTGTCGCTCGAGGAGCTTTATGGTTCTCCTACGTACCGTCATCCAACCATATTGCCGATGTTTTCACTAAACCGGCCATTATCCAAGTATCGATTCCGAGAGATCGGTCACAAGCACCACTTCTACTCTCTACGTCCTCCTTGGGGGGAGTGCTAGAAATATATGTAATTATTTGCATTAATTAACTATATGTATCTCAGCTGTACATATAAATATATTCATTAGTGAATGGGAAACCCTACAGTGAAGTGAATTGTTTTCGGTTCACTGCTCCGCCGTTGAGTTTTTCTTTCCTCCATCATCTTCCTCCCCTTTGCTCGTAGCTGCAAGTTTTCTTTCCTTTTTTCGGGAATTCCTATTTTCCGAAACCAAGCACCCCCAAAAAAAAAACTAAATCCAGATTCGAACCAGTCACAACAGGACGAAACCAAGCACTCAATGGCACCACGCATGGCTCGTGCCCGTGCAGCCAGCACGGGGGCACGCGTGCGGCCAGTGTGCGCACACGACCATCCCGCGTGAATGGCCAGCCAGAGCACGTGTAGCTGGCACCCGTGCCCGCGCGCGCGTAGCCAGCAGGCGCCACCTCCGCCTCCGCCGTCGCCGTCGTTGTCACGACCGGTCTCGACAGAAGTCAGAGTGCGCTTTGAGACGAGACGTGATGCCACAGGCATGGGCGGAAAGAAAACCATGTCTACTAAGGCGGATGCAGAAAATGCTGAAAATTGTTTAAAAGTAGTTATTTTTGGGGAAAACATGTTTTTATTGCGGAAGCTATTAGAGTTTTAAAACTGTGAGAATTTTAGATGCACATGTATTTTATAAAAATTATATTTTTACAAGTCACTACTATAGTTTTCATGCAATAATAATACAACAGAGGGTGCACATGCATTAATTTTAAGTTCTAATACATATATATTTAAATAGACTAGCAGTTGTCCATGTATTACTGTTCATAATTATTACATAAAGAAAACATCTGACAAAAAAAAAATCAATCAAAAACATCAAACCTGACACGGCTAGAAGATCAATCATCGGAAAGCAGGAGTTTGATGCATATCAGGTTCAGGAACCTGACAACCCTGACACAAAAGCTAAGGCAATTTTAAAACACAAAGGAACATGCTCAGAATATTGAAATAAACAGGGTGAGCAGAGCAAAGTATAGAACAATAACATAAGCAGAAAAGCATGGGTGTACAAGTATCTCATGAAGCAAAACTATTCGAGACAAGTAAATAACAGAGCTAAACAGAACAAGTTAGTGTATTAGACTACTCCGGAGCATAGCCTAACATTATTCATATAATATGTTGTAAACCGTGATCGATGAAAGGTGTAGGTGCTATAGCGGGCGCCCATGGTTCACGATCAGAACCGCGTGCAAGTCTTGTCGGAAAGTAATCCTGCTTGTCGTGACCATGACGGCAGACAGATGCTCAGTTAGACGCTACAGTTCAATAACTTGCTTACAACTGCGGATTTATTTTCGAACTTCATACTTAGGTGTTTTTTTGACGAAAACGAAAATACTTAAAGTGAGCGATCGGACCAAGAATTGGTTTTACTCAGATAGACATACAAAACCAGATTCGACGACACAGAAGGAACCAAACAGTGAGTTAAAGCTTCGCAGGTTCGAGAGGTCAAAGTCATAATATCAAGAAGATTTATCGAGTATATTGTAGAGATAAGTTGACATGTGTCAGAACAGAGATATCGAGATCTTGCCTAGGTTAAACAAATTATAGGGCACAGTTATCTTCCAAGAAAAACATGCGTTCACTACCGAGAATGATGCAGAAGCACCAATCATATATTTGTTATTCATAATTTATTACAAGTGTGATCTTCCAATTTAAATGTGTGTACGGTACGAGCGTGACATAACCCAACCATCTTTAAATCCCTAACCAGTAGCCTTAACAATGATCATTCAAATCTATTAATGCTCGTACTCATGCTTAGTCTCCTCAAATTATTCATCAAAAAAGATGCAAATCCTCAAATTGAATATCCAATTAACTATCATTCATTAACTCGTCTCTCAATTACCCAACATCATCATTTACATTTGCAACTCGTGTTAATCCTATCGCGTGAACCTCAAACTAGGAACAAGTCTAATAAAGGATTCGATATTTAAATTTATCTAACGAAACAAGCTATAAAGGGTTGATTCATATAAACATAAGATCAGACAAAACAATTAAGTTCAATGTTTGCAAGAAAAAAAGATCTCTACTTGCCTGAAAGAAACTGCAATGGGTGGCGGTTAAGCGGCGCAAGCGAAATCAGAAATCCTATTTTTGAACCTGTACAAGGGCGATGAAGGCGACATAGTAAATTGATCACTATGCTAACAGGCAATTAATTCGCTACAAAAATTAAATTAGAAACGACTAAGAGATTTACCTCCCTCATGAGTTAGGGTAGAAGAGACGCAACGCATAGTCGAGGAGTTGACGGTGCACGACTTGGGGAAAACCCTAAATCGGAGAGGGTTTCCTTCACAAACCGACCATGGATGCAACGAACGATGCCGGAGAACACAACTACAACGAGAAATAAACGATTCTTTAGAGAAAAAATCTGAATCATGGATTATATGTAAATTGGAGCACGCAAGTTCCAAAATAAATTCAAGGAAGAAAACGAGGGGAAAGAGGAAACCCTTACCAATAGGAACCAAATCGAGTCCAAAAATTTGAGTTGAGGAGGGTTTGAGCGAAGCCCTAGGCATTTCCTGGAAATCCATGGCCAAAACAAAGGTGAAGTGGCTGCCAGAGGGAGATGAGGCCCGCTGGAGGAAGAAGAGAGAAAGAGGAGACTATTGCCGGCCCCTAAGAGGAGAGGAAACGACGATGCCGACTGGATGAGGAGGAGAAGGGTTGAAAAACGCCTCTTTGGAGGAGGGAAAATTATCGGCCAGAGCAACATGGAGAAGCGTCCGACCTAGAGGAGGAAGGAAAAGGAGGATGCGCCAGAGGAGGCGTCGACGGCTGAAGCGGGAGGCGGCAGGAGTGGGGGAGTCACGGCTTACGGGTTGTGGAAGAGCGGCATGCAGGAGCTGCGGCGGATACGGGAGACGGTTTGCCCTAGACCGATGCGAGTGAAATGAAATCGAGGGGGGGGGGGGTGCTGTCGGGTTAAGGAGAAACTTAGGGGTTTTTTATTTAGCAATAATAATAATATTAATTTAAAATTGGGTTGTTATATTCTCCGGTACTTAGAAAGTTCATCCCGAAACTTCTAAGGAATTCCCGATTGGGGTCTAATATGGCGAAGATCCAAATGACATTCATCCAACAAGGTTTATAGATCAAGAAATAGAAGTTAACTATGAATACAAGAAAACAGAGAGGAGAACAAGCACGAGGACTTATCAAAACCAAGAGAAAAGTTGCAGATACTTGCAACCCAGTTCATATTCAATTCACATGAGAACTCTCCAAATTTAGTGGGTTCGGATAGATACAAATGATTGGCTTCGGGAAATACAAGAATTACTTCAATTAGCTCGAAATTGAGCGTCAAGACACGAGAATCCGGGAGCGAAAAGATCTTGCATGAAACAAAGACAGGACACCAAAGAGGAAAGGGAAACTGAGTGACGATTGGGTTATCCACAGAAGCGAGTCATCATAGAGATGGAAGAACACAAATCAACGCTGAAGAAATACAGCGAAGCAATTCACAAAAAGAAAATCATTTCTTGCTGACACTCAGAAGCTATCTAGAAGGAGACACAAGAGGACCATATAAGATTATTAGTCGAGCAGAACAAGTACACTGAATACGAAAACCAGAGACTTAAGACAAGAAATTCTAACACATTTCCTACTGTCAGGTACATAGATTATGTAATAATTACAGTATTTTCATTGGACAACTCTAGATAATTTTTGAAACCAAAAACTTGGTCTCTCGTGGAGTTCGGGGTCCCAAAAGAGGGGTGACCCCATACCTACTACACTCAGAGGAACGTCACAGACTAAAGATCAAGAAGCTAGAACAGACCCTCGGCTCTAGCGTGGAGGTCCCACCTCACACCCGGAAGACCTTTGAAGTCTCCCCCTCCCTAGCCAATGCTGAGCTAGGTGCCTTAGAGCAAGAAAGCAAAGGGATTTTTGTAGCCAAGATCTGATGCCCTCCAAGGCACCCTCAAGGGTCTATTTATAGTTTTCCCAATCTCATGAACCAAAAAGTCAAAAATACCCCTACGATAAATAGGCCTTGGGACAATAGAAAACATCCACACCGGGGGGTAAAGAGGTAATTCCACCACCGGGGGCACAACGGTAAAAGCATGGCCAAAAGAGCTCCAAGGCTGAACAGAGGCTAAGTCATGCCTCTCACCTTCCCTGGACACCTAAGGCGAGACCCTTGTCACTGGCCGGTCTCGCCCCATAAGGCTGGGAGCCTGGGGGAGACCCTTGCCGCCGGCCGGTCTCGCCCCGCAAGGCTGGGAGCCTGGGGGGAGACCCTTGTCACTGGCCGGTCTCGCCTCACAAGGCTGGGAGCCTGGGGGGTGACCCTTGCCGCCGGCCGGTCTCGCCCCGTAAGGCTGGGAGCTTGGGGGGTGACCCTTGCCACCGGCCGGTCTCGCCCCGCAAGGCTGGGAGCCTGGGGGGTGACCCTTGCCGCCGGCCGGTCTCGCCCCGCAAGGCTGGGAGCCTTGGGGAAGACCCTTGCTGCCGGCCGGTCTCGCCCCGCAAGGCTGGGAGCCTGGGGGGAGACCCTAGCCACCAGCCGGTCTTGCCCCACAAGGCTGGGAGCCTGGGGGGAGACCCTTGCCGCGGGCCGGTCTCACCCCGCAAGGCTGGGAGCCTGGGGGAGACCCTTGCCGCGGGCCGGTCTCGCCCCGCAAGGCTGGAAGCCTGTGGGGAGACCCTTGCCGCCGCCGGTCTCGCCCCGCAAGGCTGGGAGCCTGGAGGGAGACCCTTGCCGTCGGCCGGTCATACCCCGCAAGGCTGGGAGCCTGGGGGGAGACCCTTGCCGCCGACCGGTCTCGCCCCGCAAGGCTGGGAGCCTGGGGGGAGACCCTTGTCGCCAACCGGTCTCGCCCCACAAGGCTGAGCGCCTGGGGGGTGACCCTTGCCACCATCCGGTCTCGCCCCGCAAGGCTGGGAGCCTAGGGGAGACCCTTGCCGCCGGCCGGTCTCGCCCCGCAAGGCTGGTAGCCTGGGGGGAGACCCTTGCCGCGGGCCGGTCTCGCCCCGCAAGGCTGGGAGCCTGTGGGATACCCTTGCCGCCGGCCGGTCTCGCCCCGCAAGGCTGGGAGCCTGGGGGGAGACCCTTGCCGCCGGCCGGTCTTGCCGCGCAAGGCTGGGAGCCTGGGGGGAGACACTTGCCGCCGGCCGGTTTTGCCCCGAAAGGCTGGGAGCCTGGGGGAGACCCTTACCGCCGCCCGGTCACGCCCCACAAGGCTAGGAGCCTGGGGGGAGACCCTTGCCGCCGGCCGGTCTAGCCCCGCAAGTCTGGGAGCCTGGGGGGAGACCCTTGCCGCCAGCCGGTCTCGCCCCGTAAGGCTGGGAGCCTGGGGGGAGACCCTTGTCTCCGGCCGGTCTCGCCCCACAAGGCTGGGAGCCTGGGGGGAAACCCTTGCCGCCGGCCGGTCACGCCTCGCAAGGCTGGGAGGCTGGGGGGAGACCCTTGCCGCCGGCCGGTCTCGCCCTGTAAGGCTGGGAGCCTGGGGGGAGACACTTGTCGCCGGCCAGTCTTGCCCCACAAGGCTGGGATCCTGGGGGGAGACCCTTGCCGTCGGCCGGTCTCATCCCGTAAGGCTGGGAGGCTGGGGGGAGACCCTTGTCGCCGGTCGGTCTTGCCCCGCAAGGCTGGGAGCCTGGGGGGAGACCCTTGCCCCCCAGCCGGTCTCGCCCCGCAAGGCTGGGAGCCTGGGCAACTTTTCAAAGGGGCCGAGGGGGAGATAAATATTTCCTCCCCCTATGAGTATATTACGCAGCTCCGCCCAAAATTGGCCTCCAGGAGTGCAAAACTTCCAAAAAAGCTTAAAAACGGGCACCAAGTCTTGCGCCTCGTTTGGGCCCCCACTCTGCGAATACGAGATTGTACAGTAATAATCATACAAGTGCAACCATGAGATCATGTGTGATGTCGAGCAGATAGAAAATTCATGTGTGTACAATCATTATTGTTGTTCTTGGCTTCACACTTGTGCAATGATTTATGATATGAATGCAAATGAATGGATACACATGCCATGTTAAGCGTCCATATCACTTAACATGTCATGCATATTAGGACTCTAATATCAGCGCACTTGAAAATATTAAAATGCCCATACAATTTAATATTCGCAAGCGGTGTATAATCTAGTGGAAATTCATATGCACAAAAATGTTAAGTTTGCCCCTAACCCCTTAACATTCGTGTGCATACTACTCATGCTTATGAGTGAGTGTGTGTGTGTTTCTGTCGCGAACAATAAATAATGACAAGCTGAGTGAAAGAATGATGCAGACTTATATAGTTATAAAATAAGTTTCAAAATAAGTTTCAAAATAAGTGATATTTAGAAAATATTTTATCTTTTGAACCAACCTCTCTAACATCTCTAACCTCTCTAACCTCCCTCTGATACCAACTATCATGACCCGTCTCGATAGAAGTCAGAGTGCGCTTTGAGACAAGTCGTTATGCCACAGGCATGGGCGGAAAGAAATCCAGGTCAGCTAAGGCGGATGCAGAGAATGCTGAAAATAGTTTGAAAGTAGTTATTTTTTGGGGAAAACATGTTATTTTTATTGCGGAAGCTATTAGAGTTTTAAAACGGTGAGAATTTTAGATGCACATGTATTTTGTAAAAATTATATTTTTACAATCCACTATTATAGTTTTCATGCAATAATGATATAACAGAGGGTGCACATGCATTAATTTTAAGTTCTAGTACATAAATATTTAAATAGCCTAGCAGTTGTCCATGTATTACTGTTCATAATTATCACATAAAAAAACATCTAACAGAAAAAGAAATGAATCAAAAACGTCGAACCTGACACGACTAGAAGATCAATCATCGGAAAGCAGGAGCTTGATGCATATCAGGCTCAGGAATCTGGCGGCGCTGATACGAAAGCTAAGAAAATTCCAAAACACAAAGGAAAAGCCTCAGAACATTGAAATAAATAGGATGAGCAGAGCAAAGTATAGAACAGAAGCAGAAAAGCATGAGTGTACCAGTATCTCATGAAGCAAAACTATTCGAGACAAGCAAATAATAGAGCTAAACAGAACAAGTTAGTTTATTAGACTACTCCGGAGCATAGCCTAACATTATTCATATAATATGTTGTAAGCCATGATCGATGAAGGGTGCAGGTGCTATAGCGGGCGCCCATGGTTCACGATCAAAACTGCATGCAAGTCTTGTCGGAAAGTAATCCTGCTTGCCGTGACCATGACGGCAGACAAATGCCTAGTTAGACGCTACAGTTCAATGACTTGCTTACAACTACAGATTTGTTTTCGAACTTCATACTTAGGTGTTTTTTAAACAGAAACAAAAATACTTAAAGTGAGCGATCAAACCAAGAATAGGTTTTACTCAGACAGACATACGAAACCAGATTCGACGACACAGAAGGAACCAAACATTGAGTTAAAGCTTCGCAAGATTGAGAGGTCAAAGTCATAATATCAAGAAGATTTATCGAGTATATTGTAGAGGTAAGTTGACATGTGTCGGAACAGAGATATCGAGATCTTTCCTAGGTTAAACAAATTATAGAGCACAATTATCTTCCAAGAAAAACATGCGTTCGCTACCTAGCATGATGTAGAAGCACCAATCATATATTTGTTATTCATAATTCATTACAAGTGTGATCTTCCAATTCAAATGTGTGTACGGTACGAGCGTGACATAACCCAACCATCTTTAAATCCATAACCAGGAGCCTTAACAATGATCATTCAAATCTATTAATGCTTGTACTCAAGCTTACTCTCCTCAAATTATTCATCAAACAAGATGCAAATCCTTAAATTGAATATCCAATTAATTATCATTCACTAACCCGTCTCTCAATTACCCAACATCATCATTTACATTCGCAACTCATGTTAATCCTATCGCGTAAACCTCAAACTAGGAACAAGTCTAATAAAAGATTCGATGTCTAAATTTATCTAACGAAACAAGCTATCAAGGGTTGATTCATATAAACATAAGATCAGACAAAATAATTAACTTCAATGTTTGCAAAAAAGAAAGATCTCTACTTGCCTGAAAGAAACTGCAATTGGAGGCGGCTAAGCGGCGCAAGCGAAATCAGAAATCCTATTTTTGACCCTGTACAAGGACGATGAAGGCGACATAGTAAATTGATCACTATGCTAACAGGCAATTAATTCGCTATAAAAATTAAATCAGAAACGACTAAGAGATTTACCTCCCTTATGAGTGTGGGGAGAAGAGACGTCACGTAGAGTCGAGGACTTGGCGACACACGACTTGGGGAAAACCCTAAATCGGAGAGGGCTTCCTTCACGAACCATGGATGCGATGAACGATGCCAGAGAACACAACTACAACGAGAAATAAACGATTCTTTAGGGCAAAAATCTGAATCATGGATTATACACAAATTGGAGCATGCAAGTTCCAAAATAAATTCAAGGAAGAAAACGAGGGGAAAGAGGAAACACTTACCAATAGGAACCAAATCGAGTCCAAAAATCTGAGTTGAGGAGGGTTTGAGCGAAGCCCTAGGCATTTTCTTAAAATCCATGGTCAAAACAAAGGTGAAGTGGCTGTCGGAGGGAGAGGAGGCCCGCTGGAGAAAGAAGAGAGAAAGAGGTGACGGTTGCCGGCCCCTAAGAGAGAGGAAACGATGATGCCGACTGGATGAGGATGAGAAGGGTTGAAAACGCCTCTTTGGAGGAGGGAAAATTGTCGGACAGAGCAACATGGAGAAGCGTCCGACCTAGAGGAGGGAGGCGCCAGAGGAGACGCCAGAGGAGACACCAGAGGAGGCGTCGACGGCTGAAGCGGGAGGCGGCAGGAGTGGGGGAGTCACAGCTTGCGGGTTGCAGAAGAGCGGGATGCGGGAGCTGCGGCGGATACGGGAGACGAGTTTGCCCTAGACCGATGCAGGTGAAATGAAATAGGGAGGGGGGGGGAGTGGGTGCTGTCGGGTTAAGTAGAAACTTAGGGTTTTTTATTTAGCAATAATAATAATATTAATTTAAAATTGGGTTGTTACAGTCGTCAGGAAACATGCCCGGGCTGCTCGGACTGACCGGGGGCATGTTCGTCATTTCAGGAAATTTGGTGGTCTGGGTGACCGGAACCGAGCGACGTCATTCGCCAACTTAGTATTCAAATGGACTCAACGCGCACGCCCCTTCAAAAAAGCTATAAAAAGCTCACATACTTTCATTTGAGAAGAACAATTTGAGGGCAAAACAGAGCTCTGAGGTTTCCGGCGAGGACGTGAGATTTAGATCGTTCCATCGCTCAGAATTTGCTCTGCTCCCTTTCTGGTCCGCTGGAGCTCAACACGCTCTCAGACATAGCAACAGGCGCAGACAAGTACTCGGAGGAACGCACCCGTGGAATCTCCTGCGAACGCTCTTTCCAAGGCTTCGTGGAGTTAGCCATTTTTCTATACTTAAAGCTTGTAATGCCGGAGAGAAGTGCTTTGTCACCCTCCTGGGAACTCAAACACTTGTAAAGTCAAGCAATATAGTGGATTTTGATCCGGCCACGTTGATTTTCACTTTTTCTAGGTTTTCCACACTAAAACACCTTTGTGGCATTGCTGCTTGGATCTCTTTTGGTTATTTGCGAAGTAGGTCAGACGTGAAGTTAAGGCGTTCCGATTCTCCGGACTGGAGAAAATTGGGCGACCCGCAACAACTATCTTGTTAATATTAAGAGTTTTCTTGCAAATTAGTAAATTATCTCTTTAATATCTCGAGGGATTCATTTTTCCCGTTTAATTTAGATTTGGTTTAATATCTTGCTTATTCTAATTGGCATATGCGCGCCGACATGACATCTTTCTTGTTGAATCGCTCCATTATCTTTAACATTTTTGGAGTTGGCTTGACGGGTTTCCCATTTCAAGTTTCTTTTCTCTGGGCGTTTTTCTGTACAGTTTGAGTTTTGAAATCGTGAACAACAATGATTTGAGTAAGGTTCTTTTATTTTATTATTTGGAATCAGAATTGGAAGCACAACATACAAATCTCGAGCAATTTTAAAAGTTCTAGGCCAAATTAGACCAAATCGAAATGAAACTGAACCGCAACATGTTTATTATTATAATTATATTCTAAAATTTTATTTATTTCAAAATAAAAAAATTCAAGCTTTACTTATTTTAATATTATTACAAACTTTAAAAATTTTATTATTTTTTCTCTAAGTCAATTAGTATAATCCATCCTGCACTACACTTTCATAATGAGGCCTTCTGTCTTTCTTGGCTCTTGTTTGCATGAGACCATCCATCTGTTAACTCTACTCAGAACAGTGAAGTGGTGGAGAACAATTCCTTGAATCAAGCGTAGAGTGCAGGGAATTATCTAATTGTTATTCATTAGTCATAGTTATAGTTATAGACTTATAGGGGACTTGTTTTTTTTGGGAACATTTTATATTGACAGCTCAGTTTTTGATTATTAGCATCGCTTAAGTTACATACAAAAGACATATATGCCCTTATTTATACATATGATAAAAGTATGACTTTATCCCTAATCATTACTTCACTGACAAGCTTTGTCTGCACCTTCTTCCAAATAGTGGCCGGCCTGCCATTACTGCGCCCAACACACCCCTTAATGGATCCGGATCTTCTGTGGTTTGTGCCGGAACTTCAGGATGGAATTCAATCCGACGGCGTAAAAATCCTCCACTCCATCAATCTAACGGTTGAACTTCTGGCGCGCTAAAAGACAAAAAAAAGTTAAAATATAAAAAATGTACCATACTTGACCGTTGTATTTCAATCGGACGAGCGAGATTGCGTGAAATCCACCCTGGAGTTCCCGCACGAACTCCGGAGGATCCAGATTCCCCCTCAATCAGGCGAAATTTTACCGTCTGGGGCTCGGACGGCGTCCAGGACCAATCGTAAGCCACGCGAGCAATCTGCATATCATGCGAGCAAAATTGTATCTCACGCCATTTGTATCTCGCGAGTAATCTTCAACTGATTTTGCTTCTATTTCATCTCAGGATAGTCCCGGACTATCCAGGGTCCCAGACGGTAAAATTTCCCATTAATCCGAGGGCGGCCCAATACCTAGCTTGCACTTTAATTTTTTTGAAATGTGTCGTTGGTAAGGGCTTTGTCATGATTGTATAACCCGTAATTCGTCGAGATCAGAAGTACCCCAGCAGACGGCTATCCGCAGACCATTCAGCGAGCTGTGGCGAGCTTGGGCGAGTAGAGGCGAGCAGGGGCGAGCTTGGGTGAGCAGAAGCGAGCTGTGGCGAGCTTGGGCGAGTAACTCGCGACTATGGGCGAGTATCTTTTGGAACTCGCTGGCAGAAGCTGGATACTCGCCTATACCCCCCCCAGGATTTCTCTATAAATAGCCCCCCAGGGGTACTGGAATTGACACTTTTGGAAGAGGTCGAGGTTCCGCCAAGTGGATACTCACCCAGTCCATGCATGCATGCCTAGTACCTTGCCCAGCCTTTTGGTTGCGGAGGGGAAGCTTCTTCTAAGCTTCTGGGTACGTGGCGGGACCTCCCTGCTGGAGCACTTGGGGGGGTGCTTGTAGATAGTTTCCTCTCTTTCTCACTAGCCATTTGAATTGTAACCTTAGGCTGCCTTGATCCTGTTGATGCACGAAAACGGCACCGCCTAGTTCACACGGAGGAATGTTCAATCTCACGGCTAGGGTGAAGAAGAGGATTGCGGGGTTGAGGAGAGGGAGGAAGCTTCTGAGTGCTCGAGAGTGGAGCAAACGCTTTTTCAAGGGCCGCGGGGATAGATGAGAGGTTTGCTGAGAGCAGCCGGGAAGGCTGATGATCAGCGGAGGAGGTTGATGATCAATGCAGGAGGTTGATCAGGAGCTGTCGAGCAGACGGTTACTTTGACGGTTGTGCTTGCAGGTTGACGCCGAGAGAGCTAAGCTGAGCTGAGGAGAAGAAAGGGGGCCGCTAGCAGCGACAACAACAGACTTCGCCCGCCGCGGCTTAAATGTCACTCTTGCGACGAGCTTTCCTTTGATTAATAGAGTTATTACAGCTTGCTAATACACCTTTACAAGAAAGCAAATAAAGGGGTACAAATGAGAAGCTGGCGGCTAAGGAAAGAGTGCCAGAAGAGGTCGCACAGACTGAAGAGCCAGGTCGGCAGGCCGCGCGACTAAGGAAAGAAGAGACCGCACGGACTGGGAACTGAGGCCGGCAGGCCGCGTGACTAAGGGCAGAGAGGGTGCGAACTGAGAAGAGTAGTCCGCAGGGGCTGATAGCTTGAGCTTGTTGTGGGCTGTCTTAGAGCGTGAGCACCTTGGCGATGTTGTGACTGTCCCCAAATGAGAGGCATGGGGGTCTATTTATAGACCCGAGGAGGTAACGACTTTCAGTGACGTTACCCCCGGTGAGACGGTGACTTGAGCGAGAAGAAGATGGAGTCCGCCGAGTCCGCGACAGGCCGCATGGACTGGGGCTTGCTTATGGAACTACTCCTGCTGACGGCAGACTGGGAAGAGTCTGCACCTACTGCTGGCGGACTGAGAGGAGTCTGCCCAAACTGAGATGATCGAGCCCGCGCCAAGACTGTGCGGGCTGAGGAAGTATCCACCCACTGTTGGGAAGCGGCTGGAAGCTAAGGGGCAGACTGCGAGGAGAATCCGCGGAGTCCGCCGCTGCTGAACTGAGCACATACAAAGGGTGCGGGCTGAGGGATATCCGCTGAGTCTGCCGAGTCCGCACGAGGCTGCGCGGTCTGGGACTGCCTTGAGGAGGTTCTGCTGCCTGGCGGGCTGGGAGGAGTTCCCAATACTGATCGAGCCCACACCAAGACTGCATAGCGAATCCACTGAGTCCGCGGAGTCCGCGCCTGCTGACAAGCTGAGTCCGCCTATGCTGTTGAACGAAGATGAAGCCTGGTGTTGCTGAGGAGCTGGAGCTGGGTTTCATCAACGTAGGCGGACTGAAAGTCGACTGCACTTCGAGTCCGCCCAGCTTGCGAGGAACTGGATATGGCTGCTGATCTTTGCGGGTAACTGGAGAGCTGGAGCATCCGCACTTCTTAGTCGGATTGAGAGTGTAAGATGAATTGGCCGACTGGGCGACCTGGCGGACTGACGAGTCAGGTCGCCCCATCTGCTGAAGTCCGCCGCCTGTTGAAGGGAAAGGCTTGCCGCGCCTACTGGGGACAAGGGATTCGCGACCTGCCGGACGGACGAGGCAGGCCGCGCGTGTTGGCGAGGTGAAAACTAGGGTAGCTGACTGGCGGCCTGGGGTTAGGTCGCCAATCTGGCTATGCGGCGAGCTGGAGGGTTGTCGACGCTGGTGAAGGTGTGCGGCATAGAGGCAGGTCGCTTGACGTTGTGGCGGTCTGGGCGAATAGACATCCGAGTCCGGCAAAAGGGGGCACCTATTGAGAAACTTGCGGTTTAGCTGACAAGATACGCAGTCTGTAGGGGCAGACTGAAGAAGCAGTCCGTGGCCCATGCCGATCAAGGGAACGTCGCGCGATCTGGGCGGTCAGACCGCGGAGACCGCCCAAGCCATGCGGCCTGAGAGGACAGAAAATTCTGTCCGCCCATCCTAAGACGTCACGACCTCCAGGAGGAACCTGGAGCAGGCCGCGACTAGCGAGCTGGCTGCCTTGGAAAGGATCGCTGATTTCAGGGTTAACAGAACCTATTTCTGAGGTTGGGATTTTTCCTGGCTTCAACACTTGGTGCGGTGAGAGTGGATAGTAGCCGAGGAAGAAATTTTTGCGAGAAGACTTCATAGCTTAAGATGGCGAGCTGGAGACCAAAGGCATGAACTCGCGAGCATTCAACAAGGTGGGCGAGTTCTCGGCAAAGTGGGCGAGTTTCCTGGTTACTCGCCCATAGGCGACTTCACGATGGCGACTTTCAAGCTCGACGGCTTCATGGGGCGAGCTTACCTATTACTCGCTCATAAGCGAGTTCCAGATCGCGACCTCCTTAGGCGAGTTCCGGATGACGACTTCAGTTAGCAAGTATATGCGAACGAGTTGTAGGTGGTGATATGTTGTGGCGAGTTTCATACAGAGAGCTCCAAATAAACTCGCAGGTGTCCTGTTCGCAGGTTGGCGAGCTTCCTTGTTACTCGCCCATAGGCGAGTATAGGTGGGATTGGCGACTTCAAAGAGACGAGTATCTTTGTTGCTCGCCCATAGGCGAGTTCTGCAGGTGAATAGGTTAGTATCTTTAGTACTCGCTCAAAGGCGAGTTAAAGGGGCGAGTATCATTGTTACTCGCCCATAGGCGAGTTCGCAGGTGGCTAACTCGCAAGGCCGGGATAGCTCGGAATCTGGGCGATTTGGGAGTGGAAAATTAAAAATTTCCGGGGGCGCTGCCCCCGGACACCGCAGGGGCGCTGCCCCCCTTGACAGGAGTGACACTTACCCTCCGCCTAATTCATCTCATTTTTCAATAGTGGTGTTTTTCATACATGTTCATACTTACAGGTGCTTTGGTAAAGCCCGTGAGTACTTTTTTTATGACCAACAAACAAAGTGAATCACGACGTGTTCACCCCCAGGAAAAAAACATATGATGTGCTCTGCGAGCTCCTACATGCGATGATCTCCTCCGACAACCTACATTCCATGAGACGACTTACTCATGACATCTTCCAGCTAGTATTCTACGAGCTCCTGCTCGTGATGCTCTTCATGCTTACTTGGTGCTCTCTTCAATTCCGCGAGTTCCATACTCGCGAGGTCATCTCTTCAACATCTATGGTGCTCTCCTTTAATTCCATAAGTCCATACTCGCGAGATCACTACTTCAGCAACTATGGTGTTCGTATTCTGCGAGTTTATACGCACAAGGCTATCACTTCAACAACCAGGATGCAATGCTATTCCTTCCATCTCCTCAAATATCTGGAGCGGGGATGACCTGAAAAGGTTCTACCCCTAGCGGTAACACGTATTGCTTACCTGTAACGTTGTTTCTAAGTTGTTTATACATTTCCTCGCCCCCGGAGTCACGGGTTAATGCAAGTTGTCTTCTTTGTGTTGATTCATCTCAAGTTAGCTAGGAGCAGTGAAGTTCAACTCCACGATCGATTTAGGAAACCTGCGCTCGACCTGTTTCTCCTATTTAGCCCAGGGAGGACGATGGGACGATGCCTAGGGATTTAAGCGTCCTTGTAAGACCGAGCCCCTGCATTGACGGCCGAGATCAGCTCCCCCTTGCATGCCGACCTAGCTACCCCCAATTGCATCTCTCCTCCTCCCCAGGTAGCGGGCTCGGGGCGTGCTATGAGTGACGATTTGGTGTAGTCACGGTCGATGGATGACTTTTATATATTTAAACATAAATATATAAATTTTTATACATTGAATATTTGATATGATTAAGGACCCACAACAAGGAGAGGCCCTCCAGCCCTGATGGATGCTTTTTATAAATATTTGATATACATATATTTATATAAATATATAATGTTTTATTTAAACCCTAAACCTAACATCCGGGTCACCATGGAGCCACGATTTTGCCTCTCTTTCTGACGGGGCGAAGGCAGAAGGCGAGGAAAACCCGATCCAGATCCCACTCTCCCGATCTCTCTCTCTCTCGGCGCCGCAGCAAGGAGAGGCCCTCCCGCTCTTTTCCTCTCCCATCGCCGGCCAGTAGAGGCAACCCGAATACCCCCTCTCCCCAGCTCTCTTCCTCTCCCGCCGCCTGGAGCGAGGTCGGCCGGGAGGTCCTCTCCCGGCACCGGCTAGAGCAAGATCGGCCACCGACGCCTCCTAGAGCAAGATCCGCCTGGAGCAAGGCTGGCCGAGCCCTAGCCCTCCTTCACCGCCGCAACCGTCTAGAGCAGAGGTTGGCCAAGCCCTAGCTCTCCTTCACCGCCGCAGCTGTCTGGAGCAGAGGTTGGCCGAGCCCTAGCACTCCTTCACCGCCGCAGTCTCCTGGAGCAAGGTCGGCTAGGAGCTCCTCTCCCCACGCCGCCATCAAAACACACGTCAAGGGTAACGAAGTTCCTTCTTGGGCAGGTGAAACCCTCAATTAACATATTTGCATGGAAACCCCTCTCCACTAACGAGTGGGGGAAGGGTGCTCTCCGACGGATCGATGTGTACATCCTCGCAATTAATTGCATTTAGTATCCGAAAGCGTGAGTACGGATTTATGCATGCTGTGTGAAGCCCATCCGGACGTGTGAGCCGGATTGGTGATGTTCTGGGATTCCCGGAGAAGACTCCGAGAAAGTTGTATATTATCTATTTGCAGGGAATAAGCACCATAGCCCCGAAAAATGGGTGGGTGCAATATTATTGGGTAGCTTTTAGTCTACTGATGTTTAGCTTGCTGTCGCTTGTCGGGGCATCGGGCTTCAGGTGTTGCAGTATCAAGCGGGAAGTGGCGGGCTTAAGCCCAAGTTTGTGTCAGCCCTAGAAGGCCTAATTTGCTTATGTTGCCGGCCTGCGTGCCGAAGTATGGAATTTATATTCCTATAAATTAAAATGCATGTGTTGTCGTATGTATGTTGTTTATCTTTTTGTCTTAGGCGAGCGGTATTCTCGTGAAACGCTCGCCCCATGGGGACCTCGAGATAAAGTTACCGGGAAGCCCCCGAGGGTTTGATAGCCTTTCAAAACAACAAAGTTACGTTGTTGGCGACCCAATTGGGGCTGCGTAAGGTAGAGCTGTTCGGCGGGGTTACGCCATCGGTAGGGCGGGTGAGTAGCATTTTGCATAGACCCAATGGGACACATCTGGATAGGAGAGAGTTGGTCTTGAGATCCTCCTTAGATGTTCCGGTTGGCCAAGAGTGCCCTCCAAAGGTGTCTTAGCTCAGTCTTTGACTTGGGAGGGGAATAGTTTGTTAGTCTTCCGGATATGTGGTGAGACCTCCATGCTGAGACCTTGGGTCTGCCCCTTATGTTCCTAGTCTCGTGCTTAGATCGTTCGCTCGAGGGTAGTAGGTACCCGGTCACCCCTCTTTTGAGACCCCTAACTCCACAGAGGTCAATTTTTGGCTTCAACAGTTAAGGCAGCCAGAACGCTGGAGAGTGATTTGGAGCGTACCCAACATCGTAAGGGTTTCACAACCAAATAAGGGGAAGGGAAGACTTCTAAATCCCAAAGGAAGTCTGAATGGAATAAATGGAAGAAAAAGCCTCATCCTTTCAAGTCCGGTGAGAAAAGCAACTTGATGTCTGGGGGTCTCAATTTAAGGGAACACCGACGTGCTTTAATTGTGGCAAGGTGGGGCTCATAGCTCGTTTTTGTACTCAAGGAGGTGCTGAGCAGGAGCCAAGACAGGAGCAGTCTGTGCGCTCCGGCCCCAGTGCCGCAGAGAAAGGAAAGATGACAGAGTCGAGCGCTTCTCGGTTCCAACCTGTACAACCAAGGGCTTATAACCTTGGGCAGCAGGAAGCGATCCGTCAACCCGATGTGGTGACAGGCTTTGTGTTGGTTTCTAGATACCCCGCTAGTGTATTGTTTGATACGGGGGCGTCACACTCTTTTCTTGCGGAAAGCTTTATCCGGAGAATTGGAGTTGAGTCTTTCTCGGCGGATGCAGAGCTGAAGGTGCGCATGTCCAATGGGTCATCCATGACCACCGGGGCAAAAGGGCACATTTGTTGGAATCTAGGCGGGGTTGACTTCACGGTGATAGCAGCGGTTTTACCGTTGGTGGAGTTCGATGTCATTTTGGGAATGGACTGGCTTGCAGAACAACGTGCTAGTATTGACTGCATGTCTAAGGTGGTGACCCTGAGGAGTGAAGGGCGGTCATAAGTTAAGTTTGAGAGGCTCAGTGGAGCGGCCTTTTCCCTGATTTCGGCCATGCAGTCGGTGCGGGCAGTTAACTAGGGGGGAGTAGCTCTTATAGTATTGTTGGAGGTTCGCCTTTCCAAGTTATCACTTGGGGAAGTGCTAGTAGTGGCGGAGTACGAGGATGTGTTTGCTGAGGAGTTTCCTGGAGCACCTCCTCGATGAGAGATTGATTTCTCGATCGAGTTAGTGTCAGATGTTAGGCCGGTGTCACGTCCTCCTTTTAGGATGACACCAAAGGATTTGACTGAACTCAAAGTACAGTTGCAGAAACTGTTGGAGCAAGGGTATATTAGACCCATTTCTTCACCGTGGAATGCATCAGTGCTATTTGTGAAGAAGAAGGATGGTAGTATGCGGTTGTGCATAGACTACCGAGAGTTGAATAAATTGACTGTCAAGAATAAGTATCTGATTCCTCGGATATATGACCTGTTCGATCAGTTGGTGGGGTCGGTGGTGTATTCCAAGTTGGATCTGAAGTCAGGGTACTGTTAGTTGCGAATTCGAGACGAGGACATACCCAAGACAGCTTTTGGTACGAGGTATGGTCACTTTGAGTTCTCGGTGATGCCGTTCGGGTTGACGAACGCGTCATCCGTGTTCATGGACTTGATGAATCGAGTATTTCAGGAGTACTTGGACTCTTTTGTAGTGGTCTTCATTGACGATATCTTGGTGTACTCCAAATCGGAGGCCGAGCATGAGACTCACTCGAGAGTGGTCTTGCAAGTGTTGAGAGAGAACTTGCTTTATGCAAAGTTCTCGAAGTGTAAGTTCTGGTTGGAGAAGGTGACTTTTCTGGGCCATGTGATTAGTGGTGATGGTGTGGTGGTGGATCCGGCGAAAGTTGAAGATATCATAGATTGGACAATTTTGAGAACTGTGGCAGAAGTCTGAAGTTTTCTTAGACTAGCCGGGTACTATAGAAGATTTGTGAAAAACTTTTTGTGGATAGCCCTACCCCTCACCTCTCTAACTCGTAAAGACCAGAAGTTTATTTGGACTCCGGAGTGCAGTCAGGCGTTTGACACTCTAAAGGGGAGGCTAATGACATCTCCAATCCTAAGCCTTCCTAAAGGGATTGAAGGATTTCAGATTTTTAGTGACGCATCTGGATGCGGTTTGGGTTGCGTGTTTGTGCAACATGACAGCGTGATAGCTTTTGGATCTAGGTAGCTAAAGCCTCACGAGAGGAATTACCCCGTCCATGATTTGGAGTTGGCGGCGGTAATTTTTTGCTTTGAAATTGTGGCGGCACTATGTGTATGGTGCGAAAGTGGAGATCTTCACGAATCACAAGAGCCTGAAGTATCTTCTAGATCAGAAGGACTTGAATATGCGGCAGCGCAGATGGGTCGAGTTCCTTGGAGACTATGAAGTGACGACTCAGTATACGCCAGACAAAGCCAACGTGGTGGGGATGCCTTGTGTAGGAAATATTCTGGTCAAGGGAGTTGGATCGAAGCTCATGATGAGCGGTTGATGCGGGACTAGGAGTCCCTTAACATGGAGTGTGTAGCAAGAGGCGAGTCTAGCGTGGCTCGGTTGAACTGGATTGAAATGCAAAACGACTTGTCCGATCGTATTCGGGAAGCGACCCGTTTGGATGTGGAGTTCCAGCCATACGTAGTGGAAGCTCAAAAGAGCGAGAGTAGCGTCTGAGAGTTGAATGACGGGATTCTGGGGAAGAACGGAAGGATTTGTGTACTGAAGTTCGACAAGCTTCGTGAGGAGTTGATGTTTGATGCTCACTTCACAAAGTACTCTATTCACCAGGGTAGTACAAAGATGTAATTGGATATGGAGAAATTCTTTTGGTGGTCTGGTTTGAAGCGGGAAGTAGCTTTGTACGTGAGTCGGTGCCCAACTTGTGCCTTTGTGAATGCCGAGTGTCAGAAGCCGGGCGGGTTCCTGAAGCCTCTTCCTATTCCCGAGTGGAAATTTGATGACATCTCCATGGACTTTGTACATGGGTTACTTAGATCGCAGTAGGGCAACAACACGATTTGGGTGATCGTGGATCGCTTGACCAAAGTGGCCCACTTAATCCCAAATCGAAAAGAGGATAGCGTGGAGAAGCTGGTATAGTTGTATGTTCGCAACATTGTGCGACTACATGGAATTCCTAAGAGTATAGTTAGTGATTGCGATGGACGTTTCACGTCCAATGACTGGAGGTTGGTTCAGAAGAGTCTGGGCATGAAGCTCAAGTTCAGCATGGCTTTCCATCCTCAAACTGATGGGCAAACCGAAAGAACGAACAGTACTATGGAGGATATGCTGAGGATGTGTACTCTTAACTTCAGTAAGAAGTGAGAAGATCACCTCTTCATGGTAGAGTTCGCTTATAACAACAGTTACCAAACAAGTATAAAGATGGCGTCGTACGAAGCTTTGTATGGGAGGCGGTGTCGAACACCGATGTCTTGGATAGAGGCGGGAGACATCAAACTTTTGGGAAAAAAGTGGTAGCTGATGCATGCGAGTTGGTACGAAACATTCAAGAGCGCATGAAGGTTGCTCAAGATTGGCAAGTAAAATATTTTAATGCTCGTCGCAGGAAGGTGGAGTTCACGGTAGGCGATTGGGTCTATCTAAAGATCAAGCCGTTCAAAGGCATTTCGCGGATTCGCAGACTCAAGAAGTTGATTTCGAGATTTTTGGGACCTTTCGAGGTTATAAAACGGGTGTGAGAAGCAGCGTACCGGTTGGCGTTGTCCACAGAGCTGAGTGGATTATGAAGCTAACGTCCGACGGTAGAGATACCGCTGGCGGTAGGACGATGAGCTCGACATTGGATCTAGCGCACGATTGTTGGATCTAGTGTGCACAACCACTGGTCGTGCGCCACTGATCGTGCACACTATTCTACAATTTTCCAAGTTCTGCCTAGGGCAATCACACGACCATTGGACATAGTGTGCACGACCACTGGTCGTGCGCCGCTGCTCGTGCGCGTTTATCCCATTTTCTCTAGAGTTCTGCCATTATTAATCGCACGATCATGGGATCCAGTGCGCACGACCACTGGTCGTGTGCCACTGATCGTGCGGGCAGGTGCAGTTCCGTCATTTTCTTTTGTGGTCGTCCGATGCTTCCTTTAACTCGATCCAAGGGCCCAGGATCTTCCGCCCAAAGGACTTTAATAGGTCTGAGAGTGTCTTTCCCCTCATTTTTTCTCATCTTTTAGAGTGAGAGTTAGGGTTGGAGAGGAAGATAAGGGAGGAGGAAGGAGAGAGAGCTTTCTTCCACCATAGACGGAGCTTCAGAGCTCCGATCGTCGTTCCGAGACCAGATCCGTGGAGAGGACGTGGAGGCGCTCGTGTTAATCCGTTCAAAGCAAGGATTCCATGGCTAGGAAGAGGGGTTGTAAGATAACAACATTTCTCCTCTCGGTTTCTAGGATGCGTGCATAACATCTTTTTCTTTCTTGCTTTTCAAGCTTTTGGGCACCAAATCTCTCAAATGAGAGGGGTTTGGGTCTCCATGGTTCAAGAGGAACCACCAAGTCGATTGTGTCCGTCCCCAGCATGATATTGCATTAGAGATCCGCCTCATTAGTGGATTAGGCATTGTGAGTGAAGCCGTAGTCGCGACCATTAGTCTGACTCGGTGATGTTGCATGGCGAGCCTTAAGGATTTTGTAGAAATCCGTTGCGGCAAGATGCCGTTTGTGATGTATGTGTTTCCCCCCTTTTTTGGGTGAGTCAGTGTAGTCGGAACCAGACAAGGTTAGCTCCGCGTTAGCGGTAGATGGTTTCCTTGGTGCGCGGGAACGTTGCAGTACGAATGCTGGATTAGGGAGGGAAAGGCTATGGATTGTGATGTGCTAAGGTGCGGCTTTGTCTCCGTGGTCAGCTGGCTATCCCGTGACGTGCAAGTCATGTCGGGAGAGTGTCCCGACGAGACTAGTCCCCTTCTGTGAGACTGACGAGAACGCCAAGCATATGACAAGCCCGGACAATGAAGCCCACGAGCGGGTGGGGTCCAGCAAGGGTTCTTAGAATCGATTTATGTGTGAGACAGAATCCTGATGTGAGAAGTCAGAGTTTGCAGGCAAGCCCGGGTCTAAGACCCACGAGCGGGTGGGGCCTTGGTAAGATTTCCATGTGGCGGCTTGTATGCCGTTAGGGGAATTGTTGTACCATTTTTGTTTGCGGCTTGACGCCGATGGGGAAATTGGAAGTACCCAGTTGTTATGATGATGTGCTAGATGTATACGCGATAGGGTGCCTTGGGTGAAGCTCGAGTTTGCATACATGCTGCATAGTAGGCCCCTTTGATTATATGTTCAACATAAAAAACATGTTTGTTGTTTGAGACATCCAAACCTGTTTTAAAACTTTACATGTTTATGTATATGACATACAAAGTGCTGACTTGCAGGTTGGAGGTGTACCCAGGGGTCCGTTAGGGGCGGACGAGAGGAGATGTGTTGGTTATACAGTAGAGATCAGCCTTTGCTGACCCACGTTACCAAAAATTTTTACATGGCAAGGATCGCAAGCGGGAGCAAGTGCGCCGACCGAAAAGGCCTAAGCCTCATGAAGTGATTACCATGCTTATTTAGCTTGTTTTCTTCTTGACGGTGATGCTCCATGTTCCGACTTGCATACCGAGGTAGCCTATGAGTGCTTTTGCACGTTGTTGTTTGACCTTGTTGTCATTCAGTTTTGGACTTATTTTGTGTAAGGCATTAAAGCCATTTTGATACTCCTGATTGGTAGTGGATAACTTCTAGTTTTGTTGGTATGTTTCCGCCGTTGCTTTATTCTGAGTTTTGAGTTGGGTAGTTAATACCATCTTTTAATGCTAAAGTTGTGGCGTCCATATGTTGTGGGGCCCCGGCCAGACTCATATTATATGGTCATTACAGGGTAGGCGTTACAAGAAGCATCCCACCCTAGGTCGATATAGGGTGTGTGCGCAGATTTGAATGACTGCGGAGTATTTGGCAGGTTTGAATAACTATAGTGTGAATACGAGTTGTGAATACCTGTCGTGCTGATAGCTAATGGAGCTTTTATTATAACTTACGAAAAAAATTGCTATTATTCCAGTAATATTATGTTGCACCTTCTTTCTGATAGATTCTCCTAGCTTATATATATGAAATGTTATACTGACTCTCTCGTGCTTTGGCAATTTTCTTTTTTTTGGGTGCATAAGCTCGTCCCCATGATACAAATCCGAGGAGTAGATGTGTTTCCACTTAGCTCCGTGACTAACGGTTAATTTAATAAGCATTTGAAAATCTTTAATGGACTCAACACTATTCACATGAGACGAAGCATCATGATGTTTAGCTGCCGCAGGACGATGTGCCAGCTGGTAGGACTACCCGAGTAGAGGCACCCCCGTCGTCTCCGGAGTTTCGAAACATGAGTACTAGCTAGTAGCTTGAGAGTGTGAGTAGTTAGTAGTAGTACTTTTGCAGCATACGAGCTATTTGTATTAAATAGTGGCTACGACCTTAGTTTGCCTATACTTTATATATACTTTATTTCTGTGTCTTCCTGTTGATGCTTCCACAAAACTCTATGATGTGATATGAATGTTGTGATTCAAGCCGAGCAAGACGACTTACTAGTGCTTAGTGGTGTGAGTTGTTGCCACTTGTGTTGCACTGAGTGAGCGTCTTGAGCAAGTAAGATCCCCTCCAGCCCGACCCGGGTAAAGATTTGAGGGAGGGGGGGGGGGGTCTTACACAAATCGTCTTGGGATGATGTCTACATCGGGGAGATCTTGTGGGCTCTAAGACCTTTCCGAGGAGGAAGGTGGGGAGCTGACTCGAAAACCTTTCCGGGAATGAAAGAGAGAGAGAGTCAATCGGTCCCCGGGTGAGGGTCGGTATAGAAACAAAAAGAGTGTCATATTCATCGCCTCCGATCTTCGACGTCATGAAGATCTAGTTTTCTTCTGTGTAAACTATTTATAAGTTTTTAATAAAATCAAATTACATTATTTTATCTTATTTTCGTATCCGCGTATTGATGGCGCATTGAGTACTATGTTAGAAATCTCAAAACGATATTCTGTAGGAAAAATTGTGTCTGTGAATTAACGTCGGCGGTAGCTTTGCCACCCTGCGGTAGCTTCCAGAAAAGGCTTTCCTGCTGATTTTTTTTTAAAAAAATTTGTATCTGCGGATGCTGCGCCTTGACCACTTTGAGCTGCATTTAGTAGAATCAAAAGACAGAATTTTGATTTTGGCGGACCATTCTCAGAAAATTATAAATAGACCTTGAAGGGCACGTTTGAAGAACGCCTTTTCTTGATTTTCCTCTCCCTTGATTATCTTTGGTTGGCAAGAGTTTCAGCTCATCATTCACTGTGATTTCTGGGTGGGTGGTCGGGAGCTTTCGTGACTCTCCAAAGGTGTTTCGGTTCAGCATTGGATTGGGAGGAAAAACAATTTAAGATCTTCCGAGTGTATGACGGGAGCTTCTCACTGCAACTCAGAGTCTGTTTGAAGTTGTTCTAGTGAATAAGTCTCCAAACTCTAAGTTCTCGGTCAAGACACCGGCTTGGGAGAAGTAAAAACTAGCTACACCTGCGGTCTGAATACCTCGTTGAGCTGATTTCCGGATTCAAAAGAGTGCATATAGCCAATCACTAAAAACATTGCTTACAATTTATTAAGGGCCTGTTTGGGAGGGCTTTCTAGCTCCTTTTCATTTTTTAGAAAACGCTACCGCAACTAATAAACCGTTTGGAATGTCTACCGGTGGGAAAAGCTACCACCAAAAACTCTTTTTTCTCCTCTATTTGAAAAGTCACGAGCCTCCTACTTTTCAACTTTTCGAAAAATATTTTCTCATCCCGATACACAGTTGATGCTACGAAAACATTTTAATCCTATGGATCCAGTTCGACAACACTGCAAAAACACTAGCCTTTCTCAAGACGAATATTTTGCTCGGGAGCGTTTTTTTCGCCCCGGGTGATTTTTTCGCCCGGGAGCGATTTTTTCGCCCGGGCGCGTATTTTTCGCCCGGACGAGAATTTTTCGCTCGTGCGCGGAATGTTTCGTCCGGGCATGAGATTTTTCGCCCGGGCGCAGAATTTTTCGCCCGGACGCGGAATTTTTCGCCCGGGGGCGGGATTTTTCGCCCGGGCGCGAATTTTTCTCCCGGGCGGGCTTTTTTCGCCCGGGCACGCTTTTTCGTCCGGACACGCTTATTTCGCCCGGGTGCGGAATTTTTCCCCCGGGCGCGGAATTTTTCGCCCGGGCGCAAATTTTTCGCCCAGGCGTGCTTTATTCGCCCGGCGCGGATTTTTCGCCCGGGAGCGAACATTTCGCCCAGTCGCGAATTTTTGGCCGGGGCGCGAATTTTCCGCACGCGCGCGGAATTTTCCGCATGCGCGCAAATTTTTTCACTTGAGCGCGAATTTTTTCGCCCGACGCGAAATTTTTGCCCGGGCGCGAATTTTTTGGCCGGGCGCGAATTTTTCGCCCAGGTGCTGTTTTTTGCCTGATAGTGCATTTTTCTCCGGGGAGCAATTTTTTCCCCCGCGATTTTTTTTGCTCGGGAGCGGTTTTTTTCGCCCGGGAGCGATTTTTTCGCCCGGGGGCAGGTTTTTCGCCCGAGCACAGTTTTTGTACTCGATCACAATTTTTTCACACGTGCGCGATGTTTTCGCCCCGGCGCGAAATTTTGGCCCGGACGCGATTTTTTCGCCCGAGCGCGAAATTTTCGTCTCGGCGCAAAATATTCGCCTGATCCCGAATATTTTGCCCGGGCGCGAATATTTCACCCGGGCGCGAATATTTCGCCCGCGCGCGAATATTTCGCTCGCGCGCTCATTTTTTGCCCGGGAGCGTTTTTTTTGTCCGGATGCATTTTTTCCGCGCCCCGACGGAAAATTCAGGCCCGGGCAAAAAGTTCACGATCGATCGAATAATTCACGCCTGGGCGTAAAATGCGCGTCCGAGCGAAATATTCGGTCCCGGGCGGAAAATTCTCGTCTGTCCTGAAAATTCACGCTCGAGCGGAAAATGTGCGCAATTTTAACAAAAAAGTCATTGCAACAGAGATTTGTCAAACAGTTTATAAAATGCTACTTTCTGAAAATATCTGCAAAAGAAATTCACTCAAACGGATCTCCTTTTACAATATACATTTTCCAAAAGCTCATTTTCCCACATTTCTTTTGCTACCACTCCTTTTCCTTTCTGAAAAGCACTCCCAAGCAGAGCCTAAAGTGCATATAGCCAAAAGTACAATACTAAAATTAGCGCCCTTAATAAATAGATGCAGTTTAGGAAAATAATTAATATACTTTATATTAATCCATCCACAATCTCTCCCTTAATTTCGAATATTGAATCGACCGCATCGACCGGTCACTCGCGAGCCGAGCCGCGCCTTCCTACCCCTGTTGCACTCCTACGGCGGCAAGTGGCAACAGAATATGCCTTTAAACCAAACCGGTCGTTTACCCACAGTTAACTTATTCGCATCTGATATATTGCCACGTGTATGAAACAACGGTGAAGATTTCCCCTAGACCCATCATACTTCCTATTTAAAACCGCAGGGCCAAACCCTAATCCATCTCTGTAGGGAGAGAAGAGAGCGAAGAAGACATCTCCAGCACTCCTTTCCGATCAAATCAATTTCCGGCGATGGCATCGAATCCCCGCGTGTTCTTCGACATCGCTATCGGCGGCTCTTCCGCCGGCCGTGTCGTCATGGAGCTCTTCGCCGACACGACCCCGCGCACCGCCGAGAATTTCCGCGCGCTCTGTACCGGCGAGAAGGGCAACGGCAAATCAGGGAAGCCGCTGCACTTCAAGGGATCTACCTTCCACCGCGTGATCCCCGGCTTCATGTGTCAGGGAGGCGACTTCACCGCCGGAAACGGCACCGGAGGCGAATCGATCTACGGCGCGAAGTTTGCCGACGAGAACTTCATCAAGAAGCACACCGGACCCGGCATACTCTCCATGGCTAACGCCGGTGCAAACACCAACGGATCCCAGTTCTTCATCTGCACAGAGAAGACCTCTTGGCTCGATGGCAAGCACGTGGTGTTTGGCCAAGTTGTGGAGGGATTGAATGTGATAAGGGACGTTGAGAAGGTCGGATCTTCATCTGGCCGAACATCGAAGACTGTCACCATCGCCGACTGCGGCCAGCTCTCTTAGAGCCGCCCTATCGGTAGATATTGTCCGTCAATAACTATCCATCGCCGGCACGTTGTCCCCCCTCCCCCCTACCTTTCGTCTGTGTCCCGCCGTGTCGTCCATTTTTATGTCTGTCTTCGCTTTGAAACTATTTCTGTTCTCGTTGTTATGGTTTCCTTGTGATTCGCTTTCTAGGATTATAAATAAATTCATGGTTTCTGGTTATCTTTTAATGAAAAAAATTTTCTTAATGATCTTTGTTTGATCTTCTCTTTGCTCTCGCCCTCTTTATTTATATGTTCAAGCTCCATACAGCAATCAAAGAATTGGAGGAAGAACTAATTGCTTCAGCTGTTGATGCAAATCAACACACGGCCGCGATCACGTATGAGCTTAAGGTTGAGGCTTCTATTTTCTTTTCAATACTGTTTTTTTTTGAACAATCAGATCACTTGCATAGAAGATTCATTCATCTGAAAACAAAATCAATTTTAAAGATCAGAACTCCGATGTTTCATCATCGCTTCCGCTGGTGATTCATGAATGAATCCTGCTGATACCCAAATGGATCCCTATCTGGAATTTGCCGGTTTGAAGGGGCTTCTGGCAGTGGCTAAAGGCTTTAACTTTGTCTTCTCGCCGGCATCTCTGCGTGGCCACGATGGACTGTTGCAGCTTCGTGCTGTCCCTCCTCCTCTCTGCCTGGCCGGCAGATCATTCGTCAACAGGCTATGGATGGATGAACTGTTTTGCCGGCGGGTGATATCTGAGATATCCAAAATGATATCTGGATTTAGGGTCTCGGCTTCCTTCTTCCGCAGCAAGCAATGTGAAGGTGACATCCATACTTTAAAATTTTATGATCAAGTGGAGGATAAGATTCCAGGAAGATGCTGTTGATTTTTTCCTGAAAGTTGTCTTCTGCCAATCCATTTAAGTAGTCTTTGGGCCCGTTTTGTACATTGGTGGTGGCCTTTAATGTAGTAGTTACCAACTGTTACTTTAAAATGAGTTTTTTTGTTCTTCTGGTCGTAACTATTATCGTGTCAAACATATATATTTCATGACAATGATATTTTTGTTCAAACTAACCTGATTAAAAGGCTTCGGATGAAGATTCATAATAACCGTGTTCACGACCGCCGCCTATATACCAGACGAGATTGCCTGGCTTTCAATTCAGGATAATATGGGCAAACTAGGACTTCAGTTGGCACGGTGGTGGTGGTGGTCGTTGTCGTGAGCACTGTGGTCATGAACCCTCATTTGTGAATGCTCGTCATTTAAAAAACTTAATGCATTTTATGCCCGATATTAATTTTCTTGCTCGTCTTCATCTAAAAAAACTTCATGCATTTTATGCCCAATACTTGTTTATTTTCTTGGTTTAGGGTGATTCATCATCATTGCATGGAGCATAATTATTTCATTGTGGAGAACTTCAATCTATTACACAACGAGGCATTTGAGTTCATGGATATAGGGTATGTTTGGCAGGGTGATGGTGGTTGTGAATAGGATGATTATGGATCATCGCTCGTGAGTGTTCAATCTCATCTAAGAAACTTCAGTATTTTGGATCAATCCTAAATAAGATTTTATACACCTAATACAGAGAATGATCAATCTGTTGGTGTTGGAGATGTTCAGTAGGCTGCTCTGATGAATCACGAATTTCATGAGGATAAGAAATGTACATTGAGTAGACCTTATCCATAGCATCAAAAACACGAAATTCCGATCAACCATCCATCAAAAAGCACGGCCCGTAACCATATTCCTGCCAGAACTAATACCCTCGTAACCCTAATTCGCTGCAATTCTCCGTTCCGATGCCCATTTCCGCTGCCATCCACATCCGCTGGCAAGCGTTCTGGTTGCACAATCCTCAAGTCTTCCACCGCATCCGCGGTGACGCTTTCCGCTGCCAGAACCCCCAAGCCGCTTCCGCCCGCCAGCCGCTTCCGCCCTCCAGCCGCTTCCGCCGCAACTCCGCCTAGAAAAACCCTTCGAGCAACGCATTCTACAGAGACCTATAACAAGGTAACCTCATCTTCTTTCTAAAACCATTTCTTCATTTCTATAATCCTCCACCAAGAACCCCTTCGAGCGGCGCATTCCCCGATTTCACCTCAAGAGTTTTTTTCGTTTCTCAGATATCTTCACTGAGATCTATTCCACTGAGTTGAATGTGATTTCTAAATTTTTTTGATTCCTACTGATGCATTTTACTTTAAGTTCTTTAATCAATGTTATCTTCTTACTAACAATGCAAAAATTGACTTAGGTCTCGTTTGGGGGGATTTATTTTCATCGGTCAAGCGGCTACGACCACATGAATTGGACTTTAATTAAGGTCTGATGCGACCGTGCATGAATTGGTGAAAATAAGTCCCCCCAAATGGAGCATTAGTCTTCCACATTGAACACGTTTACATAATGATAGTCTGTATTTCTTTTCCAATTTGCAATTCTCAAAATATGCACATCAACTGTTTGTACTTTGACATCAAAATTTGGGTGTAATCTTAGGAATAATATTACTGTCTTTAATCAGTGAATCATAAAACTTTTTCATTTGATTTTTATTCCATTAAAAAAATACGTAAGGTTCTTGTTCCCTCCTTGAATCCAGTCAAAATGTTAAAAGGTATGAGAGTGTTCGTTGACAATAGTCTCCCATTGGGAGGCTCGTAAATATAAATCATGGAGCCGGGGCGGGCGACTCGCTTGCCGGGAGCGCTTGCCGGGAGTGGAGTACTGTCATGTGGGGCACAAGGGCCTCACACACTGTTACTTGTATGTGTGTGGTGAATTCTAGACAATTTGGTTTAATCCAACTTTATTTATGGATCCAAACATTAGGCATGAAAAATACGAGCATTCAAGATGGGACAAAATGATAAAATCAAGATAAAATATGAAGGGAAAAATTAAAGCAGTACAGCAAAAATAACACAAGCCAAAGACAAGTGAGTATAAGAGAATGATAAAGAACATGAGATATGCCAATAAATCGCGTAGACTGAATCAAACTATTAAAAAAATAATCCGGCAAAAAAATATTGACATAAATTTATTTATTTTAAAATGGTGAAAATAAAAATAAAACATTTATATTAGCACCCCACTCATAGATATTAGCACCCGATAAAAAAAGACCAAATGCCACATAAATTTTATAAATATTAGCCCCACATAAAAACACCAAATAACACAATTTTTAATACCCTTCCGCCGTCAACCTGCTTGAGTAAGCATATGTTTTTTTCCCTTATACATTGTATTCTTCTCCTATTAGACTACCTTACAATATATTATGATTTTACTTTTGATCGAAGTATTGCTAGATTGTAGATATTTTATGATTTGAAATGAACGAAGAAATTTATATATATATATTTTTGTTTTTTTGATGGTGTGCTCATAATCTGCTGGTGTGAAAATTAATTTTTTTTTGAGTGCTGATATAATATGACAGCTAATTCTCGGAGGTAATTGACAACGTGCACCCTGAAAATATCAGCTTTTGACAAAAATGCATTCCGAAAGTTTAAAATTCGCAAAGTGCACCCCCCAAAATGGATTTTCTTGCTAATATGCACCCTCACTAGGCAAAAAATGAAATGACCAAAATGTCCACTCTAGGGTGCACATTGCCAAGCAAACCCACTTTGGGGGATGCATTTTGCCAATTTTAAACTTACGGGATGCATTTTGTCAAAAACCAATATTTCCAGGATGCACTTTGTAAATTACCCAATTCCGGGGTGCTGATAATATTGTTCTAAAAATATCACAATAGTACTCCATAAAACCAAGTCAAATATTTGTAAGATCAACTAAAATAGTTGGAAAATTGGGACATAAAACGAAGACTGAAATAAACACAAGCACTTCTTTACTGATATAGTCATGTCATTTTCAAGAGTTAATAATAGTTACCTGGGAGGACTTGAATAGTTCGCCCCACGCAATGAATCGACTCGGGATCCAGAGATGCCTGAACCCCAAACCACAATTGAAAAGTCGACGGTGACTCGAGTACACGCTTAGTATACAAAACTCAACCATAAACTGCAGAATGAGATCTTCTACAAATGCACAGATGGTACAAAAATAAAAAACCTAAGCAATTTTCTATCATCCTCAGATCGCCATATTCGAAATCCTTCGTTTTGCTGAATTAACGCCCCGCCGGAACTGCAGCCACTTGATTAATATGGGTCGAAGTTTGGTATACAGGGAAGAAGGAAATGAGGCTGTGTGAAAATGAACATCAGCTGCATTTGTAGCAGTCACGTTGCATCTGAACAATTTAAAGACACAAAATAGTCATCTTTTACATTCTTCAGCAGAGAATCTGGGCTGAGTTTCCAGGTGTACCATGATACTGGGCCTGCATAAGGGAGCAGAAGTCAATTCTCAGAACTTCAGATGACACAAATAGTACACTAAGGCTGTAAGGAATTGAAAAAAAGGAGGGGAAATGGAAAAAAATATGAACCAAATTTGAAATTGCCGTTCACCTACTTGTTTCTTTGTGGATAGATTGACTTTCTCAAAAAAAAAAAAATTTAGAGTTGGTGAAAGTATTAGTGAGGCTCAACAATGATTATACGTGGTAGCTACGCCGTATCAAGAACTATGAACATGAACAAAAACTTGGATTGCATAAAAATATTGGATACAAACTCGAGACCCACCAAGCATTTGGAGGTTGGGTCCTCCAAAGTGCCCTTCTCTCTAAGAGCTCAAAAGACTAAACAAGATCCAAAGATAAAAGACTCTCAACCTAAGGGCTCCTTATATATATGGAGACCCCATTACAAGACAAAAAAATACGTAAAGGATAAATACATGAGTAACCGTAAAAAAGATATCCATAATTGTCTCCACATCTCTGAGGAGGCTCTCGCGGTGAGGTCGATCGTTCGAGCATGTGGGAGCGTATATGTATCAAATGATCAAAAACGCCAGGCGAGTTTGGACAAAAACGCCACCATCATAGAACGTATGTCTGGCATTACAACGGTTATGACCGCCACCAAGAAAAGAAAACTAGTTTTGAACAAAAATGTGGATGAAGTTCCTTGGGAAAGATCGGGTGTTAACGAAGGACGGTTCATAATCGCCATGTTAACGACCGACACTGCTGTGCCAAACGGAGCCTAAGTCACAATTATAATCCGATAGTTTTCTTCTTGTTTTTGTTGAGTAGGAAAGTAGCTATAACAACAACAACACTCAAGCCTTTATCCCACTATAGTGGAGTCGGCTATATGGATCCTTTGCCGCCATTGTGCCCTATCTTCTGTAATAATCTCACTAATTTCTAAGTACATCATGTCTTTCCTTATAGTTTCATTCCAAGTCTTTATTGGTCTACCTCTCCCTCGTTTAAAATGTCTAGTGATTAGACTCTCACAACGCCTAACAAGTGCCTCTAATGTTCTCCTTTGTACGTCTCCAAACCATCACAATTGAGCTTCTCACATCTTCTCTGCAATTGGTGCTACTCCTGTCTTATCCCTAATACATTCGATCCTAATTTTATCTAATCTCGTGTGTCCACACATCCACCTAAGCATTCTCATCTCCGCAATTCCCATTTTTTGCTCATATACACAATTCACTGCCCAACACTCAGAACCATAGAGCATCACGGGTCTAATTGCAGTACTGTAAAACTTGCCCTTAAATTTTAGTGGTACTTTACGATCACATAAGATCTCTGACGCGCCTCTCCACTTCAACCCCGCTTGGATTCTGTGTCACATCTTTATCAATATCTACGTCCTTTTGAACTATCGATCCAAGATATTTAAAACACTCACTACGGGAAATATCTTGATCACCCAACTTAATAACGAAGTCATCTGTCTTTCTTGTACTGCTAAATTTAAGCCTCATATACTCCGTCTTTGCCCTGCTCAACCTAAAACCATTCTTTTTTAAAGTATCTCGCCAAAATTCAAATTTTGCGTTTACACCCTCGCGCGTCTCATCAACCAAAACGATAACATCTGCAAACAATAAACACCAAGGTATTTCTTGTTGGATGTCTGATGAGCTCATCTAAGATAAGGGTAAAGAGATAAGGGCTTAAAGCTGAACCTTGATGTAAGCCAACAGTGATAGGGAATTCATGTGTTAACCTTGTCACTGAATTTGTATACATATCTTTGATTATGTCAATATATGATACATTTACACATTTTTTTCTAAGACTCTCCATAAGATCTCTCTTGGAACTATATCATAAGACTTCTCGAGATCAATAAACAACATATGCAAATCTTGTCTTCTTTCTCGATAGTTGTCAATGAGTCTCCTCAAGAGATGTATAGCTTCCATGGTCGACCGCCCTGGCATGAATCCAAATTGATTCTCCGAGATGTTAGCCTTTTGTCTTACTGTTGCAGGACAACACGTAGGTTTGCGCTCCTGTCGGCTTTTTCTAGGAAACCCTAAATGTGTGCAATGAAATATAGAGTTTTGCAAAAATAAATTGAGCGCACGTTGCGCGGACTTTATGAATTTAAGCAACGTTTATTTTTTTGTAAAACACAAAAAAACTATTTTGTTAAAAAAATGGATTTTTTTAAAAATAATGGTTCAATTATGAATCTGGGGAAGGAAGTTCGGAACTTTCGTTTTGTTACCCTTGTCGTACCAAAACAGAAATCATGAACTCCAAATACGTTTCCGTTTGGAGTTTTCGACGTAGCATTTGCTTACAAAATTTTGGCAAAAACCCAACAATGAATCTAAAATTCTAAAAGAAAATGTAGACACACGCAAAGGAGCGGGAAGAATCAAGTTACACACGAAAAGATGTGTCTTTCCGTATTCGAAATCGATGACGATCCCACAAGAAACTCCTCGTCACCTTCAATCTCCCACTCCAAGGTCGGCCGCTATCGCACACAGGCACCACAGAGAAAAATTTGCTCGCTCACACACACAAGGAGGCTCCATGAAATCTCTAAACACAACTAATTTTCTTATCTTCAAATTTCACGGCAAGCAACCTCAACTAGCACAATAAACTTTTAATTTCATCAACAATCTTACTCAATCGGGAACAATAACACAACATTCAATGTTCAACTCTTTACATTCATCAATCAACAACCAATTACAAAATATGGATTCCCTTTATATAGGGTTCTGAAAATTGAAAGAGATAAACACGTACAAAATAAACAGGAGGTTAAAATATGTTCTTGTTCTCCCGCGGAATTGACGCCGACGTGACTAGGAAAGAAGGCCTCTGCTGAATCTGTTGTGGGAACATTGAGCTGTAAACCGCAGGAGCGTGGCTCGTGGGCGGAATCCGTGCGGGAGTGGTGTAGCGCCAATAGCGGGAAGAAGCTGCGGCTAGGAAGCCTTAGCCAGACCATGCAATGAATCGGGGGAAGAAACCAACGATATTTTCATGCAATGAATCGGGGGAAGAAACCAACGATATTTGGAAGGGAGCCGAAGAAACCGTTAGATTCGAGGGCTGCCATTTAACTCAGCAGTTACCGGAAGAATTCCCGATACCACAAACCGACATTAGTTCTACCGCCGGCGGTGGCCCTTTAAAATAGGCTGCCCGCGCATTAAATATTATTTATCAGAAAATTAAAATTTATTTTTTTTATATTTAAATAATTTATATTATTAATAAATAATTAAATAATTATTATCTAATATTTTTAAAATATATATATATGCAGCGACGCATATATATATATATATATTTATTTATTTATATGTGTGTGTGTGTATATATATACATATTTCCAACTTAAAATTACACACTTTCATGGATTTGCAAAATAACAAAACAAAAATACAAAATGCAAAAATTACACAACTAAGAAATATGCAAGACTCAGGGCCGATAGAGGTCCGGACGGATGTGGCGTCGGGTACTCTTGCGACGGGTCTCCACCACTTTTCTTTTTATTACTCGTTCTCATATTTTCATTCTATGACTCATCAATTTAATTCCTCTGTAATTAACACAATTTTCTATATCTCTTTTATTTTTATACAAAGTTACTAAAATACTTTCTCTTCATTGATCTGATATCTTCTTTGACTTCAGTATTCTATTGAAAAAATATGTAAATCACAAAATTCCTTCATTTCCTAGACATTTCATACTTTGATGAGTATATCGTCTGACCCAACCACCTTTCAATTTTTCATCTTATTTAGAGCATCATTTACCTCGGATACTTAAATTTTACGATAAAACGTTATATTCTTATACTTATCTGATTTACTTAACTCTTTCAAGTTCAATTCATTATTTTTTGTTTCATTATAGAGTTTATAAAAGTATCTTTTTCAACGCTCTTTAATATCTACATCATTGGTATCTACTCGCTCGAGTAATTTTATATATGTCACGCTCTCCATCTTTGGTATCTACTCGCTTATAAAATTATTCATAAGTTTGACTTCTTATTTTACTTACTGCATGTTCAGCTTTTTTTTGGCGACTTTATACCTGACTAAGTTTTTTAGCATCTTTCCGTAGTTTGACCCTCTTTGCCCTTACTTTGTGTTGCACTTACTCTTTCTACCACCAAGATTTTTTATTTGGGGAGGCACAACATTTTGATACTCCAAATACGTTCTTTCCACTTATTCTTAAATGTGAAGATATAACTTCTCATGAGATATTAGGATTATCATAAGGGTCAACTAGTTGTTTCATAACCGCCACATTGAAAGCAACCTGCTTTTCCATATTCAAGTTTTACCATCGAAATTTTTGCAATATTTTTGTTTGTCTTAAATTTATTATATTTAATTTGTACATCTAACATCATTAACTTATGTTGTGTTATCAAACTTTCTCCTAGTATGACTTTATAATCCTTACAAATCATTTTATCCATTTTGCGAGTTATAAAATAATCAATTTGTGACTTATTTGATCCGCTTTTAAACATAATTAAATGTTCTTCCCTTTTATGAAAAACGTATTTGATACAAGTAGCTCATGTGCTACGACAAAGTCTAAAATGGTTCGTCCTTCTTCATTCTTTTCTCCATATATATATATCCTTCATGAACGGTTGTGTAATCTATATTTTTCTTTCTTATATGTCCATTTAAGTCCCCTTCTATGAAAATTTTCTCTTTTTGTGAGATTTCTCTTACTAAATCATCTAAGACTTCCCAAAATTATACTTTAATAGCTTAACTTAATCATACTTGTGACGCGTAAGCACTGATCACATTAATAATTTTTTTTCTATGACCAATTTAAGAACTAAAATTTTATCACTTTTTCAACTTACTCCAACAACCTCATCATTTCAAGTAATGTCAACAATAATACCTACTTCATTGCTTATTTTATTTTTTCCTATGAAAAACACAGATACCTACTATGCATCTTGAAGCCAAAATGCCCAAAAGACGACATAAACTACATTTATATTCCCTCCAATTTCTTTAAACCAAATGTACGCTAGAGAAGTCATAAAGCCATTATAGACTACAAAACACTTCCGCGGAGTAATAAAAAATGCTTCTATAGAAGATCGGGTTGAAGATCTCATAGTGCAACTCTGTACAGGTTTAATCACAGCACATCAAATAATTTTTATATTGGATCCCCCAAAGTCTTAAGCAATGCACAAATATTTCTATTTGAAGCACATGGAGCCTCCAAAGCCTTTTGGCAGTGCAAAAGAATGTTGGGAGATTGGGGAAAAGGTGGAATTATAGGCAGTTGAAATTCAGGTTTGTTCAATTTTCAAAAATGGAAGAAGAGTATTTGTTCTTGCCACAATTGTAACAACCCTCAAAATATGTATTAAAAAAGGATTTCAAATCAAATTTACAAAAAGAATGGCAATTTTGTAATATCAAATTACATCTTCTCTCTAATCCATACCCGACCAGCCCCCCTCCCCCGGTTCATTTCCTATTTCTCTCAGCTAGGTCTCCCGATCCCGCTCCAGCCCCGACTCCCGCACAAACGCACTCAGCTGACTCTTGTCTCCCGTCTCCCGCATGCAAGCCCTGATCCCACCGTTCCCGATCAGATCTCCTGCTCCTCCTGGCGTGGTCACCGCATGCTGCTCCTTCCTCTCTCGATTCCACCTCCTCCCGAGCTCCCCTTTCTCTGGCCAACAGCCCTGCAGCCTCCTCCGGCTCCTCTCCCTCAGGCCGATGTCTCCTGCCTTCCCCCTTTGCTCCAGAGTCGATTGCAACTCCAAGCAACATTTGTTTCCTCCCTTCCTCCAAGAGCCGACAGCTCCTCTCTCGTGGACAGCAGTCGAATCTCTCATCTCCTAGGGTCGCAACCCTCTTCTTCAATAATATTGGCCGAGTTTTGTGAGAGGGATGCCTAAGGTTTTCTTCCCTCTCCTCCTCCAGCCGGCGTTCCTTCTTGACGAGAGCCACTCCTCCAATCGGTGTTCCATCATTCGTCGAACCCCTCTGCCGGAAGCCACGACGCAGCCGACTAGCATCAAGAAATTCCGCCTGCTCTTTCCCTGCCGTATTGAGACCCACGCCTTCAACCCCCTCTGATTGCTTTTTTTAATCTTTTATTGTTTGCGTCCCCACTGTCCTCTTTCCCATCCCATTTTTAATTATTATTCTAAACATCTACCCCTTATCCCCTCCTGCACGCTCTCATGCACACCTTTATTTTTTTACACTTTTTTTCCTGAGCCTCATTTCACATTCGCCCCTCTTTTCCCGTTTAATTAATCACTCCCTCCTTAATTACATTTTAAATTTCTACTCATAATTATTAATTAACTAACTAATATTATTAATTAGTTAAATCATTATCTCTATCACTATGGATGTACCATTAAGCGCTGCGGAGGCGGCCTCCACTCGCGCGTCTCTTGAGAAACTTGAGGCGACCCTCGCCGCCAACACCGCACGTTTTCTGGAGGATCTCGCTCGACTTTTCGGGTACCCTCTTTCCCCGAATTCACCGTCATCCTCACTTCAGGGCTCAGTCGTCAACCTTTCGAAGCAGCCTCCACCTCCACCCCCACCAACTCCTCTAGAGAAGTCGCCACCACCACCCTCTACTTTTGTGGCAATCAGTCTGCAGTTACTGGCCCCGGCCACCACGCCGCCTCTTCGGTCGATTCTTACTCTATCAGCTCCACAGGATGTGCTTCCACCTCCACTTCGGACCTCAGTTCTGCCGCCTCCGGACACATCGTCGGCTCTTGATCCTCCGGCCCCTGCCATGCAAATTCCACAGCCCGCTTCGCCGCCTCGACTATCGGCACTTGCTCCACTGACCCCGACGGATCCATTCCTTCCACCGCATGTGGGCCCTCCGAATTCCGTGTGGTTGCTGTTATCAGCCCCGCCAACAGGCCAGACGATGACATTCCATCTGCCGCCCGTTTTACTGATGGCGTCGGCACTCTTCGCCGACGTCACTGCCACCGCTCCACGTTACCACGCCTTATTCTGGAGGGAGATCAAGCTACCAGATGATCCCGTTACCCACATGGTGCACGAGCTTGGGGACAAACTCCTTTTGAAGGACGGATGGAGTGTTACGGGTCCTCCATTGGTTATCTTATATTATTATTAGTTTATTATTATTATTATGAGTCAAGTTGTTGTATCGAGTCAGGTAGCATTTAGGCGTTTTAAATAATTGTTTTATGTTGGTGTTATTTACTATTATGCCATCAGCGCTATATAAAGGGCCTTTGGGGGTCATGTAAAGGTTATGAAAAGTATTAATCAAGTTCTTTTCTCTCTCAAGATTCTCTCTCTCTAGTTCTTCTCATGTCCCCTCTCTCATTCTAGGGTTAGCCCCTTTGTATCCCCGCCTCCTCACCACGTATTCATCGGCACGTAACATAGTCTTCTCCAAAATTTGAAATACCTCCATGACAGCCCCACACACTCTATTTATAATAAAACAAAACTAGGGCACCCCACATTCGACGACTATGATTGACCGGATATGCGGCGGACCCGATTACATGAATCAACCGAAACATAATAATACAATATATGAGAGTATGGAAACAACGAGCCGGACGTATCCGTGGAGTCAGATCACAGCTCCGATCAAGTCCTGCGTGAATATATGAAAGTGGGTCCCGCCTTTGAGAGAGCTAACTCTGATGGATCCCCATCAGTAACTCTACGCGGTCAAGTTGCACTTATGTTGGTTATGAGATAATTGAGAAGGCTTGAACATAGTTGAGAAGGTCGAAAATCGAAATGTACATGAATAGCTTAAATGTTGTCCAGCTCGTTTATTTATGCAGGTTATCATTTGTCCTTTAATGAAAAATGCTCATTCGTTCTTTAACAAGTGCCTCGCTGAATTTTTTTTCTTGTTCAGAAGATTCCTTGATTGGTGATTTTAGATTTTTTCCATCATAATAATATGTCATAGAATTAAGGTGATATATATAATAGAAATGGGATATATAATCAAACCACAATGTAGTTTGTAGTTTTATGTTTCATTAATATTTGAATTTAGCAAAAAAAAACATATAGTGCAATAACAGATCTATGATTACATGAATCATGATTACATGAATATAAGTTCTTCAAAATACTTTATAAAGAATAGGTTTAGCAAATTTGATAACTCTTAATAAGAACGAATGAAAATGATGATTTGTACAGTTAAATCCAAATAGCTGGGATAAGGCTAAAGATGATGATGATGAAAAGATATACAATTGCGTTGTCATTTTATGGATAGGATGTGTTAGAATAAAGTAAAGTTTCAAAAAAATTGGCATCCATGTAATGAGATGGATTTGTCTAAGATCGATTATGATTTGAGCTAAAATAAAGAAATAAATAGACAAGATTAAATGGATCTCAAAACTTGGGTTATGTTGAACCTAGTTCGAGCTTGATACAAAAATTTAAAAGCTTGAGCATGACAATACTAGATTCTACTCAACTCATTTATAGCCCTAAGGAGTATGAGCAAACAACAATTAACTAAATTTGTAGCATCTTTCACCTCATTAGCTAAATACTAGTACTAGTACGCATTGATGGAAGTTCAATTTTCATGTACTGCTTGCAAATTTAACATATATATCATCAGAGTATTACCTGCTGCAGGAAATGCATCAGAAGTATCCTGCTCTCTAGTTGCATGCAATAATAGTGTTCCAGAAAGAACTGTTATGAATCCACAAATTTCGGACATTATACTGTTGAAATTCTGACCAGACCAATCCTAAAGAAAAAATCGTTTAGGCATTAGAAATGGATGTTCAAACTTACAAAACAACGGAAGCAAAAATGAAGAAACTGAGATAAAAAAATACTTAATCTACCTTGAACATTATTGCACTTGCAACAATTGTTAGAGTTGTGAACATTACATAGTAAATTGGGGATACTACAGCAGTATTGAATGTATCCAATGCCTGACAAGTAAAAGAAAAACAAGACACAGCAGAGAGTGTAGAAATAGTTAAATGCATACAGCCACTTTTCAAAGATATGTGAGAAGTTCAGTTAAGAGTCGAGAAATTCATTGCATCAGAAAAAAACCTGTCATATAGGGGAAGGAATCAAGAGGTTGCAAACAGTATAAGAGAGTGGCACACCTACTTAAGTACTAATAGGACTGAACATTTTACAATGTTACCTAAAATAGCCTCAATACCAGGTCAGATCTGGTAAAATGGGTCGGGAAATCGGGTAATTAAGAGAAAACGGGTTAAAACCTGAGCAAAAAATGGGGCAGGAAGCAGTTATGGGTATTTACTAAATATCTTGATCAATCCATCCCCAACTAGCAGACACCAACTCAATATGTAAACGTTTTACTTCTAACTGCTCAGGTATATCATTCCACTCCATCTCTTGGATCTTCATCTCATGAGTTATACATGCCAATTGCTCCCTAAAGTTTTTATATGCCATAAAAATTAAATAGCCAAATACTATTGATGTTCCATAAGGGCCTTAAATAAACTAGAAACGGTATAACGAACTCAGTTCTTATACAAATTTAAAACTATGCTACAGATGGAATAAAATGAAATAGATGTTACCGCCAGAGAATTTGCTAGGGTTCCAGAGATAAATAGAGTGACATTGCTCACGAACAACAATGGCAGGGAAGATGAGAAAACACTTAAAAGAGAACTTGCATTAAACAATAAAAACAAACAAGATACAATCCATAGACAAGCTCCGGTGTGGATGAATCCTCAAAAGAATATTTCTCTCCAAAGAGAGTCTAAATGACTAATGATCTTCAATGTCTTAACATTGATGCTAGGACTTCTTATACAGATGGAGACATGCTACAAGACAAAACATACCAAAGGAAAAATACATAATTAATAATGAAGATGATATCATCCATAAAGGACCACATTTGAGAAAACTCTCGCAGAGTGAGGCCGATAGTTCGAGTGTGCATGTTCCTTCTCCGCAAGGCATATTTGTAACAATGACGTATTCGTAACAATACACTCGTCCTGGAAATTGACCTTATCCCTATGGTCGAACGAGATGGGGCAGTCATGGGGGTTACGTAGCAATGGACGTGTCAGTTGGGTCAATGGCATGGTTGAAGTTGTAGCAAGAACAATAAGGATGGAGCAAATTTATATGGGTCTTTGATAATTTTTGTGACACTGAGATTGTGGAGGAGACTCAGGAGAGAGAACAAGCAATGTTGTGGTGGAATACTTGTGTCCAGTTTCCAAAATATGGGAATTATAAGTGGTGTGGAAGGCGTCATATTGTTCGAAATAATATTGGTGTGGATGACCGTGCGTTTGTCGCACGTCCGTACGTGCTTTGTGATCTAATTCGATGACTTGCGCTGATTTTTGAGTGTTCTGTTACCGGGCGTGTGTTTTGCTCACGCACTCCGGTGTGTGGCCTGTTCATTACTGGTGCACGCTCTTGGCTTTATATTCAAGGTTCTGTTATCGAGCGTGTGTTTTGTTCACGCAAGCCCATGCGTGCACTGTGGATGAGTGTGTGTTCATTTCATTAAAATTTTATTCTATGCCATTGAGAGTGCGTTTTGTTCACGCACGCCTGTGCGCATAATGCCGAACAGGATGTGCGCGGTCATTTTCCATGTATCCATATATATGTTGTTTTAGGTCATTTGACGGGAGTTCACTATTTTCATATCGATTTTCAGTTCCTCCCACTCGACTTTCAGAGGAGAATATGTCGTCCAGCTCCAACCAAAGCTTCATGGAGAGAATCTAAGCAAGCAAAAGGTTTCTAGAGGATCAGTGCCAATAACGTGAGGATTCAGACAACTTGAGGAGAAGACGGGTCAATTAGTTAGAGGTGACAACTCCTTCCTCTACCCCGGATGACAGCCGAAGGTTTTCCCGGAGAGTCGGAGTGACAGTTCATTGGCTCTTCCCATTCCGAGGAAGTCTCCTCATTCGCTTTGTATTTGCGGTGTTAACCTTGCCCCCTCACGTTTTTTCCTACGTATGTTCTCTACACTTTAATGGTTGTAATCTTTCAACGCATTGTGAATTAGGATCGAATCATATTTGTATTAAGAAATTTCTATTAGATTTCAAGTATGATCGCTCTATTCTCATATTTGGTGTTTGTATGGAATCTCTCCATTGATTGTTGATTGTGAACATGTTAATTGCTTAGTTTAGACTTAAATTGCACTTGAGGTGTAAGATTATTAATCACTCAATTATCGTTAATTTAGATTTTCTAAGGTATAAGAAGTTCTCATATTTTTACCCGCGCTCCATGTGATTTGATACTCGGTAAGAAGCCTTAATTTTATATTACTTCGATCGGTGCACTGCCAATGTTATTTTGCCAGGATAATGACCGTCTGTAGTTTAGCGATCAAGTTTTTGGTGTCGTTGTCGGGAAGCACGGTGGACTTAGTCAGAAGGTCTAGGAAATAGTATACCTAGGCTAATCTACGCATTTCTTATTTTAAATTGCAATTTCATCTTTTGCTTTTTTATTTTAATTTCACCTACAACTCTACAAGCCTGAACTAGAATTAAATTTTATTTCTGTATTGAATCGAATGAATTTCCGTTGAATCTATTTCATCACTACGATGTTTGAATTTGATCCATGTTCATGGTGTGGATAAATTAGGCACTATAGTTATATTTGTCTGAATTTAAATCTTAGATCTAATTTGTGTGGCTCTCCTTATGGGGAATCAACAGCTACCAAGTGAGTATTCAAATGACGCCCTTCGAGGTCGTATATGGTAAGAAGTGTCGTACGCCCTTGACAAGCAGAAACGGGTGACACAAAGTTGTTGAAGCAGAAAGAGTTTGAAGAAGCCAATATGTCGATTCAAGCAATACGAGAGTGATTGCTAATTGCTCAAGATAAGTAGGTGAAGTACTATAACGCCAAATACCAGAACATTGAGTTCGTCGTTGGCAACTGGGTTTACTTGAAGATAAATCGTTCAAGGGGGTATCGAGGATATGATGACTAAAAAAGCTAAGTTCGAGGTACCTTGGACCGTTTGAGGTTACAAAGCATATTGGTGAAACTGTCTACCATCTTGCACTATCAACAAATTTGAGCGGTCTACACTATATGTTCCATATATTTGTATTAAGAAAGGCGGTGCAAGAGCTTACTTAGATTGTTGTGGCCAACAAAGTACCTGTTGCCGGTGGTGGGCTATCGACGAAATTTAAGCTCATTTGCATCGAAGACACTGAAGCATCACCTTCTCCAATAGGTTTGGTTTTCTTGAAGCATAAACCCAATGGGAAGCTATGCCTATTTTGTCATAGTTCAAATCATGCATTGAAGGATCACGCTAAATTCAAAGCGACAATGGAGGAGGAGGATAGACCCAATATCATATTTTCGTCATCCTCCACTCATTTTCCCTCTCCTTCATGTGTTGATGAGTCATATTCAGCTCCCCTATATCTTATTGGGAGTCCTGCATATCCCTCAATTAGCGTTGTTGTTGCACTAGATGATGACTTGGAGTTGTCTATATCTTCCTTTGGTACATCGTTGCATTTTTTTGGATTCAATTGTGGAGGACAGTTTAGATAATTTCTCTGCATCTGTTAATATTATTCCTCCTATTTTTGTTGATTCTCTTACACATGTACTTTTTGATATTGTGGTTGTTGTTTCCTTGCAGGAGTTAGATGAGCCTGTGATGGCATGATGTAGTGTTGAGGAAGACATAGCCCTTTGTGAGGAAAGCTTTATCTCTACACAGGAGGTCCAAATCGTCACCAATGGACCATCCAGATGTTTATCCATCATCTGCAATGAGGAGCAGTATGCTGACAGTGATCGGTGCACAGGGTTGGGCTTGATAGGAGTGATTATGGGATCACTCCCTCCATAAGTATTTCTTCTCAGTTTAATTCTGATTTTATTCATGCATCAAATAACATGCTTTATTCTTTGGAAAATGAGGTCATGCATGACCCCTCCATTGGGAGTAGTGTTGATGTTATGCCTCCGGACGATCTGCGGTTCCGAGGATTCAAGTACGCCAGAAGACCTAAAGGAGCACCGGACAAAGACCGGGCTGAACCATCCGGTTCAGCCCGCAATTAATCAATAACAAGGAGGAGGGCTGAACCACACCGGTTCAGCCCTCAATGGGGGCCGGCCGGCCCTAGGGATGAGGGGCTCCATAAATACCCTCTCCCTCCTCTTTTTGAAGGAACGAATTTCATAACCAGGTATTTCCTTCTTCTCCAAAAACCCTAGCCGTCTTTTCATTCCTAGTTTCCTCTTTGCTTTAGAACTCTAGCAGTAGCATAACATTTGGTATCAGAGCATCCTTCCTGCGACCATGGTGACGCGTACAGAGGCAGAGACGGCGCGCTTGGCCGCCATCGAGGAGAACTACGTTGCGTTGACAGATTCCGTGACGGCAATCAAAGCAAGCATGAAGAACTCGCAACAACATTTGGAGGAACGCCTCGATGAGAAGATGGAGGAGTTTAAATCCCTCCTCTTGCAAAATCTGAAGGGGAAGGTCGTAAACGGCGCGGGATCCGACACGGAAGCGACAAATATCCCTAACGGAGGGAGCACGGGGTGCAGGAGTCAAGGAGGTGGGCCGACAGGCGCGTCTGGCACCGGATCCGGCGCGGGAAACCCGCCGGAGGCCGCACGCGGGCCTACGATCCCATCCCGGGCCAGCGGGATGCCGGGCGGACACCCAGAGGGCGGCGGACTGGGTAGCGGGGGGTTCGGCGGAGGGCCTGCTCCCTCCTGGATGCCGGAACCGCTCCGGAATGGCTCCAGTCGGGCGGCGGAAGTCGCAGGAGGTCCCTGGGGCCCGACGGAGGATCGGCTTCAACTTGGGGGCTCGAACAGCCGCTGCCGGCTCACGGCGGACTGCTGCGGCAAGGAGGGGGTCTCGGACAGCACTCAGGACAAACATGGAGGCCACAACATCAAGGATTTGGGGTGTTTCGCCCAACCGGGACAAATGCGGTCCCTCTCGGGGGCGCAACGGGGATATTTCCGCCCCAACCAGTGAATGCTCCTAACGGGGGATATGGTCCGGCCAATATGGGACCGGGAAGGAATCCGGGGTGGAATCATGGAGGAATTCAAGGAGATTTTGGACAACCCGGGGTGATGGGACCAGACGGTGGCGGTTTGGGAGGGGCTTATCAGAGACCATACATGCAACCCAAGCGGACACGGATGAATTTTCCTAAGTTCCGGGGAGGGGACGCTCTGGAGTGGATACAAAAGGCGGAGCTGTTTTTCAAATATCAGGAGATTCCCGAGGCTCAGTGGGTACAACTGGCGGCCTTCCATCTGGAGGAGGACGCATATCAGTGGACGCAATGGTTTTTGCGGGGACGCACTTTTGCCCCGTGGCCGGAGTTCATAGAGCCCTTTTCGGCTCGTTTTGGGCCTCTGGAGTACGAGGATGTGGAAGCCACCCTTCAAAAACTGCGGCAGCGGGGGACCGTCACGGAGTATCGGACGGAGTTCGAAAGATTAGCGAACCGTGTCGCATGGAGAGAGCAGACCTTGTTGAGTTGTTTCATCTCAGGGTTGAAGGACCACTTGCGAGACGAGGTCCACGCATACTTGCCGCGCAGTTTGAGTCATGTCATTAGCATCGCCCGAATACAGGAGGAGCGTTACAATAGGCAGCGGAACCGGATGACGACCAAGCCACCCGCGGCTTCCGCGGCGGTACGACGAGAGCAGCCACCTCCCATACGGCCGACAGTGACCGGGTTGACATGGCCAGAGATGCAGGCCAGGAGGGAGAAGGGACTGTGCTTTAACTGCGATGAGAAGTACACCAAGGGACACGCCTGCCAGAAGGTCCGGTGTTTATGCTGCGTGAGGAGGATGACGAGGAGGACCATCTGGAGGAAGCCGACGTGGAGGATCTGGATTTGGCATAGTTCGGGGTCTCCTTGCAGGCCATGGAGGGATGTGCGGCCCCGGTGACGCTCCGTTTCACAGGCTTGGTGGGCAAGGAGCGAGTGACCATTCTGGTGGATAGTGGGAGTACCCACAATTTCATCAACCCAGCAGTTGCTTCGAAAGTCGGACAGACGATTGACAGGGAGGCGGCCTTCCAGGTTATGGTAGCAGATGGAAGCAAGCTGAGGTGCGAGGGGGTGATGAAGGGGGTGGAGATCCGCGTGCAGGGCTATTTGTGCCACACGGATATGTACTTACTTTCGATTCGGGGTTCGGACATGGTGTTGGGGGTCCAGTGGTTATGGCAGTTACAGAGGGTGACCACCGATTGGGTCCGTTTGACGATGGAATTCACCCAGCAGGGGAAGGATTACTGCCTGCAGGGCATTCGGTCTTCACCACTGAAGGAGATTTCCGTGAGGAGCTTGCAGCGGTTAGAGGAGCAGGGATCCCCGATGGCCATGGTAGTAGGGGTGGAGGCTTTGTCCCACGACCCACCAGACATCCCAGAGGAGATACAGGTGCTTCTGTCCCAGTTCAGAGATGTGTTCCAGGAGCCCCGGGGCCTCCCTCCGCCCAGGTTCAGGGATCACGACATACAGATGAAAGAAGGGGATGCTACCCCAAACGTCAGACCCTACCGGTACCCGTACATTCAGAAGGCCGAGATCGAGAAGAGTGTGAAAGAGATGCTGGCAACCGGCATCATACGGCCAAGTACCAGCGTCTTTTCCTCCCCTATCATCTTGGTGAAAAAGAAAGACGGGTCATGGCGTTTCTGCGTAGATTACCGCAACTTGAATGATTCTACGATCAAGGATAAGTTTCCGATCCCGATGATAGAAGAGCTCCTGGACGAGTTTGTTTACCAAGCTGGACCTTCGGTCCGGCTACCACCAGATTCGGATGAGGCCGGAAGACATCCACAAGACCGCGTTTTGCACACACGATGGGCATTACGAGTTCTTGGTGATGCCCTTTGGGCTCTCCAATGCCCCATCGACCTTCCAGGCCGTGATGAATGAGACCTTTCGGCCTCTCCTACGGCGATCGATACTCATTTTCTTCGATGATATTCTGATATACAGTCGGTCGTGGGAGGAGCATGTTGAGCATGTGGCACAAGTTCTTACCATTCTGCGGCAGCATCAGTTTTATGCCAAGCTATCGAAGTGCTCGTTTGGGCAGCCCGAGGTGGAGTACCTGGGCCATTTGGTTTCGGCTCAGGGGGTCCGGGCGGACCCAAAGAAGATAGAGAGCGTGGTGGAATGGCCGCGACCGGCTAACGTGAGAGCACTACGAGGCTTCTTGGGCCTCACTGGATACTATAGGCGGTTCGTGAAGGACTATGGTAAGCTGGCCCGTCCGCTTACCCAGCTCCTCCACAAGGAGTCCTTTACCTGGCATGAAGATGCGGAGCGGGCCTTCGCCGCTCTCAAGGAGGCTATGACTACCACGCCGGTGCTCGCACTACCGGATTTCACCAAGGAGTTCGTAGTGGAGGCAGACGCCTCAGGAGTGGGAATTGGGGCGGTTTTGATGCAGGAGGGGCGGCCGCTGGCCTACTTCAGCAAGGCCTTGGCACCGCGGACCTTGGGCCTCTCCACGTACAAGAAGGAGATGCTCGCGATTCTACACGTCGTGACTCTGTGGCGCCCATACCTGCTGGGCCACCATTTTAAAGTTCGCACCGATCACCAGAGCCTGAAACACTTCTTGGATCAGAGGTTGGCATCTCCTCTCCAGCAGAAGTGGTTGACCAAGCTGCTGGGGTATGACTATGAGATCGTGTACAAGCCGGGCAAGGAGAATTTGGTGGCTGATACCCTATCCCGCCTGCCGGAGAGCACTATCTTCCACCTGTCGGTACCGTTGATCGAATCCTTGGATAATATTCAGAGGGAGATAGTCGCGGACCCAGAGCTCCAACCTATTGTGGAGGCCTTGTCTCAGGGCCGTCCCACCCCTCCAGGATACCAGTTGATTGGAGGACATTTGTATTACCACGGGAGGGTGGTCATTCCCGCTTCGTCTACTTGGAAGGAGGTCATGTTACAGGAGTTCCACTCGTCCCCGACCGGAGGCCATGCTGGGGTGCTTCGCACATTACAGCGGCTTCGGGCCAATGTCTTTTGGAGGGGGTTACGCAGGGACGCGCAGCGTTTTGTGCAGCAGTGCGATATGTGCCAGCGGCAGAAGTACGAGACGACCTCACCAGCAGGGCTGCTCACGCCTTTGGAGATTCCTCAGCAGATATGGGAGACGGTGTCGATGGATTTTATTGAGGGCTAGGGCAAGTCCGTGATCTTGGTCATAGTGGACAAGCTGTCCAAATACGGTCATTTCCTCGCTCTCAGCCACCCTTATACCGCAGAGACAGTTGCCGATCTTTTTGCCCGGGAGGTAGTGCGCTTGCATGGTCTTCCGAGCTCGATCATCTCTGATCGCGATCCGACCTTCATCAGCAGGTTCTGGCAGGAACTTTTCCGGTTGCAGGGCACCAGGTTACGCATGAGCACGGCAAACCACCCGTAGACAGATGGCCAGACAGAGGTTCTCAACAGAGGGGTCGAGACGTACCTTCGCTGCTTCGTCATGGATGAGCCCCGCTCGTGGACTCGATGGTTACACTGGGCGGAGTACTGTTACAATACCTCGTATCACACGGCCAGCCGGATCACTCCGTTCGAGGTTGTCTACGGGCGATCACCACCCACTCTGCGGTCATATGAACCGGGCAGCACAGCCCTTCCGGCAGTGGTATCAGAGCCCCGAGTATATCTTACTGTCCCGATGGAAGAAACATGGCACGGAGTACCGTTCAGAGATTCTGGTCAAATGGAGGGATCTGTCAGAGGCCCACAACACGTGGGTGGACTTCTTGGAGTTCCGGGAGTTATTTCCCGACTTCCAGCTTGAGGACAAGCTGCCTCTTGATGGGGAGGGGAATGTTATGCCCCCGGACGATCTGCGGTTCCGAGGATTCAAGTACGCCAGAAGACCTAAAGGAGCATCGGACAAAGACCGGGCTGAACCATCCGGTTCAGCTCGCAATTAATCAATAACAAGGAGGAGGGCTGAACCACACCGGTTCAGCCCTCAATGGGGGCCGGCCGGCCCTAGGGATGAGGGGCTCCATAAATACCCTCTCCCCCCTCTTTTTGAAGGAACGAATTTCATAACCAGGTATTTCCTTCTTCTCCAAAAACCCTAGCCGTCTTTTCATTCCTAGTTTCCTCTTTGCTTTAGAACCCTAGCAGTAGCATAACAGTTGATCTCATTTTGCAAACCAATTAAGCTAGGGCAAAGATGAACACCCTTATATCTTTTGTGATTAGAGATGCCTTGGCTCTTTTTCCTTTTTTTTCCTCATTATGCATAAAAACTTGGTTTTGGGGAGGAGACTGTTTTTGCATTGGTATAATTCACCAACGTGAGAATTGTCTTTGATTTCTGAGCACTTTATTTTTTCAATGCTAATTAGCTAAGGACAGTCTGGTGCACAAAGGCATCCCCGCGCAACGAGGGTCCAGGAAAGGGTCCCACCACAAGGGTGAAAAGTAGGCAAACCTTACCATGCATTTTTGCAAGAGGCTGCTTCCAGGACTCGAACCCGTGACCTCAAGGTCACACGGCAACGCCTCAACCGGTGCGCCAATTAGCTAATGCGGTAGTAAAATTTGAATAAGCCGTGTTGGGAGACAATAACCACAATAGTTATCTTAATATTTTTATTTGTGCACTTTTTCTTATATTTCTTTAGAACTTGTTTAGGTTTTTTATTTAATAATTTCATCGCAATACTGTTTTGCTAGGATGCATTTCTTCGAATTTTGTCTTGCTCGTCGTGCTAATCCATGGTTGTGCCCTATTATAGTTTTTTTACACGCGCACGTGCGTGTGCCCATTTTCACATGAGTGTGCTACTTAATTTCGCACACACGTGCGCCCGGCGATTTTAATACCTAGGGCACACTCATCCTCATTTTGTGCGTCTCTTTCTTTGTCTTGCCTCCTTTGCGCAAGTCTTCCACCGGCGATTTAGTACTCCACCTGCCATTCGACGATCTCTCACGCCGCTTCTTGTTGTTCAAAGCCAAGGCCGGCTACTTTGAGGTGCTCTATTCTCATCAGGATCGTGAGGGGTTGGGCGCCATTGCGAGCTTGAGCAATTTTAGGTAATATTTGAAATATCCCCAATCTTTTTGGTCTTCACTCTCTTCTCTCCATTTCTAACAAATTTTACAAGGTGGCCCATAAGAGATCACGACAAAGTGAGAGCTCCTCTAATCGCAATGAGGAAGAGACCTGAGGTGCGATGCTCATTCTCAATCGCGCTGAGAAAATTAAGGGATATTAGCGCCTCATGAGCAAGAGCTTTCTGAGCCCCTGCCAAATTTTGTGGGATGTTCTGGCCGCTCTTGACATTGATGTGCAAATCCACAACTTAATTGACCATATCGGGTGGACGAAATTGTTGAGTATCGCTGACTTGGGGTACTCCGAATTGTCTTTGGAGTTCCTCACCACCCAACGTGTTTTTCCTGCTGAGAGAGACCCATACAGTCAAACAATCACATTCCGTTTTGTGGGTGTCCCTTACTATTGTAGACTAAAAATAGAGTTGTAGTTTTAAAAGATAAAGTCTGCGATCTCTTTAAATAATTGTGACGCGAAGGAACTCTACGGACTATTTTAAACGAATAAAATGACCTAGGCGTTGCAAAAAGACATAAGGCTACCGCGCGAACGTAATTCACGATAACCGAAAGATGAAATTAGCTAGGGCAAGCTCGAAATAATTAATTAAACATTTATTTTGCTTGAGCATAAAACTACTAAAGTTGGGGGCATGGAGATCGAGAGGTATACCATAAGGAAGAAGCAGTAATAGATTTACCCCCTAACATGAGACGGAGAAGGTTACAGGTCTCTGATGTGCCCGAAACTCCCAAGATGATGTTGCCTGGAGTCTGTCCAACCTGGAGGCCCCGGAATGTTGGAGGCTGGCAGAGAATAGCACCGTCAGAAACTGTTGGAAAAGATTGCGGGCTTGCCGCACGAAAGGAGGCTCGACACCGTCGGAGGCTGCTGGAGGGAGGCTCGCCGGAGGTAAGAGGAACCTCAGGAAGCTTCTTTGGAGTCGATCAAACAGATAGCGGCCAAGGGTTGCGATGTCGTCGGTCCAGGCAGGCTGGATGCAAAACCGTATCCCCAAGCAGTAGACGACGAAGATCAGGACGTCGGAGCCTTGGACAGACTCTGACGGCGGTGGCACTGGCTGGTGAGGAGCGAAAAGGGTGCGTCGGGCGGGGTAGAAAGAGAGAGGGCTGGGAGTTACGAAAAGAACCGAGGGTATTACCCGTTCTTCTCGTTTTTCCTCCAGTTGATTTTAAAAGGCAGGGATGGTTTGCTTTTATAGGATAATTTTAGGGTTTTCATCTTAATGATTAATAGAGGATTTAATAATTTGGAGGAGCTTTTGGAGTGGGATTTGAATAAGGCTAGTTGTTAAGTGGACCTTTGGAAATTAAATTTACCACATTATAATTTGATAACTTATAAACTAATAGTTAATCTTGCAAGCTTGCCCTAAATTAACTTATCTCCTAATTAACGGACCTTTGCATTCAGGGTCTCGTTGGCCAGTCACACCAACAAGCCAAATAAACATGCTTGAATAACATGCGCGATACAAAATAACACAAAGGCGCTAATAACTTGCGCGATACGATACATAATGGTCCAAAAAATACTAAATAACGGGCTACACAAATAAAAGACATGTACAATAAAAAAAATAAAAGATACGACTCGGGTTGCATCACTTATAGTTTGAGCGTGGCTGAGTTCTCTACTCACCTAGGATTAACTCAAGGTACGATAAGCCGCTTGCAATCCTTTGATGATCTGGCTGATGAGTTCCCGCAGGATTATCCATCATCGAGCTACTGGTTGGATATTACTGATAGGAGGAGCCCCTGTGAAGCCTGCAGGGCCAAGGCCACTTGCATTCCGAGGTCCGAGCTACATTACTTGCATCATGTCATCGGCCACACCATTGTTGTGCGGAGCTTGAGTACCCATGTTGTGGCGAGACAGGACAAGTTATACCTGTATAACATGAATTGCCATGTCCCACTAAATTTGGGGTTCATGGTGTTAAAACGAGAGAACGAGCGGATAAGCTTTTGAATAATTAAAATTTTATTATCCAAAAAAGATAACTATTACAAAGGTATGCCCTCCCTTATATAGAATGGAGGAGAGATGAGAGAATACAAATAAGAGATGTGAGACTAAAAATTTACAAGTTAAGCGGACTGTACAAAGTAAACCGCACAAGCCGCGCGGTTAGACAGAAGGACTAACCGCACGGCTACAACAAGAGACGCAGATAGGTCGCCTGTGAAGATCGCTAGACCGCCCGGTTTACAAGCCGGCGAGTCAAACCGCCAGACCGCGCGGTCTTCAACCCGCCAAGACAGACCGCCCGGTCACCAACTTCAACACTCCCCCTCAAGCTGAAGCATATATATCAATCATGCCCAGCTTGTCGCAAACATGCAGAAACGAGGCGGAAACTGGCTTGGTGAAGATGTCAGCCAGCTCTTTATCAGACGTGACAAACGGAGTGCAAATTTGTTCTTTTAAAATCTCTTCACGAATGAAATGGCAGTCAACCTCAATGTGCTTTGTTCTTTCATGGAATACCGGATTTTTGGAGATGTATATGGCGGCCTTGTTATCACAGAACATAGGTAGAGGATGGTTGTACACCTCTCCTAAATCTAGCATGAGAGCCCGCAACCATTTCAACTCACAAGTGGTTGATGCCATACTGCGATACTCAGCTTCTGCACTGGACCTGCAGACAACAGACTGCTTCTTGCTCTTCCAGCTCACCAGATTTCCCCCAACAAAGGTGCAAAAACCTGAGGTTGACTTGCGATCCTCTTTGTCATCAGCATAACTTGCATCTGAGTAGGCTTCAATCCTCAGATGACCATTCTTCTGAAAAAGTAATCCTTTCCCAGGCGCTGCTTTGACATACTCCAAGATCCGCAAGGCGGACTGTAGATGACACTCCCTAGGCGCTTGCATGAATTGACTCACCTTGCCCACAGCATAGGAAATGTCAGGTCTGGTCACTGTGAGATATATGAGCTTACCAACCAGACGCCTGTACCGCGAACTATCTCAAAGAGGAGGCGAATCATCTGTCCAGGTTTTGTCCTCCCCAGTAGCCATGGGGCATCGGGCAGGTTTTGCTCCAGTTAATCCTGCCTCTTTTAAAAGATCAAGAGCATACTTACGCTGAGAGAGAACTAAGGAGTCGGGCTTCCGAGAGAGTTCGATCCCCAGAAAGTACTTTGGAGAGCCCATATCTTTAGTGATCAGATGTTGGCGAAGATGTCGCTTTGTCAGAGCTACCCCTTCCTGGTCATCGCCAGTGAGAAGAATATCATCGACGTACACAGCAAGAACAACCAGCCCAGAAGGAGTTTTGCGAATAAAGAGAGAGTGATCAGCAGAGCTTCGCACAAAACCAACAGCCGCCACAATGCCGCTGAACTTGTCAAACCAAGCTCGAGGACTCTGCTTGAGGCCATAAATTGCCTTCTGCAGCCGGCATACTCGTGTCTCCCCCGGAGCAACATACCCAGGAGGTTGCTCCATGTAAACGGCCTCATGAAGATCACCATAAATGAAGGCATTCTTGACGTCCAGCTGAGAAATCGGCCAATCCCGATTGACGGCCACAGAGAGAAGAACCCGGATAGTGCTGAGACGAGCCACAGGGGAGAAGGTGTCAAAGTAATCAACCCCATAGGTCTGAGTAAAGCCCTTAGCAACAAGGCGAGCCTTATACCGATCCACAGTGCCGTCTGGGCTAAATTTGACCACAAAGATCCAGCGACAGCCAACAACATCAGTACCGAAGGGAGGAGGAACAAGAGTCCAGGTACCCCGCTCAGTGAGGGTCGTCATTTCCTCATCCATGGTCATCTTCCAGTGAGGAATAGCAAGGGCCTCCTGATAGGATCGGGGTGTGGCAGTGGCAGAGATAGCCAGTGCAAATGCCCTGCGAGAAGGGATAAAACGATCATAGGAAACAACAGCAACAAGGGGGTGTAGGGTACACGTCCGCACCCCTTTGCGAAGAGCTATAGGAAGATCCAGGTCAGCCGGGCCCGCGGCATCCGGAGCATCCGTGGTAGAGAAAGCTGGCCCGGGAGAAGAGAGCGACGACAGCGGAGATGAGGGAGAGGGTGGTGGAGAAGGGAGAGAGAGAGGTGGAGGAAGAGGAGGGGGGGAGACGGTGTAGTAGGAGGCGAGGGAACGAAGGGAACGGCAGGAGAATCAGAAGCTGGGAGAAGAGGAGAGGAGTCATCCGAGAAGTAGGAGGTATTTTTGAAGAAGGTGACGTCAGCAGAGACGAACTGCTTACGAAGGACGGGATCAAAGCAACAGTAGCCTTTCTGAGTGGTGGAGTACCCCAGAAAGACACATTTGGTGGAGCGAGGGGAGAGCTTATCACGGGTGGCAGAAGGGGTATGCACAAAGGCAGTGCATCCAAAGATTTGGAGAGGAAGAAGAAACGGCTCCTTGCCCGAATACAAAATGGAGAACGGGGTTTGGCCGTGGAGAACCGTGGAGGGAATGCGATTGATGAGGTAGCAGGCAAGGAGAACAGCATAGCCCCAATAGAAGCGAGGAACATGCATCTGGGTCATCAAGGTGCGAGCGACATCGAGCAGGTGACGGTTTTTGCGTTCGGCCACACCATTTTGTTGTGAAGTATAGACACAACTAGTTTGATGAAGAATCTCATTTTGCATGCAGAATGTAGAGAAGTCACGACTGAGATATTCTTGGGCATTATCAGATCGAAAAACTTGGATAGAAACACCAAACTGAGTTTTGATCATAAGATAGAAGGATGTCCATACAGAGAATAATTCGGAGCGATCTTTTAATAGATACACCCACGTACAGCGAGAGAAATCATCAATGAACGTGACAAAATAGGAACTACCCCGACCAATGGTAAGTGTAGGAGAAGGACCCCAGATATCAGAGTGGATAAGATCAAACGGACGGGTAGAGCTACGAACGTGCTTTGGAGGGAAGGAGGAGCGGTGATGCTTGCCAAGCTGACAGGCCTCACAGTTGAGCGGAGGACTTTGAGGAGGAAGGTGGGGCAGAAGTTGACGAAGAAGACGGGGAGGAGCATGACCAAGGCGGAGATGCCATTGGAGAAGATCTGTGAAGGTGGAGGAGAAGGTGGAAAAAGCAGAAATGTTGTCCAGGAAGTATAAGCCGTCACTCTCAGTCTCAGTAGCAATCGTCCGTTGGGAGTCCGGATCCTGAAAAGAGCAAGAAGTAGAAGTAAATGTGACGGAACACTGTAATTGCTTGCAAAGAGAGGTAACAGATAATAAGTTACACGGGAACTGGGGCACGTATAGAGTATCCGCCAACTGAAGAGACGGAGTGACATGAACTATCCCTGTTTCATGGACTGGTGATGAAGAGCCGTCAGCGAGAATAACCGGGGGCAAGCGAGCATGTTTTTCTAGGAGAGAGAAACACGGGAGATGGCCGGTCATATGATTCGTAGCACCAGTGTCGATCAGCCATTTGCCCTGAGTAACAACGTGTGCACGACCAGAAGACGTGACAACCGAGGCGAATGACTTGGAGGAGGATATGAAAGCCATGAAGGGAGGAAGAAGAAACTGCAGCGGTCTCGGTGACAGCACACCAGCGGCAAGAAGGGCCACGACCAAGGTGCAGAGCACAAGCCGCGCGACTGAACCAGGAGGTCGCGACGACTAACAAGCAGGAGCGGCTAAAGGAAGAAAGGCAGAGAGGCCGCTCAAACAAGGAAGAATCCGCGCGAACAGAGAGAAAGGCGCGGGGAGAGGAAAAGAGAGCAACCCGCGTGAAACCGCAGCGGGTTAAAGGGAAGAAGCCGCGCGAACACGAGCGGTTAGGAAGCAGAACAAGGCACAGCGGGGAAGAGGTCGCGCGGACTGAAAAGGCCGAGCGAACAGAAGAGAGGAGAAGAGCAGGTGACCGCGACCAAGATGCAGGTGAGATAGGAACAACCCGCACGGTCAGGCAGATCACAGCAGCAAACCGCGAGTATAGAGACAAGCGGAAAAGGGGAAAGCAGAAGCGGACAGGGAGAAGAAGTCCGCAGCGGGTAGAGACAAGGCCGCAACGACTAGGAAGTCGGAGAGACAAGAAAGAACAAGGAGCGCGGCGACAAGGAAACAGGTCGCTGCGACGAATAGAAGTAGGAGAAGAGAACCAAGAAGAAGCAAGCCGCGCGAACAGGGCAGCGGACAGAAACAAGCCGCGCGAACAGGGCAGCGGACAGAAGAGAAGGCAAGTCGCGAAACAGGTCGCAGGAAGCAGAAAACAAGCCGCGAACAACAGAGAGCGCACAGAATCAGGAGGAAGTGACCGTGTGCTTTGATACCATGTTAAAACGAGAGAACGAGCGGATAAGCTTTTGAATAATTAAAATTTTATTATCCAAAAAAGATAACTATTACAAAGGTATGCCCTCCCTTATATAGAATGGAGGAGAGATGAGAGAATACAAATAAGAGATGTGGGACTAAAAATTTACAAGCTAAGCGGACTGTACAAAGTAAACCGCACAAGCCGCGCGGTTAGACAGAAGGACTAACCGCACGGCTACAACAAGAGACGCAGATAGGTCGCCTGTGAAGATCGCTAGACCGCCCGGTTTACAAGCCGGCGAGTCAAACCGCCAGACCGCGCGGTCTTCAACCCGCCAAGACAGACCGCCCGGTCACCAACTTCAACACATGGTAGCGCAATTCTTCTACACCAGGCTGAGGACATTCATGTAAAGAAGATCGTTGGCGCTCAATACATTACCCATGTGGTGCAATCGATGGACTTGTGAGATGTCCTTACTTCCATGCAGGTGGTGGTCTTCCACTTGTCCACTATTACTTTCTCCACCTTGATTTCTATGGGGATTATACACCACAACCCTCCTGGTGTACGACCAGAGTATGTGATAGTCAACTCCCATGGTGACGAACGTGTTTGGAGCTATGAAGCACCGACACTTCAAAATGTCCAGCGTGTCGGTGTCGGAGAGTCTGACACTCGTCTGACACTCTCCGACACTCGAGCCGGAAATCCGACACACTGGCTCACGCGGGACTCGCGTGTCCCGCTCAATCGGACTCGCGTGTCCCGCTCAATCGGACACGCGTGTCCCGCTCAATCGGACACGCGTGTCCCGCTCAATCGGACACGCGTGTCCCGCTCAATCGGACACGCGTGTCCCGCTCAATCGGACACGCGTGTCCCGCTCAATCGGACACGCGTGTCCCGCTCAATCGGACACGCGTGTCCCGCTCAATCGGACACGTGTGTCCCTAAGTTAGCTACTCATGGTGAGGCGGGTGACAATTTGTCTTGGAAGTGACTTTACCTCATTCTAGCATTTCAAGTAGTGAAAGTGGATCTACTAGTGACGTAGATATTTTCTCTAGAAAAAATGAAGATTGAAAGTGGAGAAAAAAGTTTGCAAGAAAATCCATTATTTTTACTGATGATATATAATGGTAATGTGTTAATGCTCTATCATTTTTTGATCATTTGTTAAGTTTTGCATCTGAATATTTGATGAGTAATATTTAGGCATGACTTAATTTATTTAAATATTTATTAATTGTTATTTTTTTATTTTTTGTTAAATATTTTAGGATTTGCATAATTATAAAAAATGAATATTTAATATATGTGTCCCAGCTTGTCGGAATATGATATTTTTTGAGAATTGACGAGTCGCGTGTCGTGTCGTGTCGTATCGCGTGTCCCTTGTCGGTGTCGGTGCAACATAGGTTTGGAGGCATCAGACCCGGGAGGAGATGCATGACCGTGCTTGGGAGGAACATGAGGAGGTCGCAGTTAAAGCAGCCCGAGCTGAGTGGGTTAAGCAATTTTATGGGAGAAGATCGTTTGAGGAGGTATTCCTAGAGGCGTCCCATCACATTGACCAGCTTTCCTCTTAGATGGATCATTTGACCAGCTACTTGCATGGCCTTGGGATCCATATGGGATAGTTCTATGATAAACCCTCTGGGGAGCCTCCTCCTCCCGAGGATCCAACTAGGGACCCCTCTGAGTGATTTTTCTCTATTCTCGCTTGCATGTTTAGTATTCATCTTTTTTAGTTGATTGTTGAACATTATGATGAGCTGGGATGCCGGTGGATCTCTATATATGTGATGATGACTTATTTTTGAGACAATCTGCTTTGACTTGTGTTATTTATATTATTGTGATAGTAGTTAATCCAGTTCATTAATTATTATACAATATGTACACTGATTAGATTTTACAGGTGTTTTGGGGGTGGATGTGGCCTTCTCCATATCCTATTGATACCTTGTGTTCAGATGCTATTTTTCAGTGCTGGCTAACTTCTACCTTTATAATTTTCCCTCTTGTTTATTCCGTGGACATTGGGGGCAATGCTACAAATAAGTATGGGGGTATGAGTACTTAGGTTACAATTGCACCTATTTTTAATTTTGCATCCTTTTGTCATGCCTTAATTGTTAACCTTTTTAAACAAAGTTATAGTTAAATACACCTGATTCATGCTCAACTGCTTTTGTTTCAAGTAGAAAAGCTCAATCTCTTGGATAATTTATTTATTTTGAAGTTTAAACTATTCTTCCTTATAATCTCTAGTTCACTCGTTATTTTCATATGAAGTTCTTTTTATGTTTTGACAAATCAATATTGGTGTGAGCTAGTCTTTTATTTTGCAAACAATTCAATTTTACCATCTTGTTGGTGCTAAATGTAGAATTTTTTATTGGTGCAGTGGTGTGATAGATCGCATAGGGTAGAATTCCTTACTCTCTCGAAATCAGAATAATCTGCTATGATTCCTAGAGCTTGCTTAGTTGCTATCTTGGAGACGTTCATAAGTGAATTTAGGCTTGGAATAGGATCTAAATCTTCTCTTAGATAGTTTGAGTCTTTATACCATACCTGTGCATCTCACCTTTGCTCACCCACTTTGAGCCTACTCCAATTCTTTTGTTTAGCACCACCTCTCACAATCACCAAGACCATAAAACCATCCCACCTTCACATTTAAGCTTTGAGTATAAAAATTTGGTAGGGATGAGATGATAAAATTTATCATCCTTATTTTGTTAATGAGAGTGACGCAGAGTGAATCTGTAGGCGGCAGGAAATCGATGACCTAACCCTACATGTCATGCAAGGTCTGACGAATTAAATCGCAGATTAGATAATAAATTACGACATCCCACGCAAATAAATCAAGACAAGGCAAAATAATTTATTTAAACAAGGCAAGCTTAGGCTTTCCTCTACGTGGAGGGCTAAAGCACGAACGCGCGGCGAATAATTCCTTCATGCAGTTAGAGATCTATTAAAGAGCAAACAACATAAAAACTATAATTCCACGCAAACACACAATATCCAAGTCATGATAATGTTTACAACCAAAAGCCAATACAAAACACCATACGAATGTTAGGGTTGCTGTAAATAACATAAACTTGAACATTGGGGGCTCAAAGAGGGGGTTCCGGTGGTTGGTGGACTGGGCCAGGTAAGGGGAAGGCTGGTTGGGGGATTAGGAAGGCTGGATCGGAGAGGGAAGTGTATGGATCTGGGCTGAAATGGCTGGATCTGGACAGATTTGGTGTTGGGTGGCTGTTTCAAGGAGGATCCATGGGATGTGGGGGTGATGGCAGCAAAGGGGAAGAGGAGGGGCAGCTAGATCTGGCTGGAAACGGCTAGATCTGGACTATTTGGGGGCTGAAAACAGCCAAGCAGGCTGTTTGGGGTGGTGGCGGTGAAAGGGGAGGGTTGCGGGTTGTGGGGAAGGAGGCGGCAAGGCTGGAATAGGGAGGGGAGGGGCTGCTGGCTGGATCTGGGCAGAAAAATGGCCTGCGGCCTACTGTGGAGGGGCGGCGGCGGGCTGAGGGGCGGTGGTTGGCGGTATGAAGGAGGTGCAAATGCAGGGGGTTTTTGGACAGTGGTGGTGGCTGGACAAAGGGGAAAACGGATGGGGGGCTGCTGTTTGCAAGGGCTGGACAGCAAAAATGGAAGGGTGGAGGGTGAGGGAGGAGGAAAAAAATCAAAAAATACAAGGCTTACCCAAGTAGTCTCACCTAGGGGTTCCACGGAGTCGGCACCGCGGAGAGAACACCGGAAATGAGGAAGAGGACTCTCCAAATTTCCGCAATCAGGATGATGGCTGCCCTAACAACGTATGTATAATAAACTGAAACTCGGGCACCCAGAATCAACGGCTACGATTGGTCATTGGTCTCAAAGCCAAAACTACATGAAATAAAATAAAAAAAAATACAAAGCTATATGAAATTTATTCGCAACGCGAATCCGGACGCATTCATGGAGTCATATCGTCGATCCGGGCACGTCATATATGATAAGTCGCCAAATCAGCCCCGATTGGGCCCAAAACTTGTCCTCTACTGCAAGTTCTCGTCTCCACTCCGCATCAGAGAGTTTATAAAAAGGAGGGTGAGAGGATAAAAATTCATCACCCTAAATTAAAAAAATATATATGATTCATGTTGGCGTTAGTAGAGATCTGTTTTTGTAATTTTTGTAAAAAAAATTGATAAAGATGAGGGGATAAAATTCATTATCCCTATCCTGGTGTTTGAGTATATAAAATGATGAGTGAGAACATAAAATTCATCACCCCCATATGTTTGAATTTTTTGTGTGTGATAAGGAAAGGTAGTTTGTGATGTGTGTTTAAAATTTTGGTTGTGGCTCAATGATGCTGCTTAAGTGTGGAGCTAGTCTATGGGAGTTATTCAAGATTTCATTGCATGTGTTTTGGGTGCTTGAGAGTCCGGAATCCGAAACTGACGTAGTTTTACCTTTCTCACTACCCTAATTTAGGAATGATTCATTTATGCACTTCAGTTAGTATTATCAGACTAGTGTGAGTTATGATATCAGACTAGTGTGAACTCACCTAATCCTTAATGATTCATTTAATCTGAATCTGAATGATGTTTGATTATTCGCATAGCACCGTGTTTGAATTGGGTGGTTGAAGTGTATAACAGGGAAAAGGGTGAGGCGCCCATCTCTATTCTCTCTCGTTAGCCACTTCGATCATGCGGTTTTGTCACAATGTGCGATAAGACCCACATTCATGCCTTTTTCGGAATGGCGGGTCTTACAATTTACGGGTTTTTTCTCAACACTGGCGTGGTGTTTTAGAACATAATGAAAGTCCTACAGTTACTCTACCCACTTGGCATGACGATGCCCCAACTTCCTCCATGAGTCAAGATATTGTAATGACCGATGATCAGAATAGAGAACAAACTACCGAGATAGGAGATGGTGCCTCGAATAGCGCAACGTCTGGACTATCACGTAAAACTTTATATCATAATTGAAGTATTTTTGCCTAGCCTCATTCAGTTTCTCACTAAATTAAGAGACTGGGTGGTCTTCATGGCTCAATGTTTTACAAATGTCAACACTAGATGCGTTGCATGCAACCTCAACATTTCTACTGAAATTAGGGAGTCTTAATACTGAGGTAGTCATCAATTTCTTTTTTATCTCCTCAAATGCTCTAGTGGCCACCACGAACCACTAAATATCACCCTTACATAGGAAGCTCATAAACGGGGCAATAATAGTACTAAATCCCTTGACAAAACTCCTACAGAAGGTGGCAAGTTCTTGAGTGTTACGGGCCTTATGTATAGTCGTGGAGAGGGCCACTCAAATGTACTTGAGCATGTCAGGGTTAGCGGACAGTATAAATCCCATAAAATGAAACGACTCCATAAATGTACCCTTCTTTAGATTGACAAATAACTTCTTGCAGAGAATGTCGAAGAGGAGTCGTAAATGAAGAATGGTGGTCGAAATGGATATGGGTGTATATCAGAATTTTGTCGAAGTAGACGACCAAAAATGATGAAGGTGCTTGGGGCATTTAGATGACCAAATGACATGACCAGCCACTCATAAACACCATCCAAAAATAATCTATTAGAACAATATTATCCTTAAATAATAAAGCAGAAAAATATAATTTCTGGAAGGGAAATAAACATTCATGTTGATGCATAAAAACAAATTTAATTGGACATTTTACAAGAGGAAAATGACTCAAATGTCTCCAACTTAAAGCAAATATGATGCGGAACGAAGATGCTGACCCATGTAGGAGGGCGAGTTTTGGGCCCGTTTGGGGCTAATTGACCACCTGCCATATATGGAATCTCCAAATCGACGATCCGACTTCACGGATGCGTCTGACCCGTCATTTACTAACGATTGCATATATTACATTGTTGTTTTTAGTTACATTTATTGTAATAGGGCCCTCCACATCCACGGCCAATCATAGTCATTGATGTTGGGTGCCCTAAGTGTGTTTTTATTATAAATAGGAAGACATGGGGTTGCCAATGCTATTGCAGATTTTGAAGAGAATAATCCCGAAATCCGGCTATCTCCTCACGGTAACGACTCTGTGAGGCCCTATGTGGCGACTCCTATGTGGTCTTCTTCCTCCCTAAGGTATTATCTAACACTAGCCTTCATTTTCCACCATCCATAGCCCTAGCCGCCCCTCATATCACGTCCAAACTGCTATTTCTTGCAGCAGTCCGCCATCCACTCGTCCCCTGCTGCCCCTTTAAAACCGCCCCCACCTTCCTCTCTTAGCCACCACTCCCCTTACCAATCCCTACCAACACCATTGTCCCACGTCCACCCCCTTGTCCATCCCTACATCAGCACCGCAACCCCCACAAACCCCCCTATTTCTAGCCGCCGTCACTTCCCAGCACCCAGCCACCCTCCCCCTTCATCCACTTGTCTCCAACCGGCCGCCAAAGCACCAGGAAGCCTACCCTTCCCTAAAAACCCCACCACAGCCCTGACCACATTCCCCAACCCTTAGATCAAGCCACCGTCATCCTATTCCATCCGTTATCCCCTTTCAGATCATCCCTACCACGTCGTTCTTCACCGGATCTTCACGCTTTGGGCAGCCCCCATATGTTTGTGAGTACTTCTTGTTGTACGGATTCCTGTTTTTGATATTATATTATTGTTTATGAATAATATTGTTGTTTGGATATTTGAATTTGAGGGGTATTGTTTGTTGCTATTGTGATTCGCAGGAAAGAGTCATTCGCCGCGCGCTTAGCTTCGACCCTCCTCGCAAAGGAAAATAGTCGCTTGCTAGCCATAAGGAAAATAGTCGCTTGCTAGCCATAAGGAAACCAGTCTAGCTTCGACCCTCCTCGCAAAGGAAAATAGTCGCTTGCTAGCCACAAGGAAATCAGTCTTGCTTATATTTAATTATTGTCATCGTCTCTCGCATGGTTATATCATAGTGGGATAGGAATTGTTGATCGAAACCTTACCGTCCACTAGTCGTGCAATCTAGGCCTTCACCACTCAGCCTACCCTACATCAAAATAGAAATTTGAAGGCACTAACTTAATAAAAAGACAAGTGCACTAACCTTATTCAGGTAATTCAATTGAGTAACAGTGCAAATAACAGCGCCCAAGGCGAAAAGCCATGTATGAGGATAAGCCATCTGACCTATTCCCTCAAATGTCAGTTTTATTGCAATTCCAACAGCCTTTATGCTAACAACCTGTAGATCAATCAAGATAATTCAGGACGAGTAGATGTGATAAACAGCAGAAATTAAAGCTAAATATTGAAAATGATTGTACCAAATACTCAAACAGAGAGAATGTTTTTTTACTTGATAAGTATTTAGAGCTATCGCCTACATAGATGTTGGGAGTGAGATACAAAGCGGGACAAAACATAATGGAATAGAGTAGAAACAAACACTAATATTCAACTACCCCTCACCCTAAATAAACAAGCTTATCTTTGGACTGAGCAATAGCGTGCACACATTTCTTATATCAACATGACCTTTAATGAAACTCTTATCCATTTCTACATGTTTGGTCATATCATATTGCACGGTATTATGAGCAATATTGATAGTGGATTTATTGTCAAAATATAGAAAGATAGGTCTTTTTTCGAAGGAGTCCAATATCTTACACATGCTTGGATATTATGCTGCACTGAATTATGAAAGTAGGATGGCTAATAACTTATACATGTTTGGATATTATGTTGCATTGAATTATGAGCAATACTGGTAAAGATTTCTTTGCCAAAATATAGAAAGATGGATCTTTTTTTTTTCCAGGAGTACAAGGTGACATAGGATGAATATTAGTCATAAACTCTCACATAAAACTTGTGGCACTGCTGAGTATTCAATCTCAACACTATATTTAGCCACAACATTGTAATTTTTTACTCCTCTATGTGACTAAATTTTCCATACCAAACAAACAATACCTAAAGGTCAAATTTTGATTATCTAACATCCAGTCCAGTCAACATCATAGAGGGGAGCATTTTTTTAGATACTGAAGGACACAACAAGCAGTTTCTTGGTTTACAATTCAAGAGGCGTGTATGTATGTATCTACTCAGCACTGTTACTAGAGTGATATTCGAACAAATATGAGATAAGTAGATCATCTTACCAATCAATATATGATAAATGAAGATGTCAACCCAAACCCCATCTTCATCTTCATCTTCATCAAGCTTATGATTTTCCTCAAACGTATATCTGCTACAGCACAGTTAAGTATGTTAGTTTCCTATAGAATGTCTAGAACATATTTTTGTTGCGATATGAATATCTCTTAGGCATGATGGCCCCTTCAATCCCCAAAAAGTACTTCGGATTTCCATGATCTTTGACCTCAAATTCTCTGGGCAAACAAACTTTCAACAACGCATCTCATATCGTCCCATGTAATAATTGTTAGAGTTTATGCATTAAGTGTATTTCATATTTCGGTCTATGTATTAGAGTCCTCTAAGAATGTGTCTATGAGTTTAGTCTCACATTGCCTATTCTAGTTTATGAGTCATTGTAAGTCTTTTAAATACTCCATTTGAGGGAGGGATGAATAATATGCACTTTGTTTTCCCTCTTAATTCCACTGTTTTAAATGTTCTTCGGCATGTCCGATTTTCCCCGACATATTGGTCGACATGACATTTCAACATATCGCCTGATTTTTATTTTTTATTATGTTTGCAATGCATATTTCACTTATAGGTATTAATGTATTATACTATATCTGCCGAAATCAATATTACTTGTTTTTTGTTCTTTTTAATGTGTTATTTTTATAATAAATTTTTATTTATTATTTCTCATTATATCTTTCTTATTATAAAAAATATTACAACTTTCAACGCATTTATTCTTATTTTTATATTTAAACATAAATTTGTTTAAGTATAAAGATATACAACCAATCAAAAATATTTAGCTTTTAAAACATTTTATTTATTGTAAAACTTATTGTTCTATATCAAATTATTATACAATATTAATATACAATATATCTATTTGTATTTGTTTATTATTAATATTTTATTTTGGATACTCATTGAATTTATTTTGGGATATACAATTATACATAATTCAGTGTTCATAAACTTGTAATTCTAATTTTATAACATAATTTTTTTTTATTTAAGAGATGAAAATTCAATATTTAAAATGTCTCCGACAAGGATCTGACTTCAAATATCTGACATTTAAAAACTCAATTTGACACGTCGTCGATATCCGATATTTTCAACCATGCTTAATTCCAACATGGTATCAGGGACATCGATTCCTCCCTAATCTCTACTGCTCTTGCATGCCTAGGGCGACTATTCGGCCACTTCTCGCGCGAGAGGGCTTGTTGCAGCTTCATCCGGTGAACTCGACGATTTTCGCTCGTTGCTCCCGCCATCGAATCCTCTAACTGCGGCTCCCTCTGCCGCGACATTCTTCGCAAGGATTGCTTTTTTTGCCACTGATCCTAGGATCGATGTCGATCTTACGCTACATCCACGACATCAATGACTTCGGCGATATATCTTCCCACGGTGAATCCCATCGTGCTCGTTTCGCTCCCACACTTATTCATTTCCGCGCATCCACGACCCACCAACGAACACGACGACGTAGGGATCCAGTCAAAGCCGATCCAGTCGCAGCCCATTTCTCCGTCAAAGCCTATTTCTTCATTTCTCCCGTTCGCATCTCGTTTCTCATTGAAAGTCGATCCAATCGACGTTTCAGTGGCCCTTAACAATCAACGATCTAACGTGGCAGATTATGTCTGTTGGTGCTGATGGCGTCTCCTCCGCAGCTTTAAAGCCCAATGCCAACTGACTGCGTGTGCTGGATGCCCTGCGCTTCATTCTTTGTCGCCGCCTCCTCTCTAGTTATCAGTTGCTTCCCTCCATCTCGATTGGTGTGTTCTAGTCGTTTTCCTTCATGTTTTTGATGATACCGGCCGCTTCTAGCCACTTCCCCTCGTGCTTCAACGAACTCTGGCCGCTGCTACCCCTTCCGAGGTGTTTATCTCTCGTCGATGATGAAGCTTCGTGATGGTTTGGTGATTTTTATGTGTTTTTACCCGTCTTTGTTTGGTTGTTGGTAGTGCTTGCTTAGTATGATATTGTCTTAGTCCCACACGACCAGGCATGTCTTGACGAAGGAGACTCTAATGGTATTTCCTGACTTTTGTCTTAGTCCCACACGACCAGGCATGTCTTGTATTGCAGCGCCGCCAGGTCCTCGAGCCCGATTTGCAATCAGACATTTTCTCTGTTATCATGGATAACTGCTAGGCTATTTAAATACTTTATGTACTAGAATTTGATATTAATGTATGTGCATCCTCTTTTGAATCATAATTACATGAGAATCTGTACGAGTGTCTTGTAAAACATGATTTTTACAAATTACATGTGCATCTAAAATTCTCATTGTTTTAAACTCTAAAAGCTTTTGCATAAAAATCAAACTATTTTTACTTAAAAGTAATTATTTTAAACTTATTATCAGTATCTTTGCATCCGTCTCAGCAGACAGGGTTTTCTTTCCGCTCATGCCTGTGGCATCACGGTCTGTCTGAAACGCACTCTGACTTTTGTCGATACGAATCGTGACGATCATTGCGGGAGACGACGCAGGTTTCTCGATCGACAGATGACATCGACGGTGATTTTGAGCAGGAAGATGACGATTATTTGTGCGTCGAAGCCAAGGCTGCTATTTCAGTGTGCTGGGGCTTCGGAGATGACCATCCCGCAGGAGTCCGGGCCAAGGTTTGGACAGCCGACTCGTGATGACGAAGAAGTCGCGGTGGTGTGAGGACGGGGCTGACGCCTGACGGCTAAAGAATCCCTAGGTTGTTGGACTGATGGGAATCAAACAATGGCGTGCGGAAGAGGACCGAGAGCTCTGATATCAAGTTGATACGGGCCTTAGAATGTTGTCGGCGGGGAGGCTGGAGGTGGAGAAGATGACGGTGGTGGAGGATACCGTGGAGCTGGAACCGTGACTTTCATCAGGTTGTTGAGGCCCAGGATCGAACACTGACCTCCTAGATAAGAGTCATTCACCAGAGCTCTCATCACCAGCTGACCTTTAGCCCTGATGAAAGTCTCCTTGGTGAGTTGTCAGAATGGGCCCCCTGGTGGTGATGTCAGGGTGGCAGGCAGGTGTGACGTTTGTTCTGCATCAATTAGTCTATCCAACAAATATATAAACAAACAAATAAATACTTCTTAATCACCACATCGATGTGAAGATTTTGCTTTTGATGCCTAAGAAGCGCCAGAAAAATCCTGAGAAATGAAGGTCAGATCTAGATGAAAAACATCATCACAGCAACTTCTACCACGGCAAGGTCTTACTCCAAGCCGGTTGAAGAGTAAATAGATCTAGGATTAAAAAAAGAAATGTAAAGTGAGGAATTGAGAGAAACTTGAAATGGATCATGAGAATGGTATTTTAAACCACCCTAGTACATTACCTGTCGAAGATATGGTCAAAGATGACATCGAGAACATGACAGCATTAGCAGATGCCAAAATGCAGAGGCGAGACCCTCTAGTTATATGGTAGGGATGTATGGAGGATTTGGTGCTAGTGTGTCGGCAAGTCGCAATGACTGTGGAAATCGGAAGGGGGTATGGTTGTTTTGCTCTTATACCAAATCAAATAGAGCATATTTTTTTTGCTCAATAATTATTAAAGTTTTCACCGCTATATATAGAGAGATACAAAACTACCCAACCATAATGGCACAAAAATAGAAAGGAATAAAATAGAAATAAACATTATTATTCAACTAAAATGTTGTTGAGACTAATGCTAAGCTCCAGGCTGAAAATCTTACCGTCAATGACCCCATCAAGGAACATATACCGAGGTATACTAATATGTTTGTATGTCCATATCGCGGTTCAAAATACAACACTAGAGCCAGGACAATGAATATGGCAACTGCTGTATATATCAAAAAAGCTGCAGGCATAAAAAAATACAAACTAAAAGGTCATTAGAAGTGCTTTTAAAAAAGATATAGTACTAAATTCCATTTTCATCTCGTGATCTGAAACATATAATGATGAAGAATAGTATGTATATTTACCAGGTTGAATGGCCAGTATCCAGATTTCTTCTACTGAACTTGGTGACTGCTCCTGAGGTGCATGAATTACAATGACAAGTGAACCAACAATACAAGATACACATCCCAGTATACCCATTTTATGTAGCCTTTCCTTCAGTATGAAGTGTGCCAGAACAGCACTGCCAAATTAATCAAATGCATCAGAATTCTTAATTAACATGAAATTTGCATACCACGAGATTCTTCATTTTGGCAGCTACTTACCTGACGATTATACTCAAAGCACCCAGAGGAGTTACAAGAACAGCTGGAGCGAAAACATAAGCCACTAAATTTGAGGCCTCACCAACCAGCACTATTCAATAATAGAAGCTTCAGCCTCCAATTAATACGTAAATTAAGTTCTTAAAATACATTGAAAGCATAGCACAGTTTTGAAGAAGTTTCTTACTTGACATCATCCCAATCCACCAAAGTGGTTCTAACAAGTAGGCATATCCTCCAAAACCTAGATAATGAATAAAAATATATATATAATCTGAAAGATGTGAGTGAAATAATAAGGAAGCACTACTTCCATAAGCTCAACGTATCAGTAAACATGAGAATAACGTACTATATATTCAGCAAAGCTGCATGAACAGAACAGAAGCCACTTTCCCATCATAAATAAACTAAGACCTTCGACACCTTCTAAAAACAAGAAAATCAAATTCCTGGCAGATATCAAATGTAATAATAACAGACACAAACATTCCAATAGGGAAGAGGTGGCCTCATTTTGCAAATGAAAATGTAGCAACTGTTGTGGTTCACTCGAGGTTCATGAAAACGGTCTAGATTGGACCGTCTTAGCCCGGGAACGGTCGAGCACGCAATCAACCACGGAGAAATGAGACGGCTAGCAAGAAGGTTATTTTAACGTGGAAAACCCTGGAAATGGGTGAAAAATCACGTGGTCGGGGCTGTGCCAACCAAACTTCCACTATTTTTTGATGTTGTACAATGCTTTTTAAAGAACGAGGGTGACAAGCCGCTCCTCGTTACAACTTACAGAGGGAAAGAGAAATGTGTTCGGAGGGTGACAGACCGCTCCTCATTGCAACTTACAGAGGGAGAGAGAAATGCGTTCGAAGGGTGACAGGTCACCGCTCGCAAAGCTAAGTTCTTTTTTTTGTGGGGAGTGCCGCGCTTTTGGTGTACTCGAGGCATCGATTGTTGCTCGGAGGCTGGAGTGGCGTGTTCTGTGCGGCATGCCTCCTACTGTTCGCAGTAGAGTCTGGAGTGGAGAGAGTTTGCGGTTGACTTGAGGGCACTGAGTACTAAGAGCGTTGCGTGCTGTGGCGGGAGGCGTGCGCACGGAATAAACGTTTGCGGGGGCGCACGAAGATGGACGAAGATCTTTGTGGAGCAAAGGAGATTCCTGGTGGAGCTCTCAAGAGCCTAGGAGGAGAAGCGAGGGGAGGAAAGGATGGAAATGAAGGAGAAACTGGGGTCAAATTTATAGGCTACATGAGTGGTTATGGTGGTTACACGGTTATCCACAGACCATAACCACCTTATTTACTATTTGCAGACCAAATAGTAAATAGGCTAGCAAGAAGGTTATTTTAACGTGGAAAACCCTGGAAATGGGTGAAAAATCACGTGGTCGGGGCTGTGCCAACCAAACTTCCACTATCTGTTGATGTTGTACAATGCTTTTTAAAAAACGAGGGTGACAAGCCGCTGCTCGTTACAACTTACAGAGGGAAAGAGAAATGCGTTCGGAGGGTGACAGGCCGCTCCTCATTGCAACTTACAGAAGGAGAGAGAAATGCGTTCGAAGGGTGACAGGACACCGCTCGCAAAGCTAAGTTCTTTTTTTTTGTGGGGAGTGCCGCGCTTTTGGTGTACTGGAGGCATCGATTGTTGCTCGGAGGCTGGAGCGGCGTGTTCTGTGCGGCATGCCTCCTACTGTTCGCAGTAGAGTCTGGAGTGGAGAGAGTTTGCGGTTGACTTGAGGGCACTGAGTACTAAGAGCGTTGCGTGCTGTGGCGGGAGGCGTGCGCACGGAATAAAACGTTTGCGGGGGCGCACGAAGATGGACGAAGATCTTTGTGGAGCAAAGGAGATTCCTGGTGGAGCTCTCAAGAGCCTAGGAGGAGAAGCGAGGGGAGGAAAGGATGGAAATGAAGGAGAAACTGGGGTCAAATTTATAGGCTACATGAGTGGTTATGGTGGTTACACGGTTATCCACAGACCATAACCACCCTATTTACTATTTGCAGACCAACCTAATATAGTTCACGACGCGCATATTTTAATAATTTTATTATGCGCACACCGCTCATTATTTTTGTTATGTGCACCCCCATAATGGGTGGTTACAGAAAGTGGTTACGCGACGATTGGACGGTGGAGATCGCGAGATAGAGATTCGACGGTGGAGAAGGGTCGATCGGTGGTGGTGGCCGGCGACGAGGCCCCAGCGGCAGGAAGCTGCCCGGGAAGAAGGGAGCGGCGGCCGGTGGGGCGCCGACTGCGGCCCCCCGCAATCGCTTTCGCAGGCGCACGACCGACCGGACTTGAGCGCGCTGGCCGGGAGGTCGGGCACGTCTCGCGGCCGCGGACGTGCACTTTCAAATGTCCTCAAGCTAATTTTTGGGGGTAGAAAGCATGGCAATTATACGTTTATGTACTATTTGATGTAGAAGTATTAGGAAGGAAAAAGGGTGATAACATGGCCAGAAGTTGCACAAAATTTGAGCAAAATAAATTCAATAACTCGAAAAGCGCTCTAGGAAAATGAAAATATTACTGATGATGAATGACTACGATGATTGTTGAGGAAAAAGCTTGTTTATTTAATAAATAAATCTTTTATATGTAAACGAGGCTGTGTGAATAATAAATGAAGTGTTGAGATGATACTCCATTAAAAAATAAAGTTGTTATGGGCCTATTCCGAGATCTTGTAGGAAGTGGGGTGGAGGAAGAGATACAAAGGGAGTTTTGCTCAACCCTAACCCTCGAATGGGGGATGAAGAGAAAAAGTAGAGTGAGAGAAGAGGAGATTTGAGAGAGAAGGAGAAGAGTAAGAGAGAAAGAGAAAACTTGATTTTATTCTTTGATATATATATATATATATATATATATATATATATATATAAAATATTAATAAGGCTCTTTGTGTTCTCTCCGTCACGCTGCTGAAATCCCGAAAAAAACCTCGCCGCTTTTACGCCGCTGTTGTCCGCTGTTTTAAGCAGGTCTTCGTTCGTTCATTTCCCAAACCCTCGTCGTTGCTTCTCCTACTCACGCCGGTGTCGCTCTTCTCTGTGTTGGCTACTCTGCCGCTGCTTCTCCTCCTCCCGTGTAGTTTCCTTGAGAGGCGAAGATCGTTCGACAGCACCTGTCCCCCGCAAACCGTCTTCTTCCTCGAGGATCTATTTCCCATCTTTGTGGAGGATGTTCTTACAAGCATATCAGCCACTTCTCCTCTGCAAGTACTTTGATCGCGATGTCTGCCGGCTCTTCTCTCCATCACGCCTGTTACCCGCTCAATCCGCCGCGTGCCCCGTCCTCCTGCCGCGTGCCGCTAACGCTGGCCTCGCCGCTCACCTCCATTCCCTCAACGGATCGAAGGTAAGTCTCGATTTTATCCTCTCCTACCGATTTCATTTCCTTCTTGGTTTCCATTTTTGATTTATTTCCTCGATGTCCTCCGTTCCACAGGTTTCCAGCAGCACTATTTGCGGCTGCCTCATACTTCTTGCTCGCCTACATTCCTTCAACAGATCGAATCGAAGGTAAGATTTGATTTTCAATTTCTCAGATTCCGTTTTCATTTTTGATTTCTCCAATTAGGGTGGATTTTTTGATTTTATCAATTTTGATGTTATTTTGGAATTCTCTGATTTTGATATGCATATGAAAAGCCAAATAAATAATTAAACCTAAAAATCCTACCTGATGTGGAGTGGTACATGAAGCTGCTGTGCTATTACTGTTCTGTGGATTGTGAACTTAACGATGTTGATAGAGCTTTGTCATGCTTCAATCATTCACCTTCCCGCAACTGAGGATTCGACTTTGATATCTTTTTGGATGTATCAAAATAAGTTTTGGTAGAAGTGTTCTGTTCTTCTGACGTAAACAGATCGAGCATCGAAGGGCTACAGTTTATGCCCAGCGCTTGCACAAGTTCTAATGATGTGAACAACTAATTATTATGATTTTTAATAGTTATTTTATCAATTCTCCTACATGATGAAGAAGACACTTTGGATGTTTTGCAAAGAGATTTTTCTCGCCATGATTTATCATTACTTTAGTATGTATTAAAAATTTATAAGATGATATACCTAAAATAGTCTTTTGATTGTCTGGGGAGTATCAATTTCTGAACCCTAATCTACCAAACCTACTGACTATGATGTATTGTTAATATAGCACCAACTCATCAATTTCAGTAACTTTTTGTCTTAGTAATTTCAGGTTCTTATGAATACTATAGCCATGTTGTTTCACAAACTTATACCAAAGGTACTGTTTTTTTTTTCACGCTCACTGTTTTCAGTTTGCGCCACTTATGAACATAACATTTATGAACAACATTTAAGAATTATAATTTAAGAATTACAACATTTAATTTCAGATATGCTTTCTCATTTATAAAGAAAAAAAAACCTTTCAATGCTAAATGCTCCTACTCGATCTTGATCAGGATATGTTTGCTCTCCCAAGGACTATCTTCACTACTTCGGCCTGAGACTCTCAAGGATTGTTTCAGGTTATATGTTTATTTTTTTTAACTTTTTACCCGCACCAAATGTTTCAGTCACGGCAAGGTCTTGCGCCTATCTACATCATCTAGATGTAACCTTACCTGACAAAACTGATCTGTGTATTTGTTCTAACTGTGTATTTGTTCTAAGTTTCTTTATTGATTCATTATAAGCCATAATGTTGGCGAGCTTATCATGTGTTATCCCTTCCTTTTACAAAGTGTACTGTTTACATTTAACACTGTGATTTATATGTGCTTCCAATCCCCTCCGAAAATGTACTCTACATGGTTTCTTTGCTAAAAAAGAAATATTCAGAAAAACTTTTGGCAGGGGACATGTTCTGGTAGGATTCGTAGATGCAGCTGATCTTTGAAGCTCATTAGAACTGCAGCTACAATTCTTACTAGAATTGCACGTTGAAGTTCTTTTATGAATTGCAGTTTTTGCAATTTAATTTGTACCATCAGTTCTTACAATTATAGTTGTAGGTGCAGTTCTTATCACAGCAGTTGCACTTTAATGAGAAATTAAGCGTATTGCTCCTTTAAATTGATAATGTGCTCTTTAATAATAAAATACAAAAATTAGGCATTTTTTTGTATCCGCAGTGCTGGTGAAGCATCCAGTTTAAACTCCATCGTCGTCCGAAAATCGTGGGGTCATACGGAAACTGAAACCACCGATCCCATATTTGTGAGTTAATTTTATATATGCAAGTAAATTTGTGAAATGTTTAATCTGCTTTCTTCCCTTTTTTTGAATTTCTCAGTCATCTCATTTTCTTATCTATGTGTTCGCATTTGTAAGGCACAACAGAGTACTTTAAACATGTGAAGGTAATTACTTTACATATTGAGATAATGATTTCAATTTGTTTCTTGGTTTGGATTGTGAAAAGGCAACATGTTTTTGTTTTACATATTTAATGTTGGACGATTTAAGTTGTTCATTGGGCTGAAACTAGAAAACAAACTAGGTTTTCCCGCCAAAGAATTAAATTTTTTGTTCATTATTGTTAGAATAGCCCATGTATTAGGCCCATGTTTTGTGCCCATTTTCTTGTTCTCTCCTCTTTAGTCCCACATCTTGTATAGGATTTATTTCCTCTCTTTCTTTCCTATATATTTGTATACTCTCTTTGTATTTACATACTCAATCAATATACACAAGTTTCAGGCCTTTTCTACATGGTATCAGAGCCAGGTTACGACTCTCGCGGTTTGTCCCTAACTAACCGCACTGTGTAAACACTCTCGCGGTCTTCCTCCCGCGGCTTGTTTCTCGCGGCCTGTTCCGTTTCTAGCCGCACTTCCTCGCGGCCTGCCCTTTCAGACCGCCTTCCTCTGCCCTCATTTTCTCTCCGTGGATCCACCTTTCCCCTTCCCCCCCCTCCTGCTTTTATAGCATTTCCTCTCTCCGTGGGACCACTTTCTTCCTGTCCGCTGCGGCCTCTCTCCTAGCCGCGACCTCTCCTCTGTCCGCCGCGGTCTCTCTTCTGTCCGCCGCGGCCTTTCTTCTCACCGCGGCCTCCCTCTCTTCTCGCCGCGGCCTCCTTCTCTGTCCGCTGCTCAGATCTGCCTGACCGTGCGGGCTGTCTTCTCGCCTGCATCTTGGTCGCGATCTCCGGCCTCTCTCCTAGTCGCGCGACTTGTCTCAGTCCGACGCGCCTTGTCCCAGTCCGGCACACCTTGTCTCAGTCTGGCGCATACGATCTGCCTGACCGTGCGAGCTGTCTCCTTCCTGCTTGCATTTTGGTCGCGATCTTCTCCCGTCGCCTGGTCGCCCGACTTATCTCCGTCCAGTGCGGCTTGTCTCAGTCCGCCCGGTTTATTTCTTTAACCGCGGCCCCTCTTCCTTCCCTGTCTAAGGGTTGCGGCCTGTCTCCATGACTTCCTCTGGTTCTTCTCCCAGCTCAGCGGCCAGCCCGCCCCCTGTTCCTCCGGCTTGTCCTCCAGACCGCCCGGCCTGTTCTGTTGACCTCCGTGACGAGCTCCGGATCACTACTATCTCTCTTTCTGGCAAGAAGAACTTTATCCCTTGGGTACATTCTGTTCGGCGGGTTCTCCAGGCTAAGGGCCTTCTCCCGCACCTTACTCAGGCACCTCCTTCTCCACCTACGGATGATTGGCTTCGTAATGACGGTCGTGTTCAGACTTGGCTTCTGAACTCCTTGGATGGTGAGCCCTATCAAATGGCTATGTACCACGACACCGCCAAGGCTATGTGGGATGAGCTTCATTCCTTGTATTCTGGCCGCGATAGCCTCCAGCATCTTTTTGACATCCTCACTGATCTCTTCACTCTTGACACTGGCGGCGCCTCAGATATGACCTCGTTTGTCGCCCGGGCTAAAACGCTTGCTGAAGCCTGGATCCAACACCAGCCTCCGACCACTGATCTTGCTGCTCAGCGGGCTCAGAAGGAAGCTGCTTGCATTGCCATCCTTATGGCTCGCCTTCCTTCTCATCTTCACAGTCTTCGTGCTCAGATCCTGGCCGCTCCTACTACGCCCTCTTTTTCGGATGTCTGCTCCATGCTTCTCCGGGTTTCGCCTCCTCCAGATCCTCCAGCTCCTTCTCCACCGGCTCTCCTTCAGCATGCCCCTCGCTCTTACCCTCTCCTCCTCCTCCTTCTACTCGGGGGGGACGGTTGGGCTCGCGGGGCCGTGGCCGTGGCGGCCGTGGCCGGCCAAAGTGCTCCTTCTGCGGCCGGGATGGCCATCTTGAGGCGGCTTGTTACAAGAAACTCGGCTACCCCCCTCGCCCGACGGCTTCTGCCGTTACTGATGCTCCTCCGGATCTCGAGACCGTCCGCCTTCAGCTACAACATCTCCAGGGGCTGCTCAATCCCCCCTCGGCCTCCGTCGCCTCTGTCTCCCACACAGGTACTGCTTGTCTCTCCCACAGCCCGGATTGGATTATGGACTCTGGCGCTACTCATCACATTACTTCGCAACGACCTGCCAAGTACTCGGGTTCTCCTTCTCCGAAGTCCATCACCGTGGCCAATGGGGCGCTGGTTCCTGTTTCCGGCTCGGCTGATCTTTCTATTTCCCCATCTCTCGTTCTTCGCTCGGCTCTTCATGTTCCGAGTTCCCCTTTTAACTTACTCTCTGTTGGGCGTCTTACGAGTGACTTGGATTGTTCTGTTATATTCACTTCCTCTTCTTTTGTTATACAGGATCGACGGACGCGGACTACCATTGGTAAAGGTCAGCTGCGGAATGGGCTCTACCTTCTCGATGCATCTCCACTCGCTCTGTCTTCCGTCTCCTCCACTGCCTGGCATCGCCGCCTTGGTCATGCCCCTCTGCCAGTTCTCCAGCGGGCTCTTCCAGATCTTTCTTTTACGTCTTTTCAGTGTGATTCATGTATTCTCGGCAAACAGCCACGTTCTTCGTTTCCTTCGCATTGTACTCGGAGTGCGGCTCCTTTTGATCTTGTTCATTCGGATATTTGGGGTCCATTTCGGATTCCTAGTATATGTGGTTATCGTTATTTTCTAACCTTTATTGATGATCATTCCCGCACCACGTGGCTCTACTTACTTCGCGACCGCTCCGAGCTTCCCCGGGTGTTTCGGGCCTTTGTCCTCGAGACCCGGACACAATTCCATACCACCCTCAAAACTCTCCGTACTGATAACGCTCGTGAGTACACCAGCCACGCCTTTACCACCTTATGTACGGACTACGGGATTCTCCATCAAACCTCTTGTGCGTATACCCCGCAACAAAATGGGGTTGCCGAACGCAAGAACCGTCATCTATTGGATGTTGCCCGCTCCCTCATGATCCAAATGCATGTTCCTAAAGCTTACTGGAACTTTGCGGTCTCCACTGCCTGCTTTCTCATCAATCGCCTCCCTTCCTCTGTCCTCAATTATGCGACCCCCTTCAGCATATTGTTTCCCTCCACTCCGGCTTTCCCTCTCTCGCCCCGTATCTTCGGCAGCACCTGCTATGTCCACTGCCTCGGGCCCTCCACCGATAAATTGGACCCCAGGGCGGCGAAACACATCTTTGTTGGCTACTCCCACACCCAGAAGGGCTATGTTTGTTACTCACCCACTACCGGCAAGGTCACTGTCTCTGCGGACGTTACCTTCCGGGAAGACGAACCGTTCTTTCCTGCTCCTTTCCCTACTGCTCCACCAACGCCTCCTCTCCCGCCGTCCATCCCTCGTCCCGTTATTCCTGCTACTCCACCACCACCCCCGCTCTCTCCTCCACCCGCTCCTTCTACCACCAAACCACCCGTTATCCGGGTCTACTCTCGTCGCCCTCCCTGTTCCGTCGCCCCTCTGCCGCCGACCTCTACCACGGATGCCTCGCGTCCCTCTGATCAGGTAACGCCCTCCACTGCTCATCCTCTGGAGGCTTATGTCTCTCTTCATCGCCTCTCTCCACCTCTGCACACCTTTGCTACTTCTCTTTCTTCGGTTTCTGTTCCTAACTCTGTACAGGAGGCGCTTAACCATCCGGGCTGGCGGGCCGCCATGGACGAAGAGATGTCTGCTCTCTGGGCTAACCAGACATGGTCCGTTGTCCCCCTCCCTCCGGGTCACAAACCGGTAGGGTGCAAGTGGGTCTTTGTCATCAAACATGATGCTGATGGGACGATCGACCGTCTGAAGGCTCGCCTTGTCGCTCGCGGCTTCACTCAACAACAGGGGCTCGACTATGAGGAAACCTTCTCTCCGGTCGCCAAGCTCAATACCGTTCGGGTCCTTCTTTCTGTCGCTGTTCATCGCCGGTGGCCTCTCTTTCAGCTTGATGTTAAGAATGCTTTCTTAAATGGGGATCTCCAGGAAACGGTCTACATGCAACAACCGCCCGGGTTTGAGACCACGGGGGAGTCTCAGGTTTGCCGCCTTCGCAAGGCTCTGTATGGTCTCAAACAATCTCCACGGGCCTGGTTTGAGAAATTCAGTAAAGTACTTCGCGCTGTCGGCTTTAGCCGTAGCTCGGCTGATTTCTCGCTCTTCACTCGTCACCGACCATCAGGGACGGTCCTTCTATTAGTATATGTTGATGACATCATCATCACAGGAGATGACTCCCAAGGGATACATACAGTCAAAGCACATCTGAACTCGGTCTTTCAGACAAAGGACCTGGGGACTCTGCGATATTTTTTGGGACTTGAGGTTGCCAGGCGACCGGACGGCCTCATTCTATCTCAACGGAAATACTGTACTGATCTTCTTCATGATGCTGGCCTCTTAGGGTGTAAGCCATGTGATACCCCCATGGATGTGAACCACAAGTTGTGTGCTCAGGCTTCTGACTCAGATCTTCTCCTCCAGAACCCTGAATATTATCGACGACTTGTTGGCAAGTTGATCTATCTTACTGTTACCCGACCAGATATTTCCTTTGCTGTTGGTCTTGTCAGTCGATACATGCACTCTCCTCGCAAGTCTCATCTTCTGGCTGTTGAACGCATTCTGAGGTACTTAAAAACAGCCCCGGGTCAAGGACTTGTGTACCGGACTTCCTCGTCTGCTCCTACCTTAGTGGCATACTCCGATGCGGACTATGCGGGCTCTCTTGATGACCGGCGGTCTACTAGTGGTTTCTGCACATACTTTGGGGGACATTTGGTTACATGGCGAAGCAAGAAACAAGCGGTCGTTGCTCGCTCATCGGCTGAGGCAGAATACCGCGCAATGGCTTCTGTTGTATCCGAACTCACATGGCTTGAAAGTCTTCTCACTGACCTGGGTGTTAAATTACCTTCTCCTGCTCTACTTCTTTGTGATAGCCAAGCGGCTATACATATCGCCAAGAACCCAGTCTTCCACGAAAGAACGAAGCACATTGAAGTTGATTGCCACTTCGTTCGAGAAAAGGTTCAAATGAAGAAGCTCGATTTAAAGCATGTTCCAGGGACAGAACAAGTTGCAGATGTCCTCACAAAGGCTCTTCCCAAAGCATCCTTCTATCAATGCTTGTCCAAGCTTGGTGCATACGATTTGTACGCTCCAGCTTGCGGGGGAGTGTTAGAATAGCCCATGTATTAGGCCCATGTTTTGGGCCCATTTTCTTGTTCTCTCCTCTTTAGTCCCACATCTTGTATAGGATTTATTTCCTCTCTTTCTTTCCTATATATTTGTATACTCTCTTTGTATTTACATACTCAATCAATATACACAAGTTTCAGGCCTTTTCTACAATTATAATCGAGAAATTGATTATGCTTCTTATAAACAGGTATGATGATAATTATGATGACATAAAAAAATACTTTGCAGCATTTCATTTGCTTGAAAGCTTCTGTGGTGCAGTCATCATTGCTGATTTTGGAGATTTCTTCACTATGGTGTAAGTGTACTCTAATTAAGTGTTGTTTTTGGTTCAATAAATCTAATATTCTGACAGCACAAATATATTGCATGCATTGTTGAATATTTTTTGACTGGGAATCTCCTTTCATAATTAACACGAGCATCTTCGCACGGGCTACACCCGTGCTCGATGCTCTCGGGAGGCCTTCGGCCGCATCCAGGCGGGTTTCGCCCGCCTCCACACGTGCTTCCCCCATGCTTAAATTATACTAATATGGTGTTTGCTTGCCTCCACACGTGCTTCACCCCTGCTTAATGCTCTGGGCGGACGAAGCATAGACAATACAAAAACTCATTCACCATATTAGATATACACAAAAACGCAACACCATATCAGCATGGGCGTATGTTTGCTCTGTTTGCTTGCCTTCATCCCGTCACTAGATCGTCGGTAGGTATTCCCAATTTGAATTCATTCCTCATTTTTATATGATTCTAAAGCGAATGTTCTCTACTTTCTTGATGGTCTTCCTGTAAGTCTGCCCCCTTTCATTTTTTGATTCAACAGCTGCAGATAGCAATTGATGTTTCTGCTTGGTATAAGTTTAGTCTTTTATCTTTCTTTCCTAATTTGAAGCTCATCAGTCAAAGATGTTTTCGAAATAGGTTATGTATGATGGACTTATTAGTGAAGGTTTACTCAAACCAAGGAGGCTTGCTTCTTCTTCATTCTCTACTTATTTACATTTTAGATCTCAAGAGGTATGTTCTGCAATGTTCTCTTTTTAATTAGATCTCACATTTTTGAATATAATAATTACGAATCCTGCACAGTAGATGGATCAAATTAATATGTGTAGGTGCATCAGTACATGGATCAAGTTGGAAAATGCAAAAGAAGCATCCAAAACTCATGAACTCATATATCAAGGCAACCTCAGATGAACTCCACTAATAAACCATGCTCTTGCTCGATGGTTATTTCATACGTATATAGACAAAGCATCCAAAACTCCCATGTAAGAGCATCCAGGTTACTGCACTTGGTGATTAACATCAATGACCGAACAACCAATACAACTTGCACACGCACATAGATATAACAAAGAGAATGAGCAAAGAAAATTCACAATGACTTTGTTTCTTGATTTCTTTGAATTTACTAATTATTATTATTTTAAAAGTTTTGTGATGTTCACTGATTGTTTCCCTCTAATTCAAAATATGTTTTCAGAATACGAATATCTTCGCACGGGCTATGCCCGTGCTCGATGCTCTTCGCATCGACAGTACCCCAGCTGCGACGGTACCTCCGCCCAAACTCGACCCCTCTACGACACTCGATCAATCGACAGGGCACAGGGAGCCCCCGTGCCCTACGCGACAGTACTCCCGCCTCGGCAATGTCCCGACGCGACGGCGCTTCTGCAGCTCGCAAACCCCCGTGCACACGACCCATGTGCATGGTGCTCTTCTTGTACCTATTTTATCGTGTGCACGGGTGTTTGCGAGCTGCAGAAGCGCCTCCGCGTCGGGACACTGTCGAGGAGGGGATACTATCGCGTAGGGCACGGGGGCTCCCTGTGCTCCGGGGGTTGCGAGCGGAGGGTGCGACGCCGAGCTGGTGGATTGCGTCGAAGCGGGCAAAGCCCGCTTCTATGCGGCCGAAGGCCGCCCGGAGCATCAAGCACGGGCGAAGCCCGTGCGCAGGCGGGCGAAGCCCGCCTGGATGCGGCCGAAAGCCGCCCGAGAGCATCAAGCACGGACGTAGCCCGTGCGAAGATGCCCGTATATATATATATATATATATATATATATATATATATATATATATATATATATATATATATATATATATATATATATATATATATATATATATATATATGACCCACAATGACATGGGCATACATACCCAATATTAATTATAAAGAGATGCGGGAAACATTAAAAAAAACATTAAGACTAAGACTCAACTCGATATGACTCGACTCATACAACTCGACTTAAATACCTAAAGACTCGTAATAATATAATAATTAACAGCCTGATGCTGGGGATCCATAACAAAAAAGCTTGTCTATTTAATAGATAAATCTTTTATATATAAATGAAGTTGTGTGAATAATAAATAAAGTGTTGAGATGATAATCCATGGAAAACCAATCTGACGGCCACAATAAGATTTTTCTTATTTTTTAATCTAACAATAATATTTGTTGGCACCAGTTTGCTAATGTAAGAAATTTTATTTAAAAATATTGATTTCAAAATATTTAGTGGAGCGTGTATGGTGTTTGGTGTTGGAGCTCCAAATCATTTGTTGGAAAATCCAAAAAAATAGAATGAAGGGAACTCAAAATGTTTAGAGGGAAACTTTTCATGAAGCAAGGGATGAAATATTCAAACTCACAATGCTTATCTCCACTCATATTACTGAATATATAAAGAAATTGACTCTTTATTTGTTAAAAGAAACATAAAGAATAACAATGAACCACATGCGCGCACGCACCGCACCGTATCGGATTTGGGATTTAGGGAATAATTGAATTGAATTGTATTTTTTTTGTACAAAATAGTTACTGACTTTTGTAAGAGTTTTTGATGTTGCGTCGATTCACATCTTGTAGCGTAGAATTTCTATTCCGCGTTACATGCATCGATTACTACTCGACGTCACGCCGATTTTTGTTCTTCGCATAGTTGTGTCGATTTCTGTTCTTCGCATAATTGCATCAATTTCTATCGATGCACCGTCGACTATCATTGTGTCGACTATATTACCATTTGCAGACTCAGAGTTGATTTATGTGTTATTCGCAGATCACGACGTAAATTTCTACACGTGTTTTCTCTAAGTGGTTTGCTCACATTGAAAAGATGATCTATTGTAAAAAGAAAAAAAAGAATGACATATCGCTAGACGTCATAGCTACAAGGTATTTGCCCCCATAAAAACATGATAACCAGAGGCGGCGGGAACTCGCGCGTCAGCCTCACTTGGCAGTAAGGGAGCAGCACACCCAGAAGCAACCCCGATGGGAAGAACGTCCTCACGCAGAGACTCGATGACCACTCTGAGACCAACTCTCCGCAGCGTCTGCAGAAAGAGAGATCATCCACGAATTCTTAAATTAAAGAAAAGACTCACAGGGTCAGAACATACCTCATGTATTCGCCGCAGCTAGGAGGTTGAACGTTTCTTTTTGGGCCTGTATGGCTGTACCGTGCTCGAAAATAGCAGATATTATGTACAACATGTATTCGTCGAGTCAGTCAACAACCTAGAATGGTCAACGCATACTAGCAACAGTCCTACGAACACCCTCCTCAACTCACCGAGAACTCGCAATTAAGTCGTCTAGAACACACTTCTCAACTCGCCAATCAGACAATCAATTTGTAGAAACTCACGGGCCATCTGGTCAAACCCGCACGTGAGCAGGGGTGTTGACCGCCGTCAGTAGACCCTCCCCCGTAATCGTTGCCTATAAAGAAGACTCATCGTCAGGGGGCCTCACCTAGAATCAGCGCGCCCAGCTACCCCACTTCTCCCACCTTAACCTAGCTCAAAATTTGTTTAAGAGGGGGAGTTCTTTTACACTCCTGATTATGAGGTGGGACCTCCGAGTTGCGCTATTCACCTTCTATCTCGACCTCACTCGTCCGTGACGTCTACTTCCCTGGGCCAACTGCTGCCCATACCCAAGTCCGAGCATTGAGGTCGGATTCCCGGCTTTAACATGAAGATTGTAGCTTGTCAGGTGTCATTAAAAAAATGGATATAATAAATTGCAAAGGTAAGATTATTAAGATTTTTGATGCCATAATTTCAATTGCGATGTCATCAATTCTAGATAGAGATTCGATTCTGAAGCCTAACAGAAATGCATAAAATACCTGTGGGAACGTAAAATCACTCACATAAAACTTGAGAACACAACGAAACGCTTAACTATACACTCAATGCATCAATCAATAATCAAAACCTATTTCTCTCCGATAGTCTTGAAAAGAAAAAAAAAATTGTGAGATTTAGGGTGTTTTCTACCTGCACGGGCGCCATTGGCCCCTGCTCGCTTGAGGCCCTTCTTCTTCAATATGAAGCTGGACCCAATAAACGCGCTCGAGGCCACCGCCAGTATCAATCCCCTGCTGTTGTCCGAGACAGTCATCTCCCTCTCCAACCACTCCTCCCTCCTTGTTTCACTCTCCCACTCCCGCGATTCCCTCCCTTGCTATCGACAGCAGGAATCAAATAGACAGAAAGAGGGCGGAAAAGCTGGAATAGCTGAAAACATGAAATCGCGAAGCCGCGCACCCGCAGAAAATTCGAACCCGAGGTGAAGGACGAATGGTTGAACTTCTTCTCTCTCCTTACGAAGGGCGGGCGCGGGAGATCGCCGTCTTTCGCTAATCAGAAGCCGGCGTGAGATTGTTTTGGTTTTTTGTTTACGGCCGATCCGATCTTGTAGGTGCTTTGATACCGGCGGCCCAATCCAGCTCCGTCAAAAAAAATTTAAAAAAAAATCACATTCAAATTACAGAGATAAAATTTTGATTTATATGAAACTTTCAGATTTTTTTGGTATTTTGCAATGGTTTGGCACTTTGCATCTTTAAATTAGGGGATTTGACATTTTGCACTGTGATTTTAAAATCTTGACATTCTGCACTCTTTAAAACATCAAATGCATCCTCTAAAACGTTAAATGCATCATGCTATTATGATATACGCAAACCTCCATCCGCTATCCGCAAACCGGGTTAAGTAGTTTTTTAGGATTTTATTTTTTTATATCCGCAAACAATGATGACGAAGGTTTGCATCTACCTCCACCCAACAACAGCCATTTCGGGGGTCAAGATGATCCCAAATCGAAAAGTGATCAACACGAAAGTTGTAGATCTCGGCGAGACGAATAAATTTCATGTTGACCAATTTTTGATATAGAGGCGTCTTGGACCTCGATTTGGGCCCCGAAATCGGGGGCGGCGGAACTGCTACAGTAAACCGTTCCGCCGCCCACGATTTCGGGGCCCAAATCGAGTACCAGACGGCTCCATATCAAAACGTGGTCAACATAAAAGTTGTTCGTTCTCACCGAGATCTACAACTTTCGTGTTGATCACTTTTCGATTTTGGGACCATCTTGACCACCAAAATGACTTGCCCGTACACCATGGCTCTTTTCCTCCTTGCTTATAATATAAAGATAATAAATAATAAGTAGGGGCTTTGCATGCTTGGAGACGTCGAAGAAGGTGACTGAGAACCCATGTATGCAAATGTGGCGGTCGGGCTCCATGTTGACGAATCTGACTCGTATGCGAACTTTCATCGCGACAGCACGATATTGCCTATAATTGAGAGTGCATTACAACGAACGGTTGCAAGGACCACCGCCGGCAACGGGACCAAGTACATTACTGACATTGGATAATTGATAATGAAAATTGGTATGTAAACATTTTTATGCAATTTCACTTAAAGTTTTTTTTTTCAAATGGTAATGTTACAACTATTAATATTAATTTTTCTCCATATGCAGGCAAAACACTGACAATGACAGTGACAGATTAGGCCAAAAACAATGCTAAATATTTTCATGTCAACTTTAGAGGCTAGTCACGACTTCTTTTGACTTCTTTTCAAGGCAACTATTAATATTGATATCTTCTTCATTTTGGGGGGGGCAGGCTAAAACATTGTTGTGAAGCAATGTCATATTAAGCTACAATCATAACTTCTTTTGAATGTTAACTATGTTCGTATGGACTTTAGAAAAACTAAAATTAATTACATTATGATGATATTTTGAAAAGTTTATTAATATCTATGTATTTGTGGTGTCATTATTGCGCCTAACAATTATGTTTGCGGATAACAAATTTATAAAACAGTGGTTTGCGGATAACAATTATGTTTGCGGATAGTTAATTTGAAAAACAGTGCTTTGCGAATATCAAATATTTGCGGATAGCGAAAAGTGGTTTGCGTATATCAATTCCCTTTAAAAATTTAGAACTGATATCGAGTCAAGTTTGAGCGATTTTGGCTCGGCTTGAAATTGAAATTTTCGACACGAAATCGATTTCGAGTTTGATCGGCTCGACTTGAAATGACTCAATTCTGAGTTGACTCGAAATCGAATCGATTCGGCTCGAAATTAAGTAATTTTACTATTTATTCCTAATTAACTCAAAATTAAATTGTACAACCTATAAATTTAGCAAACGAAACACTTAAAACTTTCATTTTTTTATTTAGATTTAAATTTTAGTATTTAAATTTTAAAATAAGAATATATTTATTATTAAATAATATTTTTAATTGATTCGAATCATATTTCGAGTGATTCATGGCTGGCTCGAAATCAACTCAAAATCATATTCGAATAAAATTGAATCAATTAAAATTGAGAGTCAAATCAATTTTAATCGATTCTTATTATGCCCAATTTTTGAGCGACATTTGAGTTTTAAGTAATATGCTCAGCCCCTAATTTAAATCTATTATTATAATCTAACAAAACACGTGATTATTTGTAAGAGGGGCATTTTGGTCTTTATTTAAATCTTTTAATTCAATATGTTTTACGGGAATTCTCCAGCCACGCTGTTTCCAGTAGCGGCGCACATAAAGACCGCAGTCCCGGTCCGGGACCGGGCAGGACCGGTCCCGGACCGGTCCTGCCCAAACCGGTCCCGGTCCGGGACCGGTTTTTCCTTTGAAAATCGGGATCTCCTGGGACCGGAAGGACCGGTCCTAACCGGTCCCAGACGGGGACCGGTTAATTAAATTAATTATTTTAATTATATATTATTATATTTTGTTTTTAATAATTTAATTAAATAATACGTAATAATTTGAAATGCAAAATTGCAAAGTAAATAAAATTTTTTATTAAATTTGAAATAAAACTACAAAATTAAAATACGAATTACAAATTATAATACAAAATCAAAATACAAACATTTTTATTAAATTTGAAATTATAATACAAAATACAAATTCAAAATTTGGAGTTGAGCCTTGTACTCGTCTTCAACTCCGGAGTCGCTTTTGATTTTGAACTCGTCTTCAACTTCAACGTCATTATTCTGCGGCGCTACCCAGATTTAAGTTATTAAGCTCGTCTTCAACTTCAGACTCACTGTCTTCAATTGACGAGACGTGTTGTCTCCTCCTCAAAGCGTCCAAATGGTTCTTGTAGCAAATGCAAATCTCCAAAGATTATTCGGTCAAACGGCTCCTTCGCTCGTTCAGAATCTTGTCACTCAAAGAAAACGCAGACTCCGAAGCTACCGTACTAGCTTGGATGGTTAGTAAATCACGGGCCATTAAGGCCAAAATAGGATAATTATTAGATTTAATTTTCCACTATTTTAAAATATCAAAATTTTTTATTTAGTACGCGGTCATAAAATCTTGAAATTGTGTTTTGCCATATAAACCTAATTCGTTTAAAGTACTCGAAGTTCGTTGTTTTTTCTTCGAAGCTAATTCTAAAAATCTATTTTTTAAAATATCTTTTGTTCGAGGGGCGGTGGATTTTTCACGAGGTCGCAATCCATATAGTTGATCGTAATAATTATATAGGCGAGTAAAATCAGAATTAAATTTTGAAACACTAACGTTGTGAAAATCACTAGAAAATTCGTTTAACTCTAAATTTCGATTAATTTCCTCTATAAAATTTTCAACCCCGTCTACACTTATTAAAGGGTTTAAAGCCGCAGCACAAGAAAACATAGGTGGCATATGCGTATAATATTTTAAAAACTTTTCCTCCATTAATAATATTAACGGACGTCACATTGAGTCAATTTTGTAAGTTTAAACGTTTCAGTAATTAATAAAAAATTTTCAATAACAAGCAAGCTAGTAGGATAATAAACTCCAGATAAAATAGTTGTTGTCCGATAAAAACTTTCTAATAAATTTACGTAATCTTTGATTATAGCCCAATCTGACGCATCTAAATCATGTGATTCTTCTACACTATTATAAAATTCTATCAATAATGATTTTTGTGACAAAGCCCGCTTTAACATTTTGTACGTGGAATTCCATCGTACCGGCATATCATAAGATGGACCCAAAAAATTTTTGCCCTGTGATATAACAAATTTTTTGAAATCTTGTTTTCGTCATTTTGAACTATAAATAACTTGTAACATAGTACGTATTTTAATAACATAATTTTTCATAAAAGTTAAACTATCTTGCACAATTAAATTAAGAACGTGACATACGCAACGTGTATGAGAAAAAATATCATCTAGCATAGGTTCCAGATCATTAATCAAATATTTAATAGACATATTGTTATTCGAGGCGTTATCAAACGAAATACTTAAAATTTTATCTTTTATTTTAAAATCTCTAATACACTTAATAATCACCTGATAAATAGTTTTACCGGTGTGCGGATATTCAAAACCTTCAAAACAAATTATACGTTTATTTAATTCCCAACTATCGGGATCGACCCAGTGACAAGTTATGCAAATATAAGAAAGTCCGTCAACTAAACCGCTAGTTCAAACGTCGCTCGTTAAACTAACTCGACCGTCGAATGTTTCAAAAAAATTTTGTAAATATAATTTTGATTGCAGGTAAGCTTGTAAAGCATCACGTCGAGTTGTAGTACGACTTACCTGTTGATATTTTGGTTGTAGTGCTTCGTGTATGTAAGACGTCATTTCGTCGTTGTCGTAGTGGTTGAACGGAAGTCCGCTTTTGATGGCATTCTCCAATTGTCGCTCCCGTTGCCGAGCTTGGACATACGTCCAAATGTGCCCGGTCGTCGAAATTTGAGCTTGGTTGGCCTCCGACGGGGCTTGTTTGGAAAGACACGATTTGCTGTGTCGGACGAGCGTTGTGTAACTTGTGTTGCTACTGTTAGCGGCCATAAGTTTCACGCAAAGTTTGCACTTCGGCTTAATTTCGCCGCCGATCCGCACTTTATCGAAGTTATCTCATACTGTCGCTTTATTCTGGTGCTTAACAATCTCATGATCGACGGACGCTGAGGAGGACGCCGGCATGGAGGAGGAGGAAGTCATTTAACACGAATATGAGTGAGAGAGAGAGTGAGAGAGATAGTGAGAGAGAGAGAGAGTAAGAGAGGGAAATGAGGGAGAGGGGGGGGGGGGGGGGGTTTATAAGATTTAAATTAATTTTTTTATTATTATTAATAAAATTAATAAAAAAAAGAGCCAAACGGCTCTTTTAATGACTCTCATTAAAAGAGTCGTTAACGGCTCTTTTCCAGTTTTCCGGTCCCGACCGGTCTCGAAACCGGTCTCGGTCCTGGACTGGTTTTTACCCTTAAAAGGTAGACTGCCAGGGACCACTGGACCGGTCCGGGACCGGACCGGTCATCACTGGAACCGGTCCCTGGACCGGTCTTTATGTGCACCCCTAGTTTCCCGGGATAAAAACAAAAAGATTGGACCCGATAAAAACCAAAAGATTGCTTCCATGGACTGATCTCATAAGCAGGGAGTTCTCTAGCCATGCTGCTTCCACAAAAAATTATTTATTTAAATCCTTTATTAAACAGATACTTGTGACACAGAGCTTAGAGACACCTAGCACAATTCAACACAGCGCTTAGAAACACCAAGCACCTGTTTGGCACAGTGGTGGCGGTCATAAACGCACGGGCTAAACCGCCGTTCATTAAGAATCAGCTAACAAACATCATCCGTTTGAATATAAAAGCGGATGAAGTTCCTTAAGTGAGCGTTAATAAATGACAATTTAACCCTCATTTTCATGATCGCCACCATGCCAAACGGAGCCATAATTCAACGCAGTGCTTAGAAGCAATATCAGATTGATGGACCAATTGTTTCTCTCGATCATCGTAGAGCTTAGAAACACCTAGCATCCACCAAAAATTAATCCATACAAAATAGCATAATTCAACAGGAAAATTACATAATGCAACTGAACATGCAACAAAATTTAACATATGCCGATAAGCCAGTTTAATCCATATTACAACATCCACCAAAAATCCATCCATAAAAGCCCAAAAATGTTTTGTTACAGTCTCATATATAGTCTTCGTAACCTTCCCGCTCACCTGCCAAAACCACAAACTAATTATAACAGCAATTTTATTTAAACTTCATTAGTTTAATATATTAACTTGCTAGTACTTACTTGAAAAAGTAAAATGTGGTGGTCCAGTTAATGCATCTTTTTCGACGTCGGCATTTGAACATGTTCTCTTTTGATAGTTTTCACATGAAAGATGTGGTCATTCTTAAAGATGAATGAAGCGTACATTACTCATCCACATTCGGAAGTAATCTGCACGTTGTCACTATAATTTTTTGTAAATTTAATCGATCTCACTTGCATATTTGAGTACGTACGCAATGCATCTATAAACTCTTGAGATGTATTAAAGCAAATGTCCTCGCACTGTCTGCCCTCCTTGAACTGCTCCTAATCCTGGCCTTCTTGCCGCCTGAGGGCAGAAAGCCCTCATGTGTCCCGGTTGCTGGCACGGAAAGCAGTTCCCTGCAAAGGGAACATCTCGTCGAGCTACTGGCGCAGGCTGTGGTACTGGAGCTGGCTTGGGCTCCTGCCGCAGTGCTGGCGGTGCTGGTGGGCGCCTATAAGGCTGCATGTGCTATCTTTGTTTGCGCTCTCTCTCCTGTCTGACGGGAGCAGCTCCTCTATCTTGTCCCTGACCTCTGGGGACCTCAACCTGTCCTCGACGCTGTTGGGCCACCATACTCTGATCTAACTCTAACGTCGCGGCGTGAGTCTCTATGGTGTGGAAGGTGAACTGAGAGATCATGATCAAGGCCTCCCACAAGTCATCTCGTAAGCCTCGGTAGAAGCGAGCAGTCCTATCTCTGTCAGTGGCTGCTAGGTTTCTAGCAAAACGTGCTAGGTGTATGAACTCTCTCTCTCGTAGTCTGTCATCGTCCGGTCATCGAGACGGATGTGCGGGAACCTTTCCTGCAGTGCAGCTCGGTCGGCGTCCAAGATAAAGTGCTCCAAAAAAGGCCTCTAAAAGCTCCCCCACGGGATAGTGCTCAACGGTCGTCCTCTGAACGTCGAGAGTTTGGTCGCTCTCCAACAGTCTCTAGTATACCCCTCTAACAAGGTTACAACTAGTGACACTACAGCTACTGCTGGGCACATAATTCCTACTAACAGCTCCGCTACGCACTCAACCTACTATTCTGCCTGTATGGCAGTATCCATGCCTCTGAAAGTGGGAGGCCTTAGCCCTCGCCGGAAAGTCGTCGTAGGTCAGTGGGCACTATCAACTGCTGCGGTGGCTGTGCTAAGGCTGCCCAGAACGTCGTCAGGATAGCTGTCAATGTTTTCCCCAAGATGGTGTCGGCAAACGACACAGCTGCAGAGGTAATTGGGTCTGGAGGTGGGGTAGCGGGGACATATCCTCTAGAGGAGGATCTCCCGTCACTGGACTCTGGTATCTGGAGAAGTAACAGGAAACAAGTGTCAGTGTTTTGCAAAAGTAGGGAAAATTTACAAGAACTGACAAAGCGAAAACAAAGGTGTGTGGGTGTGATATCGTATAGTCTAGGATCCCTAGTCCTCTACACTATGGTCCACTATGCTTCCACTGCAAGGTTCGTCCCGAACCAAAGAACGAAGTGATGGATGGAGGGATCCTGAGACTGCTCCACAAGGATGGATCGTGATCGCTCTGATCCATTAGTAAGACCCCCCCCCCCCCAACCTTTGCTCGGGTCGGGTCGGAGGGGATCTTACTTGCCCAGGACGTCCACCCAATGCTCTTTAAAGGGTATCGACCCACACTAATAAGCACTAGTTGTCCACTTTGCTCAGCATGAATCACAACATACACATCACAGAGTATTGAGAAAACAATAACATGAAGCCATAACATATATATAAACGTATATCCTTAAGTAGAATAAAAAAGTAGTAGCTACTGTTTATACACGAAGCCTATAGGATATAGAAGTATTATAACTGAGATCACCTCTCTCTTTCGCAACTCTGCTTGCTAGTACTCACGTCTCGAAACTCTGGAGATGGCAGAGGTGCCTTTGCTCGAGTAGTTCTATCAGCTGGCGTATCATCCTGCAGCAGCCAGTCACTACGATGCTCCATCTCCTGTGAATGGTTATTAAAATAACTGTTAGTTATAGTGCTAAGTAGAATCAAATCTCCTTCCCAGATCCATATGTCGGGGAAGAGCACACTCACCCAACAAAAGTAAATAGTCAAAACAAGAGAGAGTTAGTACAATATTTCATATATAAGCTAGAAACAACCATAAAAGAGGTGCAGTATAGTATAATTGGAGCAGTAGCAGCAATATCCATCAGTTATAATTTAAGTTCCACTATCACGGCAGCACATAAGGTATTCATAATCTTTATTCATACAACAAGCATTCACAGCCGCGCACACATCGCAGACATTCACAGCCACACACACATCGCAGACATTCACAGACGCGCACACATCACAGATATTCATAGCCGGGCACAACATCCTATATCGACATACTATGGACTACTTCTTTTCAAGCAGGTTAGCGAGCTCCGCGGGCCTCACCAATGTGGTCGTCGGTGATAGTGGTCAGTCATACCACTTATGGGGGTTATCGTACTACACAGCACAGACCCCAACGTACAACCCCATGTACTTTTGGATGTGAGAGACATCGGTGATTCAATATTTTGACTGACCAGCGGAGGAAACCCAACGGGGAAAAACATAACGGCCGGTCACCCGTTGTACTCATCTCTTTATCGCCTTGAGTCGTCGAACTTCCCGCACCGGTACGATCGGTCTGCGGAAGTGCCTGACCCGCTACAAGTTACCGCAAGCAATTTACAATCAATCAAATTTATTAATTTTGCTATCATGCACCAGGTTTACGGCGGCTTGCCCTACTGTACTTTTAAATAATTCAGGCAAACGAGACTCGACTCGACTTTCGACAAGATAGTAAATTAAGAGGAACATCTCAACTCTTGTTATCCCCAACTAAGGCTCAACCTATCAAATAACTACATGTCAGCGCAGGACCTGTGCTTAAAATAGTAAATTGCAGAAACAAAAGTGTGGTAAAAGAATATGCTAATAGTATAAGATGCAGAATTGAAATGCTATAATAAAATAGGACCAGTGGGATACTGTAGTAATACTGAACTGAAAGTAAGTACTGAAAGTAACTTGACAAGTACGAGACTGAAATAGTACTTAAATAAAAGAACTAAACTGAAAGTAAATAAGGAGAACCAGTACGAGACTGGAGTACTGAAAAGAAATAACTGAACTGAAATAAATAATGGAACTAGAGCAGTGCGAGACTGGATAAATCATAAAGAAAAAAGTTAGTAGTTCAATCATTACATTCAGGAGGCTTCAGTTTCATCCCCGTTCATAGGAGACATGTTCAGTTTAATCTCCGTTCTTAGGAGGCATGTTCAGTTCTATTTTAGCTTTTATGAAACTTTTTGGGGTTTCACTCATTATTAAGATCCGATAACAATTCAGTTGCGCACTTTTTTAATTACGGCTTAATCGGAACGGGGGATTTATTAGGAGTTGCATTTTTATTATTCTTCGAGGATAATTAGCAACTCATTTGCTCGTACTCTCATCTTTCGAATCTGCCCAAATTACCCGAGACTCTTTTTAAAAGAAAAACGAGGCACTCTGCGGTTTCACGAAATCTTGGAACACTCAGAGTTTTGACATTTGCCTTGATCACTCTCGTCAATAAAACAATTGAACTTATCATTTGATTTAAAATGTGGTCGCACGCTCCAATTTTTTCACTTTCGAAAAAAATGAGCGCATCAATTTCTGAGCATGACCCTAGGCTCTAAGAAATCGGAAAACTTTAATTTTTATCCCATGATTCTCAAATTTTGATAACACCTTTAGGGGGGGGGGGGGGGGCTAAAATGAGTCTAATAATATTTTCGAAATTTTTTTGAGAAATTTTGGGCCTTAAATTTTGCCAAATAAAAATTAACTGGACTTTTAAAAATATAAAATCAATTTCAAAAATTCTCAAAATTTTTGTGAAGAAAATCTTCATCAAAGGGAATAATTTTCATGTTCAACACTATTCCCTTGGGATTCTAGATTTTTTTATAAAAATTATACAAAACTCTGTGTTAACCTTGGTCTGCATATAGCCAGATTAATCCCATCCTACGGCCACGAATGCGCCAGACGACTGCTTTTTGGATTCTTCCCCACAACGGATCGACCACGGATCCGCTGTGGGGAGCGCTGAAGTTGAGGCAGGGGGAATAATGAAATCTCAACAGCCCGATCTCATCACCGTGATCGAACAGTGGTTGCTTCTTCCCGTTGATGGAGAAGGCGGTGGCCACTGCCACCGCCGTCCCGCCGCTGCTGGACGCCTGCGCCACCCCCGATCAACTCGCCAGGGGATGGTGACCTCCTAGGCAGCGGTCCAGCGGCCAGCCGCCACCGGCCACCATCAGAAATTAGCAAACCGAGAGCAGGGTGGCGGGTGACTTTGCTCCCAGCGCCACTGCGCTACCCCGCTTCTTCGGTGACTACCCTGGCCACGATACCACCCCTGGCCGGGGCGCCGGGGGTTCAGATCTTCTCCGGTGGTGGTTCGGCGACCTGGCGCCGTCGATCGCTGCCGCAGAAAATATACAGAGTTTTACTCTGTTTTCGGGTGCTGCCGGAGCGACCATTTCCGGAGGCACCTCAGCATTTCACCATCGGGGAAAGCTAACCCCGGTGGTGTAGCCCTTCCCCAGTGCCACAACCAGCGCTGGGCAAGGCTCACCACCTGCGGCCGCCACCCGACTTGGAGCTTGGCTCGGGTGGTGTCGGCGGCACTTCGGCCGCCGGGAGGCACATGCAGATCGTCAGAAATATGAGGAAGAGGAAGGTGAAAAGTTTCCACCTATGGTGGTGCAGCTCGGGAGGTGTTGGGCCGAGTCATCATGGGAGGTGGTGGTGGAGCTCTGGTGGTGAAGATTTTTCGGGCGAGCTGGAGCTCCGGGAGAGGTGCTCTGGGCTCGGTTAGGCTTGTGAGGAGGCAGGCAGGGGGCATGGCCTTTTATAGTCTTGGGGAGGGTGTCCACCGCTCCCCTCCCCGATATAGGACTAACACAAGAGGATGAGGAGCTCCTCTCATCTCCTCCACTTGCCTTGGCCAGGTAGCAACATCCTAGGGTACCTAGGTGGCAGCCATCCAATGGGGAAGGGTTTCGTGAGCTTGGGCCTTGGTTCTTAAGAAGAGGAGGGGGAGAAGGGGAGTTGGGCCTACCATGGCTCATGTTCCATTCCCCATCCACTTAGTTGTCTTGTTGGCCCGAGAGTGAAAGGAGGCAAGGCTCTACTCAAGCTATGGAGAGGAGGTGCCCATCTTTTGAGAAATTTTCCAAAAATTTGCTTTTAAGGGGGGTTTGACCAAAGTCAACTCTAGCGTGTGTCCCCCTTGCTGGTCAAAGTCAAAATAGGTCCATGTCATTGAGAGTTAGGTCAAAGTTGGGGTGTTGTGTCACAATTTGTCTGTGCACGCTTTTCAGTGCATGACAACGCTCGGTTTGACTACTGGTCTTTGAAATTTATCGAGACGAATTCGATTGACTTCGTATTGACCATACGAATCCAATCTCACTGTCCGGGGTCAAATTAGAGTTTGTTTGCTAAATATCCAAAATCTACGCGTAGCTGCACTCTAAGGCGATCAAAAATTCTTATATTCTCCGCAAGACTTCGAATTGTGACGCAATAAGTTTCAATGTGCCCGTATCGATCATACGAAGCCATAGGAACTAACAGAACTCAAATCAGAGTTTTTTAGGTCAATATCCAGAAATCTCGTTTTCGCGATGTTCTACTAGGAACAATCATATTCACCATATGTCCTTGGAATTCAACGAGACGAGTTCCAACGCACTCGTATTAACTATACGAGGACACAGGAACTGACAAAACTTAAATCAGAGTTTTCTAGCTCTATATCCCCGTCTAGGGTTATCTCCTACCCGGGTATGGGCCACGAGTAGACGTTCGTGTCACTTTTATTGGGTCCACTAAGATTTCTGGTGGCCCAATAAAAGTTGGGATGTTACATGCCCCCATCAAATCTGGAGCTACAAGCAACCGCTTTAGCAAAGCACTCTCTCGGCCGAGAAGAAGGTCAAGACTCAGGGTCCAAACTGCAACCCTTGAACACAAGTTTCCTCTTCTTCATGCAATTTAGTGGCACCACTGCAGAACGCTCAGGATTAGCAGAGAGATTGCACAATAAAAGATGTTTCTCCTCCACAAATACATAGATGACATCTTTTATTATGAATATCTCTGCTAATCCTGAGGCTCAGTAAACCCCAGCACCAGCGTGAACTCATGCTCACGTCCCTTTATGCTACGACAATGCTAGGGAAGCTACTTTCAAAGCTCTGGCAGACCCTAGGAGTTGCTGATATAGCCAAACAAAGTGTTCCGCCGGCAAGCCGCAATGCTTCAGAGGATTCTGCACTTGGTCCTCGATGCACGTGATTTTTATCTCCAGGCTGGCAGGTATTCCATACCGCTTCTTTCATTTGTCAATTTGTTCGACAGTAAGCAAATAGCGCGGTCACATTGGTCTACAATGTGCATAATGCCTCGGTACCTGAAACAAATTTTTTTGTCAGATCGGCAAAAACAAAACACTCAAAAATGTCGTCAAAACCATCGCGTGCAGACGCCCCTCCCCCCCCCCCCCAAGCACAAGTCACTGAACCACGATCCGCGCAAGGCAGAAGCGTGGCCCGCACATGCAAAACGCATGAGTATAAGCACACCTTCTCCTTGTTGCCTTTCGTACCACACCTTGGCACCTTCGCCTCTTTCACCCACTTCTTTCTGCGCCCCTTCGTTCACCTCCACCAGGTCGATGCAAATCCATTCGCGCACGAAAAAAGTTTCTGCTCCCCTCTCGCTCTAGTTCCAGACATCTGGGACTTGGGGGGGATGACGACGCGATCTCTCTCAATTTATAGGAATTCTAGGCTTCAAATAGCCGGAATTCTCATATTCCCCACCACTTAAGTGGGGAGTTATGGAAAAATTGACACGCGCCAAAACCTTGCACCTGATCCAAGCGCAATTCACGCGCCAACTGTCGCACACAATCCCTCCGCCGCACCAGCCACCCAGCTGTCGCGCCCGCCGTGCACGCGCCTGTAGGGAGTAGCGGGCAACCGTCCTCCGTCTGGCCGTCCCCTGTTTAGTCTCCGTATGGCCGGCCATCGCGAGGCTGACCCTCGAGGTCGGCTCCCGTGAGGTCGGTCCCTGTGTGGCCTTCGCGAGGTCGGCCCTCGCAGGGCCTTTGCCCGACCGAACTCCACGAGGTTGGCCACCGCACGGCCACAACTCGACCGGCCTCCGCGAGGCTGGCCCCTACTCGGTCGTCTGTAACCACCCCTGTGGTTTATTAATAAAACCTCGATCAGTCTCTTCTTTATTCTCATATTTTTTTCCTACACGAGACAACACGAGCACAAGCTTGTTGGGGGTTGCGCGTGGGCCACGGTCTTGTAGCTCTGCATGCAGTGCCGCTCCCGGTTCACAGTTCGTTACCATCATCATCATAGCCAATCCTGCACGAACTTCTCGGGGGGGGGGGGGGGATTCCTCATTTTCACAAAATTGATGATCCATGCGCTCCAGATTGAGAAACGTGATTCTTCCGCCCGGTGGTTAGGAATACAACGATATAATTACTGAACTGCCCTTGTCAAAAACTATAAAATGAGCCCAAAGCCCTCATCTTAAGACACCTTTCATTTTGCGCCCCTCATAGGCTCCTTCAAATCTCCTTCAAAGTTCTCATTTGGCGTTCGAAGGTCCCCTTGAAGATCTTCGTCAGCCTTTGAAGATCTCCTTCCCCTACGAAAATCTTTTTTGAAGGTGACTTGATGATCTCCTTTGACCGTCAAAGATGTCCTCCCCCTTAGAGGCTCGCCTTCAAGGGCAACTCGAAGTTCTCATCTTGTATTATGTTAAGTTTCATTGTAACGGGCGGTGACTTGTCACCCTTGAGAACATAGCAACTCGTAACACTCAAAAAATTAGTGAAATTTGGTCAGCACCGAACCAGCCATGCGATTTTTCACCATTTTCGAGTTTTCTATGTTAAAAAAGTTGGCTTGCCAGCTGTCTGAATTTTTTGTGACTGTTTATACGCTCGACCGCTCTCGAGCTGAAACGGTACGTTTCGACTAGTTTACAAACATGACAAGTGACCCGCAACAGAAAGCATTTTTTACGCGACATTTCATTTTATTTTATCAACCCAATTATACTTTAAACATTCAATTATGTAACTATATGAGCTGGTCCTAAGCCAACGTTTATGATTTGGAGAGGAATTTTTCGACGAAGTTTTGTCAATGTAACTTTCCTTCTAGCAAGCATATGTTTTTTTAGAGGAGATCCTTGCAAGCCAAAGAATGTTGAGAAAATATGGGATTGTTGAAAAATGTTTTACTGTTTCATTCAAAAACGTTAAGAAAAGTTGATTGTAATCAGATTTTGCTATCTTTGCAAGTGTTCATTGTGTATATATGAATGTTATGATAGGATTGAAATGAGGAGTATGTATATGTGCATGAATGTTATGTTAGATATATTAGAATATGTTCACACGTGTCGAAACTGACTCGGAACGGGTTATTGGGTTCGTGTCGTCCTAGGGTTAGGCTCTACGTTGAAATACTATATAGTCTTTATTCCAAACTTGATAAGGTTATGTGAACTATCTTGAACCTAGACCAAATCCCTTCTACATTCTCAAGATAGTCCACTTGGAGAGTATTGCCACTTGGAGAGTCTTTGCTCTCAAGTGGTTGCTGGATCGATCAAAAGAAAAGGGGGAGGAGCTCATTCCATATCTGATCTCTTGCTGACATTTTCTTAGAGCTGCGCTTCTTTGGAGATTTTGCTTTTTTGATCTGTCTCTTGGCAACTGTGTTCAGTCGGAGAAGAAGAGCAAATTTTATAATGCTAGATTGGATCCGAAGACCACTGCCTCGTCTGCGTGCGACATAGGTGACTTCTTACTAGTTTTTCTGTTCAAGCTATATTGAGATGTCGAGGTGTAGCTCACTTGATATCGTGGAGCTTCAGTCGTTCGCTCCCACTGATTTCCACGTTTGGAAACTGCACGTCCCGTTGGGGATGAAAGAACGGGATATATTTTACACAATTTTGAGTGATTTCGTCACTACCTGAGAGGATGTGGACGAATATCAGTGGAATAAGGACGATATTTTCTGCAGAGACTACCTCCTAAGTTCCCTAAATCCTCGTCTCGCCATGGACTACAGTGGTTTTAAGACTGCTAAGAAGATTTGGGATCGTTCGAACACACATTTCCAAGAGGAGGAGGGATTGTTGAAAACTCTCCTCAGTGAGAGATTTTTTAACTCTAAATTTGATACAAACTCTTCAATCACCTCTCAAATTGTTAAACTGGAAAAACTGCGTCTTAAGTTGGCGGTCGAACAGTCCGAGATATTCGACAATCTCTTTGTGAGGCTAATTATGTTCAAGCTGCCTCCTGAGTGGATCATTTTCAAGGCAAAAATGCTAAAACTGAAGGAGATCACTCTAGATGAACTCAAAAGGTTCATCCACTTAGATGATCAAATTGCTTTGAACTTGTTGGCCGACAACTCCGAACCCAAGCTCTGTGTGGCTATGATCGGGAGTAGTCACCATAGTGCTTCCTCTGAGTGATGGCTGGATAGTGGTGCTACCTGTCATGTAACAAATGATAGAGGTCTTTTGACTGAGGTCGTGATAGTCTAGGAAAAGGTTGAGAACTGCAATGGAGGAGAGACCGAGGTGACCCATGCTGGGATAGCCGAGCTGGTCCACTCATCAGGTAAAATTTTATTTTTAAACATTGTTAAAGTAGTTCCTATATTAACTAAAAATCTGATTTCAATGAGTCTATTAGATAAGGCTGAGATGTCCTTCACCACTCAAAACGGTAGAATGACCTTAATGGTAAAATCGCATCATTTTGAGTGTGCGTATCTGATCAACGGAATGTATAGACTTAGCTTAAACAATGATAACATTAACCAAATAAGTTAAAACCTTATTGATCCTAAGTTATTACATAACAGACTTGGACATGTGAACTATAGGAAAATGCTAGATGTAGCGAAGAGACATAACATCCTTTTAGATCTGTCTATTCGATTTGGCAAATGTGAGGTGTGTGCTCAAACCAAAATAACTAGAAAGCCTTTCAAATTGGTTTCTAGAAGCACGAAACTTCTTGAATTGATACATTCAGACCTCTGTGATTTTTGTAATCACGTCAATAGAGGGGGAATGAAGTATCTAATTACTTTCATAGATGATTTTTTTAGATACTGTCATGTGTATCTGTTAAAATCGAAAGACGAAGCTTTTGAGACATTTAAGACTTTTAAGTCTCGTATAGAAAATCAGTTAAACCTAAAAATTAAAAAATTTAGAAGTGATCAAGGGCGAGAATACACTGTTACTGGGTTCAAGGAATTTTGTACCTCTGAGGGAATAATTCTTGAAACCACAGCTCCTAACTAACCCCAGTCAAATGGTGTTGTTGAGCATAAGAATAGAACTCTGACAGAGATGTTGAATTGTATGCTTCTAACAGCTGACATGCCTAATTCCTTTTGGGGAGAAGCAATTTGTGCTACAAATCACATTCTGAATAGAGTGCCTCATTCTCAGCTCACTTCTACCCATATGAGCTGTGACACGGTCATCCTTATAGAAATGATACTATAAAGACTCGGGACTGTATTGCCTATGTGCGAATACAAGATCTTAAGAGGTCTGAGGTGGGACCTAGAACAACGACGTGCATCTATCTAGGTAAGTGCAAAAGATAGTGCAGCCGACAGATTTCTCGATCTATTCATGAATACCGTGATAGAGTCTAGAGATGTCACATTAATTGAAAATAAATTTATCAAGGATCATGGTTTGTTTGTCTCCGAGTCTAATGATATAATTTCAAAATCTATCGTAGAACCTGAAGCTAGCTCTTCTGACATTGCACCCCAAACTTTAGAGGTGGAACATGTTCCACTTAGAGCATCTACAAGAGAGAGAATCCTTACGAACTTTGGTGAAAATTTCGTCACCTATCACTTAGAGGATGATCCGTTCTCCTAATAGGAAACAATGAGATCTAGAGATTCGTTATTGTGGGCAGAAGTCATTGATGATGAGATGAACTCGCTGTTACATAACAATACTTGACATCTAGTTAACTTGCCGAAAGACGCAAAAGTCTTAGGATGTAAGTGGGTGTTAAAGAAGAAACTACATAGTGATGGGTCTATAGCCAGGTATAAAGCGTGTCTCGTAACTAAAGGTTATAAACAACAATGAGAATAGACTATTTTGATGTTTATTCACTTGTATGCCACCTATCGACTATCAAGATTCTTCTGCCCTTAGCGTCTATCGAGAAATTTATAGTTCATCATATGGACGTGAAAACAGTCTTCTTAAATAATGAGCTTGATGAAGAGATCTACATGACACAACCTGAAGGTTATGTGTAGAAAGAACTAAAATATAAAGTGTGCAAATTAGATAAATCAATCTATGAGTTTAAACAAGCGCCTAATATGTGGCACATGAAGTTTGACCAGGTGGTAAAGAGCCTCAGATTTCAGTCCAGTCTTTCAAACAAATGTCTTTATCACCGTTCATTGTCGAATCAGACAGTCATCATATGTTTATATGTGGATGACATGCTGATTTTGGGATCTAATCATGCTGCAGTTAGGGATATCAAATCCACTATGGCAAATTTTTTTGACATGAAGGACCTTGGTCCTGTGGATACCCTGTTAGGTATGAAGGTTAGAGTTGACAAGAGTTGGGTTATTCTTAGTCAGACTTATTATATCAAGCAACTTCTTTCTACTTGGGGATACGATAACTATAGGCTGACCGAGACACCTTTTGATCAGAATGTCAAGTTGAGTCCTGATGAATAGACCAAAATTTATCAAGTCAAATATTTCAAAATAATTGGTAGTCGCATGTATTCTACAAGTTGTACAAGATCAGACATTACTTTTTTGGTTAGCATGCTGAGCCATTTTACCAGTAATCCAGGTAAAGAGCATTGTGAAGCCCTAGACAAGCTATTGAGATACCTAATAGGTACTAAAGATCATTGTACAACAAGACTTTGACCATCCCGATTATTTTGTTTCGCAGTTGCTTGACCTTCGTATCCTCGATCTGAATGGGCCGAACTTTTATCATCAGCCAACTATCGACCGATGCTTGATCATCCGCAACCATTTGAGCTGGCTCTTTTACAGCTTTGCGTAGCACCGATATGTGAAACACACTGTGCAACTCACTTAGCTCCGCGGATAGAGCTAATAGATAGACAACTTCTCCAATTCGCTCAACCACTTCAAACGGACAAAGATATCGCAGACTCAACTTTTTCAAGCGTCAAATCCTGGATACACCTTTGAAGGGCTTGTTCTTCAAGTACACTCACTCGCCAATCGTAAACTCCATGTTTCAGTGCTTGGCATTGTAGTACTTTGCTTGCATATCTTGGGCTATTAACAGCCACTCTCAAATAGTATGTATGGTCGAATTTGCATCTTCGACCTCCTTACGCTTATAGAGCTTTGACTCGCCTATTTCCGCTCAAGCTAACGGTGTATGACACTTCCTACCGTATAAAGCTTCAAAGGGCGCCATTTGTATGCTAGTTTGATAACTATTGTTGTAGGCAAACTCAACCATAGAGAGATGATCGTCCCACCTCTTCTAGAAATCAAAGTCGCATATTTAGAGCATGCCCTCTATTATTCTGTTGGTCCTCTCGGTCTGACCATCCGTTTGTGGATGAAAGGACGTACTGAATTTCAGTTGAGTACCCAAAAACTGGTGGATTAACCTCCAATCATTTGAAGTAAAATGCTCATCTCGGTCACTGACGACGCTACGGGGCACGCCGTGCAATCATACGATGTTATCCACGTATAGTTTGACCAATTTTTTCCACTGAATCGTCCTTCCTGTTTGGTATGAAGTACGACACTTTTGTTAATCGATCAACGATCACCCACACGACATCATTTCCGATCTGTGATCTCAGCAGTCCATGCACAAAATCCATAGAAATGTCGTCGAACTTCCATACCGGGATTGGTAATGACTTCAGGAAACCGCCAGGTTTCTGACATTCAGCATTTACTAAGGCACAAGTCTGACATTTTGCCACGTAATGAGCTATATATTTCTTCAAACCTAACCACCAGAATGCCTTCTTCATGTCCTTGTATATTTTCGTGCTCCCTGGGTGAATTGAGTACCTTGTAAAATGTGTTTCGTACATCAATTCCTCACGAAGTTTACCCACATCCGGGATGCACAAACGACCATCTTTCCGCAAAAGGCCGTCATCCAAGGAGAATTGGGCATTTGACACATCCACTGCATAGCATTGTAGACTCTCATCGAGTTTCGTTGCTCGCCGAACCTTGTCCGTAAGGTCATACTGTACCTCCGTCCAGTTCAAGCACGCATTTGCAGTAACATTCTTGTCCACACAAGAGATGTCTAAGACCTCCAACTCCCGGATTAGATGCTCATCACGCATCTACAACCAACTTTCCCTTACCGGAGTCCTACGACTCAAGACATCTGCGTCCACATTTCCCTTCCTGGGAGTATAATGAATCTGGAAGGTATAGTCCCCGTGGAACTCCATCCACCTCCGCTGTCGCATAATTAGATCCTTCTGATCCAGCAAATACTTAAGGTTCTTATGGTCCTTAAAGATGTCCACTTTCACGACATATAAGTAATGACGTCACAGCTTAAGTGCAAATATCACCGCCGCCAACTCCAAGTCGTGGACGGGATAGTTCCGCTCATGCACTTTCAACTGGTGTGAGTCATAAACGATCACCTTTCCAAACTGAAGAAGAACGTAGCCTAAGCCGCTCCCTTATGCATCACTATAAATTTCATAAACGTCTAAACCACATGGCGATGCCAAGATTGGCACCGTAGTCAGACGACTTTTCAGCTCCTCAAAATCTCGCGCGCACTCCAGCACCCACACAAACTTCTGATCTTTCCTCGTCAGTGTGGTGAGAGGCAAGGCTATCCGCAAGAAGTTCTCTACGAAACATCTGAAGTAGCCCTCCAGTCTAAGGAAACTCCGGACTTCTGCCATATAAGACAAAACCAGTCACTCCCGTATCACAACTATTTTCGCCGGATCCACCGCAATGCCTTCTCCACTTACCACATGGCCAAGAAAGACCTCTGACGGCAACCAGAACTCACATTTTGAGAACTTTACATAGAGCTTGTTTCTTCTCAGGGTGTGCAATACCATCCGCAAATGATTCACATGATTTTCTTCAGACTGAGAGTACACTAAAATGTCGTCAATAAAGACGATTACAATAAGTCTAAGTACTCTCGAAATATTCGATGCATTATGTTCATGAACACCGATGGTGCATTTGTTATCTCAAACAACATTACTGTGAACTCATAATGATCGTAGCGTGTTCCAAACGCTGTCTTGGGAATGTCACATTCCCGAATCTTCAACTAGTAATAGTAAATCCATCTTCGAGTAGACAGTTGATCCCACTAGCTAATCGAACAAGTCATCAATTCGTGGAATCAAATACTTGTTCTTCTTCGTCAGCTTATTCAGTTCTCGATAGTAAATACATAGCTGCAAGCTTCCGTCCTACTTTTTCACAAAGATGACTGTTGCGCTCCAAGGTGACATACTTGGGCGTGTATAGTCTTGCTCCAGCAACTCTTGTAATTGGACTTTCAGTTCTGTCATTTCCTTTTTCGCTACACGGTACGGTGAGCGGGCCACAAGTTTCGCACCTGACACCAACTCAATAGAGAAGTCAATATCCTGCATAGGTGGTAACCCCGGAAGAACCTTATGAAACACATCAGCATACTCCAATACAATCAGAACGTCACTCACACTGGCTTTTGGCTCAACAACCTTTATAAGCGTGAAGAATAACTCTGCGCCCTTCCGAACAGCTGTGATGACTTGGAGAGCAAACATCACCATTTTGCTCGATCCTAGCATACCAGCAAATTTAGTCTCTAGCTCGGTATTATGTCTCAGTGTGATCTCCTTTGAGTTGCAATCTATAAAGGCACGTTGCTCTGAGGGCCAGTCTATACCAAAGATTACATCAAACTCCAATATCGGCAGCACAAATGCTTCCAATCCGAAATCCGACTTCCTATCCGCACCTCAATACAACAAGACTTATTTGTCCACATCACGCATCCATTAGACAACAATATCGATAGGCTCTCTGTCGACACACAAGTAGGCACTCCAATCCGAGACACGAAGTCCTCAGATAGAAAAAGATGCGAAACACCCGTATCAAATAGTGCTCTCGTCAGACTATCCCGAATAAGGACAAAGCCTAATACAAACAAATCATAGACAAGCTACACACAAAGTATGAAGTATAAAAAGCAGTAAAACAATATCTTAACTCGTACCTGTGACGACGTCACTTTGCTTTATTGCCTCATGTTGGCCAAAGTTGTACACCCTCGGTTGAGCTGGAGCATAGTGGGACGCAGTGGACTCCACCGCCTTTCCCTTTTCAGTATATGTTGCTCCTGCCTTTTTATCACCCTTTGGAGGACCACTCCAACAGTTACGGGCAAAGTGTCCTGGCTTGTCGCAGATATAACAAGTATGTGGGCCTTGCCCCGAAGTTGCTCCAGAAGCAACAGTAGGGGGAGCCTGTCCATAAGACTTGGACTTCTTACTCCATCTCTTGCAGGAACCAGATTTTCCCGGGTGCGGTACTTTGAACTCGGGCTTTGTCACAACCAAGTCCCTTTTTCCTTGCACCCTTTTCATGCCCTTCTCCAGCGTATGAGTCATATCCCCCAATGCTTGAAATCCTTGGTTTACGGAACTTGAGAACAGGAATCTCAGCTCATCCTGCAACCCTTCATAGAACCTATTGGTTTTACGCTATTCTTCAGCAAAGATAGACCTCGCATATCGTCCCAATCTTGTAAACTCATGTAAGTAGATATCGACACTACTTTCTTCCTAAGTTAGACGCTGAAACTCATTTTCCATAGCTATGTGATGCGCCGACGGCAAGTGCTTCGCCAAGAACAGTCTCAAAAACTTCTCTATCGAGACATCCGTTAATTGTCTTCATGCTAAGTGGTACAACTCAATTTCGTCCCACCAAAACCGAGCCTTTCATTCCAGCAAGAAAGCAACCAAGGTGACTTTCTGTTCCTCCTCAGTTCTTATTGCCGTCAACATTCTTTTGACTCGCGCAAGCCAGTCCTCTGCCTGCGTTGGGGACCCTTCCCCCACGAACGTAGGATGACTGAAACTCATGAACTGCTTCAGTTGCCATTCCGCTACTCGTGTATCTACCACAGCCTCAACATGTCCTGGCCTTATACCAACCTGTATTGGCACCACTGCAGGCTGCACCTGCCCAGTAGGATGAGCTTGTATCATCGCAAACAACGCCTCAACAACTAAGCACATTATCTCCGCAGAAGGAGGAGGTGTGGGCACCTCAGCTGGTGCCGCACTCTCATCAGAACGCTGGGGCTCAGACTGCCCCGCACCACTGCGAGTCACCTATACGTGTAAAAGACACACTTTAGCGACTTTGTAAAAGCAACAACGACTTTGTAGGAACGCGCAGGTTCCTCAAACAAGTGTATTTTCATTCTTTGGTGGACATTCTTGAGTTCATTTATATTATAAAGGGTCCCACTTACACGTGCTCGCCACCCCTCAAAATAATTCGACCACGAATTCGCAGGAGGAAAAACAAGACAAGCACATACCGAATTGTAACACCTCTGTTCGTCAAATGAAATATAAAAGAGGGTCTGGCCGGGACCCCACACTATATTCCAAAAACAACAGTGAGATTACATGTTAATATCAAAAACTACTCTAATCCTAACTCAGAGCATTCTAGCGGAAGCTTTAGGGTTACATGAAATCATACCAATTAGATGTCCACAATATATAAACCATACCATTTATATATATAACAGGAATGTCACTTACAAATACACAAAAATAATGTCCTTAAGATCTTACAGTTACATTTCACAAGTGTAGTTTACAAACATCGGCGCGCAGGCCGGCCACACATGAGATAGTAAAATTTCTTCGCTTGGACTTTGAGGGCCAGCATAGCAACAACAAGGGCTTCAACGCGCTATTTCTCGCTCGGCTCTCCAGCACCTGCACAAGGACAATCCAACACAAGGATATCAAACAAGGCAACGGTCAGCATTTAGCTGACCAATTTATAACGATCCTACCCCTTTTCTGGGGCAGTGGTATTCTTTCCATGCAGACAAAACATTAGCACAAGCAGATATATCACAAGAACGTGCATTCACGCACAGTTCAATATATCACAAACGAATGTGGTGGAGACCAGCCCAGATCAGGTCGTCGAAAAAGTGCCTGACGTCGCACCCGACCGGACCTTTATCGGCCTTGAGTCGGCATTTCACGATTTGTTATATTGTAATTTGTGTATGTCGTTTGTATGGATGAATATATATATATATATATATAATATAATATAAAGAGCCGATATATAAGCTAGGGTAAGAATGAGCCTGGTCCATTGTCTCCCTTCGTCAGCCCGAGCGAGCCGCGGATCTAGGGCACGCACCCGCCCGACTGCGGTGCCGCGCTCCAGTTCCGCCGTGGCATGCAATAAGAAGCTGCTTCTCTCCCACGATCTACACACCTCCGCCTCCTCCAGAGCCCGCAACCGTTGAGAGCCTCCACGATCCAACCTCATGGAACGACCATGATCGGTCCCGCTTCGCCGCAACTGCCGGGGCTGCAACTTCCACGGTTCCTGACCGTTGATTCTACCTTAGTGGGGATGAGGTTCCTTATTATTTTTACTTCGTTTTTGTTTGTGAAGATTTTTTGTTGTAACCCTATAAATAGGGATCTCTGTAGTTCGTTTTTTTTTTGGGGTTGTTGATGAATATTATGAGTTTTTGTTGCTTTTGTTTGCCTCCCTTTGAGAGTTGCTGGCATTTGTGATTTCCTGAACTTGTTGTTAATGAATGAATTGATATTGCTGCCCTGTTTGTTTCCCGTGGAGTTTCTAGCTGAAGCTGGGATTTGTTCTTAAAGTCCTCGATTGCTGTGTGAAAGGGAGTAGTTGATTTTTTTAATTTCATGTCATTGTAGATTCCCTGCTACTTGCTGTAGTGAGATTGCTTGCTGTTGTTTCTGGTTGGAAAGACAATGAATAGTTGATGTTAACAAAATTAGTTATTCCTTTGTTTACTGAATTTTGCTACCTGTAATCCGTGAGAGGGTTCCATGAAGATTGTTGATTTGCTGTGAGTGGAGTCAAGGAAACCTGAGTTTGATACTGTTGGCTCCCATGAACTATTGAATGAGAAATGTTTTTGGTTTGTGGCTTCCTTAGCAGTTGGTGCTTTAAGATTTCGTGGATCCACAGAGTGTGAGGGCGAGTGAATTTGAGTCCGTGTGTTTGAGATTTCGCGGAGCCACCGTAAGTGTTGAGATTTCGTGGAACCACTTCGAGCGTGAAGTGCGAGTGAATTTTAGGCGTGTTTAGTTTGTGGCTCCTTACTTTGTTGAGTGATTCCGTGGAACCACCTCGTGTGAGGGAGTGTTAAATTCCTTAGTGCCCGTGTGCGAAGCGGCTGACCTCGGAGCAGAAATTGAAGGTGACGAGGAACTCCTCGCGTGATCACCATCGACTTCGGGTACGGAAAGACGACTCTTTCCGTGGGTAATTTGCTTCTATCCCCCTCTTTGTGTGTGTCTCTATTTTCTCTTAGGATTTTTTAGACTCATTGCTGGGTTTTCGCCAAATTTTGTCAGCAGACGCTACGTCGAGAACTCCAAACAGGAATGTATTTGGAATTCACGATTTCTGTTTGACTGCAACAAAGGGAACAGAACGAAGTTGCGAGCTTCCTTCTCCGGATTTAAATTGAACCCTCAATTTAAGAATATCCGCGCAACGTCCGCTTCAATTATTTGCAAAAAATCATATTTCGTTGCATCCAATTAGGGTTTCCTAGAAATAGCCGACAGCCGCGTAAACCCTACGCACCGTCCTGCATCAATTTGGTATCAGAGCCATGTTCCAAAAATTTTCTAAGTTTTGGGATCCGCCCTGTGTAGAATAGGAACCCACATAGCTTTTAAACATATTTTTCAAAAAAAAAAGATAGCTTAGAAGTACCACCTCGAGCGTCAATGCCACCTTTAGCTAGAGATGGGCATTCAGTACGACCCCATTATGAGGCTCCCCCACCTTATGGAGAGAGGTCTGCACTTAGGAGAAAACCTCTTTTCGAGGAAGAGGTTAGAAATCCCATAGATAGATATGAATCTGAGTATAATCAGGGTAGGAATTTCCAGAGAAATTTTCCTGAAACCCCACGTGAGCCTTTCCTAGGTACGCGAGATCGTTATCAGGAGAGACCCTATAATGACGTAGCTAGAGAAGAGAGTCCACGAGACCATCGTAGGCCCATACCGACCATGCATCGTGATGATCGATCGAGAGATTGGCATCGACCGCCACCCCCACGACGTCGATACCATCGTGATCCTTACGACGATGATTACGACTATCCTCCCCGGGATAGGCGACCGGATCTTACACGTGTAGTGAAGTTAGAGCCGCCACTTTATGATGGATCTATGGATCCCAAGGTCTTTTCAGACTGGGTTATAGACATAGAGACCTATTTTGATTGGTATCGTATGACGGAAGATCAGAAGGTTCAGTTTGCCAAGATGAGGTTATCTGGGCGAGCGAAAATCTTTTGGATAGGTGAGGAACGTAGTATATAGAGGAATGAACGCCCTCCCATTACACATTGGGCACATATGAAAGCCATATTGGAGGAGCAGTACATTCCCCAACACTACCAGATCCGTCTACGAGACGAGCTGACGTCTCTACGTCAAGGGTCTAAATCCGTTTCTGATTATTTAGCTGAAATGAAGGATCTTATGATCAGGTGCAATGTAGTCGAACACCCACGAGATACCTTATCTAAATTTAAGTGTGGATTGCGATCTGAGATTCGCGATGAGTTGATTCGATATGGTCACTATTCCTTCACTGAGACTGTATCTATCGCCATCGATATAGAGGAACACCAAAAGAGAACCTATCGGTTCAAACCTCAAAATAAAGCAAACACTCCTTATAAGAAAGATGAATCAAAAGGTAAGGATAGTGCCTCGAAGCCCACCTCGACCTTTACGAGAGATCCTAAAGGAAAAGCCCCCTTGTGAACTGTGACCCCTTCACAGATCCGATGTTATGAGTGCTAGCAGATGAGACATATATCTAGGGATTGTCCTAAGAGAAGAGGCACACTGGTTATTCATGAGGTTACTGAGGAGGATGAGCCTATAGAAGAAGTTGGAGTCGAGAGGGACTCACACATTTTGAATGATGAAGTGTACGGTACGCATAGTGATGAGGAGTTAGATCCTGACGTCCTAGTGGTGAGATGCATGTTATCTACACCAAAGGAATCATCCGATTATTGGCGGACAAACATCTTCCAAGCCTACTTCAAGGCAGGGGAGAAACTGTGTCGTTTAGTAGTAGATAGCGGGAGTTGTATGAATGTGATAACTGAGACAACATTAGCTCGCATGGGACTCACTGCTGAGCCGCACCCTTCCCCATTCCAGGTAGCTTGGGTCACCAAGACTACCGTATCTGTGACTAGGAGATGTTTAGTACCCATCACTATCGGTCCGTATACCGATAAGATTTGGTGTGATGTTATGCCTATGGATGTGTACCACGTATTACTAGGGAGACCTTGGTTGTATGACCGAGATGTACTCATACATGACAGGTCCAACACGTGCTCCTTTCTACTAGACAGAAAGAGAGTAGTGTTGAACCCGGTGCGACCCACAACACCAACCTCCCGCACGAGTAGTAGTGCGAAATAATCTCTTCCTCCCACTGAAAGGAAGAAGACTCTTAGCATTATACGAGACGCTGATTTCCATCGAGAGAGCTTTGATGGTGGATTTTATTATGCCTTAGTAGTTTTACAGGCATCTGACGGACTAGAGAGATACGAGTCTATTCCTATACCTGCTAGGAGACTTTTAGAGGAGTTCCAGGACATACACCCTGATGAGCTTCCAGTTGAATTACCTCCCATGAGATGTATTCAGCATGCGATAGATCTCATTCCTGGAGCTTCCCTCCCACATTTACCACATTACCGATTGAATCCTGCCGCCCATGAGGAGCTGCAAAAGCAGATCAGAGAGTTACTTGATAGAGGCTTTATCCGTCTTAGCCTTAGTCCATGTGCGGTGCCTGCCCTCCTTGCCCCGAAAAAGGATGGTACTTGACGTATGTGCGTTGACAGTCGTGCTGTCAACAAGATTACTGTGAAATACTGATTCCAGATACCTCTACTGGATGACATGTTGGACATGTTGACTGGAGCCACGATCTTTTCTAAGATCGACCTTCGTAGTGGTTATCACTAGATTCGCATTCGCGAAGGAGACGAGTGGAAGACTGCCTTCAAATCGAAGGATGGCCTTTATGAGTGGCTTGTGATGCCCTTTGGGTTATCCAATGCCCCTAGTACTTTCGCTCGGATGATGACCCAGGTCTTTAGACCATATATTGGGAAGTTCGTAGTGGTTTATTTCGACGACATTTTTATATATAGTCGGACTGAGGATGAGCACTTGACTCACTTACATAATATTTTCGAGCTCCTGCAAGCCGAACGACTGTATATCAACTTGAAGAAGTGTGTTTTTATGGCCGAGTCCGTCATCTTTCTTGGATATATAGTGAGCTCCGCTGGCATCATTATGGATCCCGAGAAAGTTCGAGCGATTCGTGAGTGGCCTGCCCCTCAGAACATTCACGATGTCCGTAGCTTTCATGGACTAGCCACATTTTATCGTCGATTCATTAAGAACTTCAGCACGATTATAACACCCATCACTGAATGTACGAAGAAGGGAAGTTTTCAGTGGACATCATCGGCAGCTAGAGCCTTTGAGATTATCAAGGATAAGATGTCCACTGCACCTGTTTTGAGACTCCCTGATTTCAGTCAGGTATTCGAGGTATCTTGTGATGCCTCAGGAGTTGGGACAGGAGGTGTACTTAGTCAAGAGGGTCACCCCGTGGGATTTTTCAGTGAAAAGCTCTCAGGCCCGAAGCTGAATTATTCCAACTATGAGTGCTAGTTCTATGCGATTGTACAAACGTTACGTCATTGGAGGCATTATTTGTTACCTAAGGAGTTTGTCCTCCACTCTGATCATCAGGCGTTACGTTATATCAATTCGCAACAGAAGTTGAACCCTCGACAGGCTAAGTGGGTATCATATCTACAAGAATACACCTTCGTTCTCAAACACTGTAAGGGAACGGAGAATAGGGTTGCCGGCGCCCTCAGTCGAGTCACCCTTGTATTATCACAGATGCGTACTCAGGTGATACGATTTGAGCGTGTCAAGGATGATTATTCTAGTTGTCCTGATTTTAGCGGTATATATGATGCGATACGTTCGGATCCCCATCACGATGAGACTGATTATCTGATTCAAGACGAATATTTGTTTTGTGGGACCCGTCTGTGTATTCCCCGCACCTCGTTACGAAATTTCATTGTATGGGAATTACATGGCGGAGGCTTAGGTGGACACTTTGGGCGCGATAAGACGATAGCCTTAGTAGAAGAGCGCTTCTATTGGCCCGGGATGAAGCGGTTTATCGCTCAGGTTGTCAGTAGTTGCCGCACTTGCCAGGTAGCAAAGGGCAATAAACAACATGCTGGTTTATATATGCCTTTACCGGTGCCCAGTATTCCTTGGGACGATGTTAGCATCGATTTTGTGCTTGGTTTGCCACACACTTTTATGAAAAACGATTCCATACTTGTCGTGGTTGATCGGTTCTCTAAAATGACGTACTTCATCCCTTGTAACAAAACGATGACGCCTCTCATATAGCCCGTATTTATTATAAAGAGGTTGTCGCACACCGAGGAATACCCAAGACTATCGTTACCGATCGAGACGTTAAATTCACCAGCTATTTTTGGAAGTCACTCTTGAGACTTTTAGGTACTAAACTTCTATTTTCGACCGCTTATCATCCGCAGACTGACGGTCAAACTGAAGTTGTAAATAGAAGTTTAGGAAATTTATTGCGATGTTTGGTAGGAGATCACCAGGAAAATTGAGATCTAATCTTCCACACGCCCGTTAGCGTACAATAATTCGAAGAATAGATCCACGGGTTTATCACCTAATGAGGTTGTTCATGGTCACACTGCACGAGTGCCGCTAGATTTAGCACCACTACCACACACATTTAGGACTAGCCAGTTTGCACATGAATATGCATTGCATCTGCATGATTTGCATAAAGAGATTGAGCGGAAGTTGCATAGTACTTATGATCTTTACGCAACTCAAGCAAACAAGCACAAGAGAGCTACTAGTTTTAAAGACGATGACTTAGTGATGGTTCGACTAAATCCGGAACGGTTACCATTGGGTACCGTAAAGAAGCTAGCTGCCTGTAGAACTGGACCCTTTAGAGTGGTGAAACAGATTGGGCTGAATGCGCATGAACTTGAGATGTCTTCCGTTTGGGGAGCAAATCCTGTTTTTAACGTAGCCGATCTGACTTTATTTCACGATTACCCGCATGAGTCTGTAGATTTTCCATTGTCTTCTCCTCCAATTGATTCTTCTGGGTTGGTGAGTGAGAGTGAGGAGCCACATTCAGGACATACCGATATTCATTTCGCTACTGACACGTCCACTGCAGTTTCTCCCATTTTCACTGACAGCTTACAGGTTGAGCATGAGATACCAGATGAGTCTGCTTTACCAGTTCCCAGAGCTACTGATCGACTTCCGCGACAAATTTTAGTTTCCGAGCAGATATTGGATGACAAGACAGTGACCACTACTGATGGTGGTTTGCAGAGATACTTAGTTCGTTTGCATGACAGACCAGAGACCGAAACCAGTTGGATCTTGGCCGAGGAGTTACAACGCATGGATGCTGATCTTCTACAACAGTACCGCTCGGAACACTCACCAGAGATGAGTGATTTCGAGAGGGGGAGAGTTGGTGGAGACCAGCCCAGATCAGGTCGTCGAAAAAGTGCCCGACGTCGCACCCGACCGTACCTTTATCGGCCTTTAGTCGGCATATCACGATTTGTTATATTGTAATTTGTGTAGGTTGTTTGTATGGATGATATATATATATATATATATATATATATATATATATATATATATATATATATATATATATATATAATATAATATAAAGAGCCGGTATATAAGCTAGGGTAAGAATGAGCCCGGTCCATTGTCTCCCTTCGTCAGCCCGAGCGAGCCGCGGATCTAGGGCACGCACCCGCCTGACTTCGGCGCCGCGCTCCAGTTCCGTCGTGGCATGCGATAAGAAGATGTTTCTCTCCCACGATCTACACACCTCCGCCTCCTCCAGAGCCCGCAACCGTTGAGAGCCTCCACGATCCAACCTCATGGCACGACCATGATCGGTCCCGCTTCGCCGCAACTGCCGGGGCTGCAACTTCCACGGTTCCTGACCGCTGATTCTACCTTCGTGGGGAAGAGGTTCCTTGCTATTTCTACTTCATTTTTGTTTGTGAAGATTTTTTGTTGTAACCCTATAAATAGGGATCTATGTAGTTCGTTTTTTTGGGGTTGTTGATGAATATTATGAGTTTTTGTTGCTTTTGTTTGCCTCCCTTTGAGAGTTGATGGCATTTGTGATTTCCTGAACTTGTTGTTAATGAATGAATTGATATTGCTGCCCTGTTTGTTTCCCGTGGAGTTTCTGGCTGAAGCTGGGATTTGTTCTTAAAGTCCTCGATTGCTGTGTGAAAGGGAGTAGTTGATTTTTTTAATTTCATGTCATTGTAGATTCCCTGCTACTTGCTGTAGTGAGATTGCTTGCTGTTGTTTTTGGTTGGAAAGACAATGAATAGTTGATGTTAACAAAATTAGTTATTCTTTTGTTTACTGAATTTTGCTACCTACAATCCGTGAGAGGGTTCCAGGAAGATTGTTGATTTGCTGTGAGTGGAGTTAAGGAAACCTGAGTTTGCTACTGTTAGCTCCCATGAACTATTGAATGAGAAATGTTTTTGGTTTGTGGCTTCCTTAGCAGTTGGTGCTTTAAGATTTCGTGGATCCACTGAGTGTGAGGGCGAGTGAATTTGAGTCCGTGTGTTTGAGATTTCGCGGAGCCACCGTAAGTGTTGAGATTTCGTGGAACCACTTCGAGCGTGAAGTGCGAGTGAATTTTAGGCGTGTTTAGTTTGTGGCTCCTTACTTTGTTGAGTGATTCCGTGGAACCACCTCGTGTGAGGGAGTGTTAAATTTCTTGGTGCCCGTGTGCGAAGCGGCTGACCTCGGAGCGGAAATCGAAGGTGACGAGAAACTCCTCGCGTGATCGCCATCGACTTCGGGTACGGAAAGACGACTCTTTCCGTGGGTAATTTTCTTCTATCCCCCTCTTTGCGTGTGTCTCTATTTTCTCTTAGGATTTTTTAGACTCATTGCTGGGTTTTCGCCAAATTTTGTCAGCAAACGCTACGTCGAGAACTCGAAACAGGAACGTATTTGGAATTCACGATTTCTGTTTGACTGCAACAAAGGGAACAAAACGAAATTGCGAGCTTCCTTCCCCGGATTTAAATTGAACCCTCAATTTAAGATTATCTTTTTTTTAAAGCGAAATAGTCTTTCTCGTGCTTTATAAAAGTTGTTTAAATTCATAAATCCGCGCAACGTCTGCTTCAATTATTTGCTAAAAATCATATTTCGTTGCATCCAATTAGGGTTTGCTAGAAATAGCCGACAAGCGCGTAAACCCTACGCACCGTCCTGCATCAGAATGTCTCAACGACTAAACGTTCCGTGCACTCAGGACACATTTTCGGTGTACCTGTTGCCAGGATCCCACCACCGTTCAGAGGTTCCAGACATAACAGTTAACTTTGAGCATTTCTAGTCTTTACAACCCCCGACCTGAGACTTTAGTCTTGTCGGCGTACGTCCTAAGACTCTCATTATGCGATCCTAACGAACGCCAATAACTTAGGCACTTGAGTTAGACAACCATAATGCGGATAAAGTTCAACCATTGTCCATTGCTCAAATCATCAATTCAATGTCTAGTCTGACGCGGGTCGGCTTCCCCTTGTCCGTTCAGCTCACTGGCCTTTAGGAGCTCGCAGCTCACAGATTAGCCCGGCTATATCTAGCAATCATTCAAACTGTGGTATTTTGTGGGTATTTTCGTGGAGTGCAACTCCAGTACTTCATACTACTTTCAGTTCACATGTACAACCCCGCAAACCCCGTAAACTACTCGTTTATACTCGGAGTCTTCTCCGCACGCAAAATAAAAATCACCAATCCAGACCAACCTGTCTTGATGAGCTTCACAAAGCATGTCTATTCTGCACGACACATTTCCGGATCTATATGCAAGACTCATTAGGGATTTCACGAATCGACCCAAAGGAATTCCCTCAATTCTCCACCTTTTGGTTTGGGAATCCATGCATATGCCAAAATAATAACTTCACTTGTCCAAGAAAGAAGATTGTTACCCTTGTAGTCTTTTTCGGAGCCATGATGAAGCTTTTCTACCCGGACGGATGTTGTTATTGTATGATGCTCCACCGGTTTGGACCGGTCCGGTTCATTTTTTGCCTATTTCCATATATATGTATTGGTTTGCACAGGTGAAAACCCGATCCAGAATGATTTCATTCCTAACCTAACGGGAGAACAAAAAGAACGGCGGAGAGGCGAGCGGCATCGGGCGATCGGAAGACCAGCGGCGATATCGGAGCCGCGGCTTCGGGAGGAAGAAGAGAGATCCACCGGCGATTCCTAGGGCGTCTTCTCCGGCGAGGATCATCGGCGGTTTCGGGGCGGGATCGAGCGGCTTCTCCTCCAGCGACAGGGTTTCGGCGATTCTTCTCCGGCAAGAGATCGGGGGTAATACCCGATCTACAGTTCTTTTCGGGCGACGGCCGGCGGCTGTTCCGAGTTCTTCTTCTCCGGCGACAGTGAGGAGATCGGCCCGATCTAGGGCTACATAGGTCCGGCCATCCTTGGGATCCGGCGGTAGCAAGATTGGGCAGAGACGATTTCTTCTCCGGCGATATCAGGGATCAAGATCCAGGGACAGCGAGGTTTGGCTCCGGCAACGGCAAGATCGGGCAGAGGCGCTTCTTCTCCGGCGACGATCGGCGGGCATAAGGCCGATCTTGGGCCGGCTCTTCTTCTCCAGCGGGCATAGGGTCCAATCTTGGGCCAGCGGTTCTTCTTCGGCAAGGATCGGGATATCGATCAAGGTGGGCAACTCCGGCGGCTCCGGCGATCCAGCGGCGGCGACAACTTCGGCGGTGAAAGAAGGCATAAGGCTGCGGTTCCTTCATTTAGAAGAGAGCAGCGGTTTTCTTGGCCGGAGGGCAGCGACGTGTGGCGGAGGATAATCGGGTTACCCGATTTTGGGCACCAGTGGCGCATCAGGTTCATCTCCAGCGTGTGACAGCGGCTTGGTCGGCTGTATCCAGGGAGGAGAGGGGGCTCACGGCGGTGGCTGAGTGCAGATTCCGGAGGCGAAGATCAGATTCAGATCCAGGCTCAGATTGGCCAGTTTTGCGGCCGGCATAGGGGAGTTTTCTTCCCTCTCTCTTGATTTCTTGTTGTTCTTTATTTCTTATTTTAGGTTAGTGTCGATCCGCTGAGGATCGTTGAGTGGCTGTGTTGTAATCAGATATTTTTTCGATTAGTGGATCCGGCGCGCTCTCCCCGTGGATGTAGTAGCTTAACTCCGAACCACGTATATCTCTTGTCGTTTGTGGTTTTTTCTGTGTTTTGGAATCTCGTTCTGTGATTGTTTGGTGCGCGCCATTATTTGCTCAAATATTTTGCTTCCGTTGCTATTGTCCGCGACGAGTTCCGTACTCGCGGGTAGGTGCCAATTGCACAACAATTGGTATCAGAGTCAGGTTTGTCCTTCGGACCAGTGAGCAAATTCAATGGCGGCCAAATTCGAGGTTCCAAAATACGATGGGCGGATCGATTTCGGTCTTTGGCAAAAGCGCATAAAGACCGTACTCGTTCAGCAGGGTCTTCACAAGGCACTCCTTGGAAAGGAGAAGGCTAAGGTGAAAGACGACGACGAGTGGGATGAGCTGGACCTCAAGGCCATCAGCACCATACATCTGTGTTTGACAGACGAGGTCATGTACAACGTTATCGAGGCGGAAACTACAGTGGACTTGTGGAGGAAGCTCGAGGAGCTCTACATGTCCAGGTCGCTCACGAACAAGCTGTATGTGAAGAAGCAGTTGTACAGCTTGAGGATGTCCGAGGGAACGCAGTTGTTGGACCATATGAATGTGTTCGACAAGCTGGTATCCCAGTTGCGGAGTATGGATGTGAAGGTCGAGGAGGAAGATCAGACTCTTCTCCTCTTGTCCTCACTCCCGAGGTCGTTCGATCATTTAGTTACCACCATGTTGTATGGGAAGGATACCCTTAAGATGGAAGAAGTGGTGACGATGCTTCTCTCTAATGAGAAGAGGAGCAGTTCCGGATCGAGTATGAGCGAGGGTCTGTTCGTGAAGAGCAGAGACCCATCCCGAGGGAGATCAAGAGGGGGAGGCAAGGAGGATGATCGACCTAGGTCCAGGGGTAGGTGTTACTACTGCAAAGAGGAGGGGCATTGGAAGGCCAACTGCCCAGTGAGGAAACTCAAGGGCAAAGAATCTGTGCCTCAGCAGGCTGCAGTGGCATCCGAGTGCGTGAGCGATGATGACGTTCTACACGTTTCACAAAGCCGCGACGTGGTAGTCGGGACCACAGATTCCTGGATCATGGATACAGGATGTTCGTTTCACATGTGCCCGAACATTGAATGGTTCTCCAGTATTAGGCACTGTGGAGGTGGTCGTGTTCGGATGGGGAACCGGTCAGAGTGCGAGATATCAGGAGTCGGGAGCATCAAGATTAGGATGTTCGATGGAGTGGTTAGGACCGTCACCGACGTTCGGTATGTGCCCGAGTTGAGGAAGAGCTTGCTTTCTCTAGGCACTCTGGAGGCTGCCGGGTATTCTTATACCAGTAGCAGCGGGTATTTGGAGGTCAGGAGAGGCGCACAGACAGTCTTGAGAGTAGAGCGTTCCGGATCGCTCTATAGACTGATTGGCACCACGATTGCCAGGGGAGATGCGAGGAGAGAGGTCACACCGTCTCTCGAGCTACAGGATACGGTAGCGTATGCATTTCAGGCGATCTCCTCAGATTGCGATTCCTTCGATAGAGCTTTAGAGATCAGAGACCGTTCTCAGAGAGAAGCTAGGAAGGACCAGCGGAGGAGCGGGACAGGATTCGTGGCAAGGGCGTGTGCACGGAGAGAGGACCTTGGCGGAGGTAGAATCTTCGCAGCCGTAGAGGAGACGGGTAGAGAGTCATCTCAGGAGTACCCAGACACCGCGAGAGGAGCCATCAGGCTTAGAGGTCTCACCGAGGAACTTAGGATCACTCAGGAGAAGGTGGAGTTGCACAGTGAGAGTTCGAGTGCGATTCGTCTTGCAGTAGACCCGGTCTATCGTACAAGGACGAAGCACGTCGACGTGCGTCACCGGGAGTTGAGGGAGTTCGCTCGAGGTGGAGGCGTGATGTTGCGGGAGATTCCTACGGAGGAATGCGTTGCGAGCATGCAGGAGAAATCAGTGAGGCGAGTCAAGTTTGACTTGACTCAGACTGTTGCACGTTGATCGTGCCGGCCCCAGGAAGAGGGGGCTTGTAGTCGCCAGTAGGGGTCTGTGTGTTTTAGGCGGTTATTCGTGTTCGTGGAGCATCAAGGTGGAGATTGTTGTTATTGTATGATGCTCCACCGGTTTGGACCGGTCCTGTTCATTTTTTGCCTATTGCCATATATATGTATAGGTTTGCACAGGTGAAAACCCGATCCAGAATGATTGCATTCCTAACCTAACGGGAGAACAAAATGAACAGCGGAGAGGCGAGCGGCATCGGGCGATCGGAAGACCAGCGGCGATATCGGAGCCGCGGCTTCGGGAGGAAGAAGAGAGATCCACCGGCGATTCCTAGGGCGTCTTCTCCGGCGAGGATCATCGGCGGTTTCGGGGCGGGATCCAGCGGCTTCTCCTCCAGCGACAGGGTTTCGGCGATTCTTCTCCGGCAAGAGATCGGGGGTAATACCCGATCTACAGTTCTTTTCGGGCGACGGCCGGCGTCTGTTCCGAGTTCTTCTTCTCCGGCGACAGTGAGGAGATCGGCCCGATCTAGGGCTACATAGGTCCGGCCATCCTTGGGATCCGGCGGTAGCAAGATTGGGCAGAGGTGATTTCTTCTCCGGCGATATCAGGGATCAAGATCCAGGGACAGCGAGGTTTGGCTCCGGCAGCGGCAAGATCGGGCAGAGGCGCTTCTTCTCCGGCGATGATCGGCGGGCATAAGGCCGATCTTGGGCCGGCTCTTCTTCTCCAGCGGGCATAGGGTCCAATCTTGGGCCAGCGGTTCTTCTTCGGCAAGGATCGGGATACCGATCAAGGTGGGCAACTCCGGCGGCTCCGGCGATCCAGCGGCGGCGGCAACTTCGGCGGTGAAAGAAGGCATAAGGCTGCGGTTCCTTCATTTAGAAGAGAGCAGCGGTTTTCTTGGCCGGAGGGCAGCGACGTGTGGCGGAGGATAATCGGGTTACCCGATTTTGGGCACCAGCGGCGCATCGGGTTCATCTCCAGCGTGTGACAGCAGCTTGGCCGGCTGTATCCAGGGAGGAGAGGGGGCTCACGACGGTGGCTGGGTGCAGATTCCGGAGGAGAAGATCAGATTCAGATCCAGGCTCAGATTGGCCAGTTTTGCGGCCGGCATAGGGGAGTTTTCTTCCCTCTCTCTTGATTTCTTGTTGTTCTTTATTTCCTATTTTAGGTTAGTGTCGATCCACTGAGGATCGTTGAGTGGCTGTGTTGTAATCGGATATTTTTTCGATTAGTGGATCCGACGCGCTCTCCCCGTGGATGTAGGAGCTTAACTCCGAACCACGTATATCTCTTGTCGTCTGTGGATTTTTCTGTATTTTGGAATCTCGTTCTGTGATTGTTTGGTGCGCGCCATTATTTGCTCAAATATTTTGCTTCCGTTGCTATTGTCCGCGACGAGTTCCGTACTCGCGGGCAGGTGTCAATTGCACAACAGACGGAAAGGATCACTTCATTACCCTCTTCGCGGATCTAGCCTCGGCTCTGACTTCCGATTACTGAATCTCCTCCAGCACTCTCACAAAGATCAGCCCAACTCTTCCTTAGCTTCTTCTTTTCAAGAGCTTTGAATGAAAGGAAGAGAGAGAGTGAGAAGAAGAGAATGACTTCTCATTCCTCCACTCCTCTGGTTAAGTGGCCTCGGGATTAATCTCAGCCACAGGCTTATTCCATCAAGAGAAACGAGTGGCTGCAAAATCAGCTAAAAAGTCAAAGTAGTCGTTATCGCCGCGCGATATCGATGTCGCCTGGCGACATCGACTTCAGCCGCTTGACTCTAGTCAACTACCGCTCTTTGGCCGCTTAACAACCATCTGACACGTGTCCATGTCACGTGACATTATCGTCCGTCGATATCCACTGTCGCCACGCGACATCAAGCCAATAGCTCATTCAACGCTTTGTGGCGTTGAGTGCATTACGCTCAATCAACACTTTCCCATTATTGCCCAGACAATACCCACTGTTGCCCTGCGTTATCGAAGCTAGTAGCTAAGTCAACGCTTCAAGACGTCGAGTGCGTCGCACTCACTCAACGATTTAAGGCGTTGAGTGTGTTGAGAGTTGCGCTATCGCCACGTGATACCCACTAACGCCACACGATAGTTTCTTACTCAACGATTTGTTGAAAGGAGTCGAGTGTGCTTAGCTCACTCAACGCTTTATGGCGTCGAGACTTATCGCTATCGCACCGGCGATACCCACTGTCGCCCGACGATAGCGACCAAAAGTTCTGCTGTCAAATTTGGGGTGTTACAGTGTTATTCCAAACTTGATACAACATACATTTTTTATTTTGTATGTTTGTGTATGAATGAAAGCCAATTTCAAATCACGCTAAAAATGCTTGTTTGTCTATGTTTTATTTGTGTATGAATGTCTGAACATTTTAATTTTTTTAATTTGAACATAGGAGGAGATTGTTAGATATATTAGAATATCCGCACGTTCAAGACCGACTAATATTTGTGCTGAGAATTTTAAGTTCATATTTGATGCTATCATATGGATAAAACTGCTTTCACTGCATGTTTATGATAGCAATGAAAACAACGTTTCTTCAATAGTTGCAACTACCATTTGTGCAGAATTTTTTCATATTTGATGCTATCATACAGATAAAACTGCTTTCACGTTTATGATAGCAATGAAAACATTGTTTCTCCAATAATCGTAACTATGTTCATGACCCCATCTTTCATCAGTAATTGCATTCATGATCAAAGTTTCCCGCTGCTGCATTCAGGCCGCCACGCCAAACAGTTACCAAATTTTTGTAGTCCTCATCCACCAATGTGAATCTAAAGGGCCTATTTGATTAGGCGTGCATCACCCAATTTTGCCGTGCTTCACACGTCTCTCCAACTTGTTTTTTTTTTAAATGTAATGACAGAAGCTAGCTTATGAATTCAAACAATTATATATTCATATGTCCACATTTCTACAACGTCATAAAAATGCTATTCTGCTATATATTTTTTGTTTTTTTTACTTGTAATGAGTGACACGGAACCCTGCCGCGCCTTCTTTCTTCTGCAATGTGCGGTGATTAGCGGATCCCCAACCTCGCTCGACGGATCGACCTCTCCTCACTTGGAAAAGGAGCCTTCGACCTCCCCTCGCTTGGAAAAGGACATTGAAATGAAAATCAATTGTCTTTTTCCGAGCGAGGAGGTCGAGTGAGGCTGGGTCCGATCATAACCACACGCTGTAGTTGGAAAGATCCAGATGAGCGGAGGGAATACTACAACAACGACGGTATCTTCACCCAAACTCACTCGCTCTCAAACACTTGATCAATTTAACAGGGCACAAGGAGCCCCCGTGCCCAACGCTCTACACCCGTTCGTTGCTCTCCGCATCGACAGTACTCTAACAACGACAGTACCTCCACGCAAACTAATCAGCTCTCGAATGCTCGATCAATTGACAGAGCACGGGGAGCCCCCGTGCCATACACGCTGTGCCCGTGCTCAATGCTTTCCGCAGTGACAGTACTCCAGCAATGACGGTACCTCTGCTCAAACTCACCCGCTCTCGAATGCTCGGTCAATAATTGATAGGGCACATAGAGCTCTTGTGCCATACACGACAGTACCCACGTCTCGGTAGTGTACCAGCTCGGTGGCGTTCCTACAGCTCGTAAACCCCTGTCCGCAATAGTACCCTGACCGTGATAGTCGCGCACATGTAACTATTTGTAACACTCTGAACGATAGTAAAATTGGTCGGCACCGATCTGACCCCATGATTTTTTCCCTTCCGGATTTTCCATGTAAAAACTCATAGAAAAAATTAAGGTGCGTCGCAACGAAATTGTATTATTAAAAATTTAGGACAATTATAAAACACTGAATATAGCGACGAAGGAGAATGCAAGATTGTCTTATTCAAGATCTGCTAATCTCTATTGAAGTGTAAAATGGAGGATTAATTTACTAATTAATAAATTAAATCAAGAGCACACAAATAAAACAAAACTTCAATAAACGGTAAATGAAATGCAAAAATAAATTTATAATGTTTTTAGATTTTTGCTCATGTTTCATAACGACAGATATTCGCAACGGCTTTATGAATTCCACCAGTTCCGAAGATTATTTCAACATACAATATTGTTCAAGCTTTGAATTTTACAATGAAGGAGATTAGCGCAAGCATACATGTATGTTTAAGAATTAATAAATCTGAATTAATAAATTCTTCTCATGACTTGACTGTGGTGAATCATTCCAGATAACATGAAGTAAACTTTATTTATCAAGGCTGGAGTTTAGATAATATCTTGTCGAGGATCGAACTTGTTCCGGGCTTGAGCTAGAATGGTCGTCTGCTTTCTCTTCGGTGATATCTGAGTCCAACGATGAAGGAGATGAGAGATCGCCGGCGTGCTTGGATGGTAACTTCTTTTCCTTTGCTCTTGATATCTGAAAGAGGGGCGGAGCCGGGATGGCGAAAGAGATGAACGCCGGCAAGTTTTTTTTTCACTCAGAAATAGTTGAAGTAGTAAATACTGGATGTGGATTTTCTGCAGAAATAACAATCAAAATACTGATCAACGATCAGCATTTAATACCGTATGAGCCGTAGGATATGAGATCAATGATCAATATTTGCTTTTACACCTAAAAATAAATGAGAATAACTCACATAAAATTTTTATTCACATCCCAATTCTAAGGCAGATATGGACTTGGTTTGGATTCTTGTTCTATTATTTTGTTTCACATCCCAATTCTTTTTTTGGCAGTGAGAAATAAAACCCTTTCTTTTCCAAAATTTGGTTTTATTTTGAATTGTTTGAGTATATTAAATTTATTTGCTGATATTATTTTTTTAAAAATCGTAGTGTAGATATAAAAAAATTTATGAATAATGAATAATCATATTTGTAATGCGGATCCTTATATATCAGTATATCTAAAAGGTAAATCCTTACTAAATTGTAAGTTTTTTAGTTAACTATCTATTTCAAATATAATAAATTATTATTTGCCATAATTTGCTCTCGGATAAACATGTTAATATAGAAGTAATCTACGCACCAACTATGTAGCGGTAATATTATATTGTAAAATTGAATAGAATTGGGATGAAGGTAGGCGCACGTGCGGTTATTGTAAATTAGTACCATGTTGATTTGGAGAAATCTTGTTTTACCCGGATTCGCATCCGATTCCATGTTGGATCGGATTTGTTTCCTAGCCCTTTAATCGGACTCCAAATTCTTTCCTCCTCAAGCGTCAAATAAAACGGCTTGCGTCCGTGCTTCGTCCCCTTCCTCGAGAACGCAACAAGGGCTGCGAGAGAGAGAGAGAGAGCGAGAGCGAGAGCGAGAGCGAGAGAATGGCAACGGCAACCTCGGCGTGGGCGAAACCAGGCGCATGGGCGCTCGAGTCCGAGGAGCACGCGATTATGGAGAAGGAGAAGCTCTCCTCCGCCTTCCCCTCTCTTAACCCCGCGGATTCCGAGCCCTCCGCCGATTTCCCCACCCTCTCCGCCGCCGTCTCCAAGTCATCAAAGAAGAAGAAGAAGCCACAAGCCGTCTCTCTCGCTGAGTTTTCCGTCGGAAAGCCCGTAAGCCATGGCGCCGGCGCCCGTTCTCGGCCTGAAGTTTTACCGACTTTCTCATCCAAGAGACTCACGTCCGATGAGCTCCTAATCCTCCCAACTGGTCCACGGGAGCGCACAGCGGAGGAGCTCGAGCGCTCCTCTCGCGGATTCGGCTACTCTTCTTACACGGGTGGGTCTCGCCGGATGGACGGCCCCGTGTCTAGGGATTCTGGAGATGAGTCAAGGAGGAATTCCTTGAACAAGGATTCGGGGCCATCTCGTGCCGATGAAGCAGATGATTGGGCGTCGACGAAGAGATCAGCTGGGCCTTCTGAGAGAAGGGAGAGGGGTGGAGGGTTTTTTGATTCCCAATCTAGGGCGGATGAGGTGGACAGTTGGATCTCGAAGAGAAACATCGCGCCTCCCTCTGATGGTGGTCGGAGGATGGACGGCGGTGGTTTTGATGGTATGAGAGAAAAGAGGGGTGGATTTGAGATGTTCAACAAGGATAGATCTGCTGCGGATGGAGGGGACTCTGAAACTTGGGCAAGGAAAAGTCCGGAAGTCAACCGGACAGATTCGGATACTTGGGCAAGGAGGAGGGACGATCTACCACGGTCAGATTCAGATAACTGGGGGAGGAAGAAGGAGGAAGTTAATGGTACTGGTGGAGAGCGGCCTAGGCTTGTTCTGCAGCCTCGTTCTTTGCCACTGTCCGGTGGAAATGCTGATGGCAATGGTGAAGCTCATCAGGGGGAGAAACATGTTCCAGTTATTAACAGTAGAAGTTTCAACCCATTTGGACTGGCTCGCCCCAGAGAAGAAGTTTTGGCAGAGAAGGGACATGATTGGAAGAAGCTTGATGAAACTCTGGAGTCCATAAAGACGATGGATGGAATTTCTGTTGGAAAGAAAGCCCCTGCCTGGGGAAATGGAAATTTGTTGGATGATCGCACTGAGAAGAGTTGGAGGAAGGAACATACATCTGCAGCTCCTGCATTAATGTCTGGTTTTTCTTCTCTCCCAGTTTTTTAACTTATTTTTTTACCACATTCTAACAATTTAGTTATAATTCTCCTGGTGGTTGGAATATGTTCCACTCTTCTTCTGCAGGTTGCCAAAGATGTGTTATTTTTGCATGCTCTTTTAATAAATTGATTGTATCGTCCATATATCATATATCTGCTTTAATAGAAGAGTGTCCTCCTGTCTTCTCATAGGGGGTAAGTTAATTTATGCAGCATTTTTTTAGTTCTATCTATAGGCTGTAAAAAGGACAGAGCATCAACCGTATTTTGATGCAGGAGGATACCCCAACAGGACTTTGATACAAAACATGACTGAAGCATGACAATGGGTTTATCGGAGTTGTGATAAACCATATGGAGAGCCTGACTGAATGCATAGATTCTAGATCCATCACAATGTAATTATGTTGGGAACTTGATAGCCTATGGTAGTCCCGGTTAATTATAGAGAGCTTAAGGCTGTTAGATTTATTTGTATAAGGTCCCTGATACCCAATTGAGTCCTGATACGAGTCACGGTAGCCTACTTTATTTGTCTTAGCTTCCATCTTTAGGGTTCATGTCTACAAATACCCCCTTGTATCTTGTATTTGCTTTTACTTCAACTCTATTATTGGCATTGAAAGCATAGCTGCCTTTGGGTGTGAGTTCTTATGAAAATCCCTTGTAGTAAGATTTCTTCTTACTATGCGTTGATCTAGTGCCCGACATTCTCATTGAATACAGTCTTTAGGCCCAAGACAATTTAAATATATCGGGACCCGAATAATCTATTAGTGATGAGAGTGAATACAAAAAGCATGATCATTGTAGATTTACTTGCATCGAGACCCTGGTAGACAGTCAAAGTTATGATACGAGTCGGGTTGAATCACTTTAATTGTTTCTACTTTTCGTTTTTAGGATTGGGTGGCAAATACTCTCCTTTTGTATCTCATTTTTAATTTTTTCCCCAATTCTATTCCTGGTATTAGAATTCTTCAGGTGTGATTTTGTATGAAGATTCCTTGTGGCAAAGCTTCTTCTTCTTATTCCACTGCGTCAATTGGTATCCAAGACATGTTAAGCTTCCTTGTTCCAATGGCCAACAATAACTGAAACAACTCCAACAACACCTCCAACCATCCCCTCATTCATACCCTCTTGATGATGCAATAGATGCGACAATGATACAAGGATTTTTGGTTCCAATATGCACAGATGATGGAAGGTGGCGCGTGCTATGAATGCTAGAACAAATGCTAGATGAAGGAGGACCTATTAGAGACGAAGATAATATTCAAAATCCGCCGGGTAGAATTAACATGGATTATGAATCTGATGAACAAGATACCAAGTTCATACTGTATCAATCATTCTTGAGTAGTAATCTCGATATTGAAGAATTTCTTGATTGGTTGGCAAAGGTTGAAAATTATTTTGATCTGATGAGGGTGGCAGAAAATCAGTGACGTGGAGGGGTGGCAGAAAATCAGTGACGTGGAGGGGTGGCGCTTTGGCTTGGTAAAAGCAGTTCCGGAAGGTGCCAAAGAAAATAACTTTTGTGGATCTGGCAGCACATGTGAGAGGCGCTCAAGCTTCAATTCCTTCCGTTCATTTGCAATCAAATGCTTTACCAAATGTTCAAGATTCTTGACCAGGGAATCTAATGGTACAACTGTACACTCATAAATACCATAACCCTTTCAACACATAACAACCTCAATGTGACAGAGGGTCAACAAACTATTAGGTAAATTAATGGACTTTGTGTGGTGATTAGTGATCAGGTGCTGTTAATTACTTCGTATAGAGACGATGAAGCCGTTAACTGGGTTGAGAAGGTAGATTCTCAACTGTCGAATCCAAAACTAATACTATGTAAATTGAGATGCGTTATCAGGACCGCGATCCGGATCATAGGATCTTACGATCCCACGATCCAGATTTTGTAAATCGATCTGGATCTTACCTAGGATCTAAATCGGCACATCTACGACTGGGATCACGATCCGGATCTTAGGATCTTTAGGATCACGATCCTGACCCGATTCTACCGGTATGACCAAATGTAACTAGAAACATGTCCAATCCTATCCCGACCCCATTCAATCGGTCAAACACCCAAAATCCATTGTTTAACCTTATCCCAATCCCGCCCCCTTACCCCATCACAGAATCATATCATGCTGTTTTACCGTATCCCAAGTGTTGATTGCCGACTGCAATTGGAGGCCAAGAGCGGCTTCTTCGGTCGCTTCTAGTTCAGATTTGTTTTTATTGTTAGTAAACATTGGACGTCTTACCTGAAACTGAAATTGAACTTAGTATGATATTATCTTTTTCATTTAGTTATTCAACAAAATTTAATATAGTTATTCACATACTGCTCAATTTATTGATTTTTTTTATTAATTGAGCATGTAATTTAATGATACAAAATTCAATTTTATTTTTTAGTCTTAATTTATGAATGTTATAGGATCTTGCGATACTCGATCCGATTCTATCCAACCTCAAAACGATCCCACCTAGGATCGCGATCCTGACAACCTTGATCTAGAGGATGAATATTGAGTAGTAAGAAACCCAAAAATCATGAAGTTAGTGTCAGTAGGAGTTCCGAATAATCAATCCCAACCAATAGGGGATCAAGGAACAAAAGTAATGTCTATCCCTGTGCACAAAATTTTGGTGCAAAGTGTCATCACTATCAACAGACAAGACATTTAATAAATGTTGAAATTGTAGAAAAGTGAATTTGATAGTGCTAACAAAATGTGAGAATGATGATGGGGATGATGTTGAGGGACACTGCATAATTAGTCTTGATGGTGCCTACGAAGATGAATCCAAAGACATGTTCGGGGGCCATAAATTGTTGATTACAAAGGAAAGAGTGGAGGAAAATTCACGACGATGTCACCTTTTCTGCAGAGGTGTAAGGCAATTCTTTGGCGGATGCCAAATGAATTTTAGTTCACAAAACAATGTGCTCAAGTTGAAGTTACAAACACAGAAGCACCTCTCGCTATACACAATCGGATGGATCACAGTGGTGGGCGAGATAACTAAATACAAGTATTCTCTTATGTGTTTATATCTACACATTCTGAATCCTTTTGTAGTCTGTTATACTACAACCTATTAGGTTTTTTTCTAAGTATTAATTGCAATAATTTTTTTTGGTTTAAGTTGTAATAATGCATCAGTTGCTTTTCAATATCAGTTTTTTAATTTTATCTTCTAATCAAATTTGTGGACCATATTTGTAATATTCTCAACAATAATTGTTTTAATAGCAATAACCCAATCACAAATTGTATTTATATAATGAAAATTTTCTTTTAACTTTTTATCCATCAATATCCCAACCTAAGCTCCGTTTGGGAGGACTTATTTTCACCGGTCAAGCGGTCACGACCGCATGAACCGGGACTTAATTAAGTCCCGGTTCATGCGGTCGTGACCGCTTGACCGGTGAAAATAAGTCCTCCCAAACGGAGCCCTAATCTCTTTTTAATCTTTCAATCTTACAATAACTATAACAATTTCCAATGTTTTTGAAATTTTCTCCTTTCCATCCGGTCTTTGGTAAACAAGAAATGTTTACTCCTCTTAATGAGTTTGTCCACCAACTCACTGTTCTCTCCATTTAAAATACCCACATTTCATTTATTAAAATCTAATTATAATATTTGACATAGACGATTATTGCGCAATTATTCATCACAATTGGGATATTTTGTGGCGCGTCACTTAAGGGGGATCTTCTTGGCCAACTATTGTTCATTTCTCGCAATCTCGCCACAATTTGGTTAAGTCGTGGCTTGTCACTTAAAAGTAATGTCCTAGCATTCCTTGACTATTTTCCCCACAATCAGGTAATGTTCTGGTGAACTCCTAACATTGATAAAATTTTAATTTGTCTTGTCATTTATTTTGACAATGAGTTTTAGGGCTTAATTGTGTTCAGCGAGTAAGAGATTATTTAATTACAATCGCAGATTTGTAGAAAATTAAAAGAATTGTACTTATAATCGGGGATTGTTGTCGTGAATCGCATCAACAAATCAAATATGCATATGATTATTTTTTTCTTGTCAATTTGTTGCTGATTCCCTTCAATTTTTGTCGCAGAATGGTTGATCAAACTGAGGGCGGCTTGCATGACAACTGACTTTCCTAAATCAAATTATAGCTTAATGCAATGCTGGGGCATCTCCAGCGTCAAATTTTCTTCCTTATTCCATTCCATCTAAGCCTACCCCACTATAGTGGGATAAAGTTTTGTGTGTTGTTGTATTCCATTCCATCTATGTGGTGTTTTCAGTTTTGTCGGATGAGCAGCAGAGTCTAGAGTTCACTTTCTGCATAAGTTTTTACAAATATGTGCTGCCTGAAAATTGTTCCAGGTTTTTCATTTTTGCGGCCCGCACTATAGTTTTGGCCAGTGAGTATGTCTTTTGTCAGTTGGACTAGGGTTTGTTTATTATTTAAACCAATTTGTCAACATTTTTCTACATGGTAGATGCATAATTGTCATGATAAAAACTATATTATATTTCTTGCTCACATGGCCATAGATAGCATAATTGTCATGATAAAAACTAGGTCTTATTATACGGCGGGCTTCGCCCGCCCCCCGGCGGCTTCGCCCGCCCCCCGGTTTGGAAATTATTAATTTTCAAAATTTTAAAATTAATATTTACAATATACAATATTAATTATTTCTTATTTATTAAATAAAAAAATAAAAAAATTATAAAAAAAAGAAATGGGCGGAATTGTAAAAAAAAAATCGTGCCGGGCAGTCCAGCCCACAGCCGCCGGCGTAGGCGGGTTCGCCTGCCTCCGGCGAATTCATTCTGGGCAAGCCGCCGGCGGCTCCACCGGCGGCGGCAGAGGAGGCCGTGTTCTGTTCATGTAATATATTTGTGGCCATAGGTACTCGGTAGCAATATATATATATTGTTTTCTTTTGAGATTTGTTTTACTGATTGGTAGCCTGTATTATATGAATGTTCTCAATCTCTTGGGACCTGATTGGATGGAATTGAAATTGAAAATTGGAATTGGGAATTGATATCAATTCCAATTCTTCTATGAATTATGACTTGGAATTGCTTTAATTTCAATTATAGTGTCCCCTGGTGAATATTTTGAAATTTATCAATTTTGTTTTTTGTTTGCTAAAATTTATTCTAAAAATTATTATTTTTTATCATTTGCGATGAAGAATCAAATATTCTACTGCTTGTGCAAAAAAATGTTCGCCTAGGAGAGGCAAAAGATGGTGTGGCAAGAATTATTCAATTCTTTTATATATATATATATATATATATATATATATATATATATATATATATATATATATGCGTTATTTTTAGGAAAAGTTTTAACATGAAAGTTGTAGATTTCGTCGATATCTAGAACTTTCATGTTGAACACTTTTTCTAAAAATGCACGGTTTAGGAGTATTTTTGGCCCGAAAAAGATGATGAGTAACTATTTCGATTTCACAAAATTTACGACAAGTTTCGCGTTTTTTCAAAATACTCATAAACCGTGCATTTTTAGGAAAAATGTTCAACATTAAAGTAGATCTATAACTTTCACGTTGAACACTTTTTCTAAAAATACACGTATATGTGTTTTTTTCATTTGCGTGTATATAGCCTAAAAATGTGCATGAGCTTGATTATGAGGAAACCTTCTCTCCTGTTGTCAAGCTGACTTTCGTTCGTGTTCTGATCTCTTTGGCTGTCCATCGCCACTGGCCTCTCCATCAGTTTGATATTAAGAATGTCTTTTTGAATGACGATCTTCAAGAGCGTCTACATGCATCAACCACCCGGGTTTGACACCATAGGGGAGTCTCGTGTATGTCTTCTTCGGAAATCGATTTATGGTCTCAAACAGTCTCCCCGGAGCTTGATTTGACAAGTTTAGTGCGGTTGTTCGCGATGTTGAATTCAAGTGGAGCTCGACCGACTTCTCTTTTTTCACTCGGCATCAATCAACTAGGACTGTCATTCTCCTGGTATATATGGATGATATCTTGATCACTGGAGACGACTCCACGGGGATACAAGAAATTAAGCAACACTTGAACTCCGTTTTTCAGACAAAATTTGGGAGGATTGAGGCACCTTCTTGGGCTTGAGGTTGCAAGACGACCCGATGACCTTGTTCTGTCACAACAAAAGTATTATCTTGATCTCCTCCACGATATTGGCTATTCGGGGTGTAAACCTGTAGAAACTTCGATGGACGCCAACCACAAGTTTTGTGCTCATGGGTCTGACTCTGATTCCCTGCTTACGAACCCTGAGTATTATCGACGCCTTGTGAGAAAATTGATTTGCCTAACAGTCACAAGACCTGATATTTCATTTGTTGTTGGAGTTGTTAGCATATTTATGCACGCCCCTTGCACTTCTCATCTTCAGGCAGTGGAGCGCATCCTCAAATATTTGAAGACAGAGCTCCTGGACAAGAATTGGTATATAAGCCATCTTCCTCCCCCTCTCTTGTTGCATACTCAGATGCAGACTATGTGGGTTCCCTAGATGATCGGCGCTCTACTACATACTTTTGTACCTACTTTGGGGGAAATCTTATTATTTGGCGTAGCAAAAAGCAGTCTGTTGTTGCTAGATCATCTGCCGAAGCTGAGTATCGTGCAATGACGACAGTTGTATCTGAACTCACCTGGCTTGAGGGTCTACTTGGTGATTTGGGGGTCACTTTATCCTCACCTGCAACCTTGTTTTGCGATAGCCAGACTGCAATTCACATCGCGAAGAATCCTGTGTTTCATGAGCGGACCAAGCACATCGAGGTTGACTGCCATTTCGTTCGTGAAAAGGTTCAATTAAATAAATTAGAGCTGGAGCATGTTGCTGCGTCTGGGCAGGTAGCCGACATTCTCACCAAGACATTACCACGACAAATGTACCATCAGTTCTTATCCAAGCTTGGTACATACGACTTGTACGCTCCAGCTTGCGGGGGAGTGTTAGAGAATAGTAGAAAACATGATGTATTGGCCCATTAATAAGGCCCATATATGAATTAGTGTTTAGTCCCACAATATTTGTATAGCTAAATTTTTCTCTCCTCTCCTATATATTTGTACTCATGTATTTTTGCATTCAAGGAGTATATACAAGGTTTGAACTTTTCTTTACAGTCTCAAACACTGTTTTTATCTCTCCTTTCTTCCGCCTCCCCAGGTTTCACTACTTAGAGATTCTCAATTTTCATGAATGTGTGGATGTATATATTCTTGTTATGAACTAAATCTTAATCATGTCTCGCACTTTATTTTATTTCTAAATTATATGCATGGTTAATTGTATTCATTCCTTTGTTGATGTTGAATGTGAAGTACTTGTTCTCTTGCTTCTGATTTTGTGAGAGTGAATGTGCGAAGAGGTGAAGGTGACTCTCAGACTAGTAATCGTGTTTTAACGAAGAGGCGAAGGCGACCCTTGGTCAACCAATCATGTTTTGGCGAAGAGGCGAAGACGAGCCTCACCCGTAGCTTAGCTTTACTTTCTTGCAATAGGAAAAAAATTCTCAAATTAATGTTTTCACCTTCGTAATTAGATATTCATTTCGATTAGTTCGTCACCCTGTATTTCTTGTGAGACCGATACTCGAGGATCGTACTTCGTTTTAATTTATTACTTCGACCGGTACACCGTCGACGTCCTCTCCTTGTGAGAGTGGTGGTCGTAGAAGCAGACATTCACGAACAATGGTTCATAACCACCGCGTTCGTGACTGCTACCAAAACTAGCCCTCAACAACAAAAATAGTACTCTTTTTCACCTAGGAATCACCGTCAGATTAGATTAACCAAATCACGCCTCATCTCATTAAATTCAATGATGGTACAAAATCATTTGACATGCATATAATAAAAAAACAAATAACTGAAAATATCAATCATCCCCCAAACAAGACAAAATTGGAAAGAGCAACTTGCACAAATTGCATCCGTACACTATGAAGGATCTGCAACTCAACAAAAGGCGAAAAAATGAGGCATACAGAGAAGAATCACCTCATATTTCCCTCACGCAGTACATCGATCATGTCATATATTCTCTTATCAGCCTTTGACTGTGCCTGCATGTGAGTAAACTCCCAAGATTGAGCATGTTTCACTCGAGAAAACTTAGGCTCCGTTTGGGGGGACTTATTTTCACCAGTCAAGCGGTTACGACCGCATGAACTGGGCCATAATTAAGGTCCGGTTCATGCGACCGTAACCGCTTGACCAGTGAAAATAAGTCCTCCCAAAAGGAGCCTTAATTTGGGGAAAAAAAGGAAAAAAGAAGGAAAGGAAATCCACCGACCTTCTTGGAAAGAAACATGGCAGCATCAATTGTGCCCTCGGCATAGATGGAACGGCCACAAACATTGTGCTGGAACTCGAAAGAAACACTGATAAAAGCAAAAATATATCTATGTAAGCTGAAATATCTTTGTTATTTCAAGGGAGTGTAAAAATTTAGAAGTGTTTAGATCTTAATATGTAATTGAAACTGCATTGTCGTAAGAAGCAGTGACATTGAGTATCTGTCATATCTTCATTGTCATATCAGTGAGGGATAAATTGTATCTATCTATGCTTATGTGAGCTGGATTCAGAGTGGATTATGTGAGTTACTGATGGAGATCGACGGCTCACACACGTGTATTCTCGGTGATTTGCTACCCATTCAGACGGTCCGAGTTTGCAGATGTCTGGGCGATCATTCCGAATCATTTTCATATATTATTTTATTTATTTTGCAGTTGTATGACACCCAATTCAATATGAGCCATTTGCGGGTGATCTATTCAGTTATGAATTATTTATGCATGCAGGGGGAATTCGTGGTTTGCGCTTCTTTCGAATCGTCAGTCCTCCCTTCTCTCAGTGCGTCGCTGAGGATTAGAACCGTCAACTCTATATGAGATAAAACTCACACCTCAACGCGACGAATACTGATGGAGATCGACGGATTACACCCGTGTATTCCCACGGCAAGGCAGTGATTTGCTACGGTCCATTCAGACGGTCCTGTTTGCGGCGATCCGGCGAGATCATTCCGAGTCATTTTCATTTATCGTATTCGATTATTTATTTCCGAGTTGTATTTGACACCCAAGCCGGCTGACAATATGAGCCATTTGATTCGGGTGACCTATTCAGTTATGAATTATTTCATGCATGGGGGCATCGTGGTTTGCGCTTCTTTCGAATCGTTGGTCCTCCCTTCTCTCGGTGTGACGCCGAGAAAAACTCTTGGCGCGACTCCAAGGTACTTCCTTCTTTCCCTTCACACAATTTCCCCCGCAAGCCTTCGGCCTTCCTCTCCTTTCTTCTACTACTACCGCCCAGCCCAGATTCCGCCGCCCCTGATCAGTCACCTCCCCCATGCCCAATTTCATCTGCGAGGACCTCACCAATCATGAACCTTCGACTATCTCCAGCCTTACCTTGGCCCCCTTCCACCACTTTCCACTTTTCCAATGCATTTTCCACAATAGCCCGTATATTCCCGTTCCTCCACACTGTTGGGTTTTTTAGGGTTGGATTCAGCCACCCAATATGCTTAGTTTTAGGTTTAGTTTTAGGCTTTATTTAATACAAAAACCTAGCCTCCCACCTCCATCTGAGAGATGTGATCAGCCGCCAGCCCATCCCTCTCTCTCTCTCCCTTGCTCTCTCTCTTCCTTGCTCTCTCTCTCCCTCGTTTATCTCTCTCATGCGATCGGGGAGGCCGCCGGCCTCAAGGAGGATCGCCGGTCTTGAAGGGGTTGCCGCCGGCCTTGGAGGATAGCCACCTGTGTTGGACAAGGAGAGTTGTCGCCGGTCTTGGAGGAGATAGCCGCCGGTATTGGTAGATAGCATTGACACCGGTCTTGGAGGAGATAGCCGCCGGCGTCGGTGGAGAGCGTGGAGCGAGGGAGGAGATTTGCCATGGAGAGGAAAAGCACAGTTAGATCTGGCTTGGATTCCCTCTTCGGTGGTGGTGTGGTGTCTGATGGTGGTACGGTTGGACGTTGGACAATGGCGTCGAAGGTTCTGGCGAACCTTGTGCGTCCGCTAGACGAATTGTAGTCCAGATCTACTACTCTCTCACGGATCGTGCATGTCCGGCGCATCCACGTGCGTTTCATCAGACGGTCATTTTTCTCTCAATATTTGTCTCATTTATATTTATATCGACGATTATATTTATATTATCTGTGGTAATACCTCGACAGGTTTTGCCGAGTGCAGATTTGTGCTTGTATCTGTGTTTCTTATTTACATGCAATTTTATAGACATGTCCACGTTTCGTACCTGATTTTACAACAAGTGGTATCAGAGCAAGGTTCCAAGTAACTGACTGATTGAACGTTTAGGTTTAAGTTTGGGTCAACGGTAGGTAGCGTCATTGGTCCGCTCCCTATCTTCCCATATATGATATGTGAATTAAGCAGATTGCCTAGAGGTACTGCGGGCAACTATGACAACAAAGAACACAGTGTTGGCCAAATAATCTAGGAGCCGAGGGTGAAATACATGAGTAGCAGATAGAAAAGTAGGTGAACAAGGACATCATTTGAAAAATTGAAGAACGGTATGTGTAGTGGTCCGAGGTGGAGACTGAATAATGGGTATGTAGCACGACTCAGAGGGAAGGGATTCAGAGGATGGGGTTGGGAGGGTATCCTATAATAGAGATTGCCACTTGTTAGGGAAGACGAAAGGGAGGATGACTAAGGCTTCATTTGGCGCGGCGGGTGGAGACGGGGGCGGGAGGAGCCGGGCCGCTGTTCGAACCGGAGGGAGGAGGCCGCCGTTCGAAACGCTGCGGATTGCTCCATTCCTCAAGGGGCGGCGGGTGGAGACGCAACAAACGACGCCGCCAGGCGTTTGGTTACCTGCCTTGCGGCGGCGTTTGCCGCAAACGCGGCCTCCAAACGCCGCGCCAAATGAACCCTAAAACATTGATGTCATTGACGGCATGAAACCTTAGTAGCGGAGTTAGAGAGAGAAAGAATGTCATCCTCGAGTGAAGATTCTCAAAATAACAATGTGAAGGAATTTATGAGCCAACAATAGTTTTGCTTTTTTATTATTATGGTGCGAATGGAGAGGAATCTACATTGAAAAGATATTCTCCAATTGGAGGTGAGAGGATGCGATAACATTCACTGTCCCACAAATCAAAGTAAGAGGGCCATTAGCAACCAAAATCAGAGAAGATGACAATGTGTATACGAGTGAAGGAGGTCGTGTGTCCATTCATATGACCGGTTGTTGTCAATGAGCCACTTATCTTTAGTATATGGAACAATGCAGAAGCAGCAATAGAACCTCAAGAGGCTGAAATAAGGGCGTCAGTATCTTGAGAAATTCACCAACCAAATGTTAGATGGGGAGGTATTGGTAATGTGCTGCAAGATTCAATAGCCCCAATGTGAGTTGGTGGACGAAGAGGAAGGTGCTTAAAGAAACAACGATCAACATGGCCATGTTTTCCACAATGAGAGCAAATAGGACATTCTCTACATCTCGCAATACATTCTCCGTGGCTACAACGTCCTTCTCATTCAACGGTATGTGGCCAGAACGATAGTTCTTTATTCCCGATGTGTTGGTAGTTCTAGATGTAATACCTCTCGCAGAGTGTGGAGTGCTCGTGTTATCTGATAGGTAAATGTCTGGACAACAAATCTAGAGGTGTGTTCAAATATTGCCATTTGAACACAATCCGAACAGTCCACATAAATTCTATCAAAGAAGAGAACAACGTACACATGCCGTGACATAAAACACAAAGGACGTCCAACAATGATGGAGTGCTTCGGAGCATGAATTTGGACGAGTTGATCCATGCTCAGAAGACGTAGGGAAAGGAGAAAGTACCGCGGGAAGTGCGCGGTAAGCATTCTTGGCAAGAAGACTCAACAAGAGGTGTTGGCGAGAGGTGGTCTCAGTGAAAGGTGGCCTCGGTGAAAGGAAGCAGAGGGATGCAAGATTGCTCGCGCAAGGCAGAGTGGGATGCGAGCATGTGTGACCCGAATTTAGAAATGCTCTAATAACATATTAAGGAATCAATTTTTTTAATATATTATGAGAAAATTTCACTATTTATACATATAAACTCCTGGTTAATCTGTCTTCTGTGTGAAATTTTTTGAAGCAGTTTTGGGGGTTTGAGATTTCTTCTGAATTTGGAAATCCGTCCATCTGTCTGTAACCGTCTTTGTTATTGATAGTGAAAATCCGACTGTTGCTGCCCATGGACGTAGCCCATTTTGAGAAAAACCACACAAATAAGTGTCGTCAGTGATTGATTATTTTTTGTTTTGTTTTTCACTCTACTCAAATTTCTGCAACATTCTTTTATTTTTCCCCTCATAGGCTATTCTAGTATGTTACTCTAGTCTTTTTACTTTCCCCATTTCATAATGATGACAAGCCATAGTGGATACATATATCTATAGACAATCATTGCATTCCTGCATGAGTTTTCAATCGTCTTTAGTTCTTTGTTTGTTTCACTTTTCCTTTCTAGCATATACTCTTTCACAATATCCAGTGTACTCTTTCGCAATACCCATGTTCATGTTTTTTCATCTATTTTATAATCACGACAACCAACGTTAATATAAAGGTTAGCCAAATGATCCCGAATAAGATAAAATCATATTTAGAATTCTTGAACAACCAGAGGACATACCCCTTCGTCATAATGACCATTGCACTAGGACTAGAGTTGTCCCGTTCTCAAATGAGGATTATCCTTGATGATCCAGAGCAAACTTTTTACCATTGCGGTGAGACCAAATAATAACAGAATAGATAGAATAGATAAGATCCTCATTTAGTTTTAAGATTTCTACAAATGTAAACGCTTGGATTTAGGAAGTTAACTTGGGTTTTGGCTGAGAACATCAAATTTTGTTCTCTTTATTATTTTTTGATCATTTTTAGTAGGATTTAGGTTTTGCTTGTCTTCCCACTTCTTTCTTTCTATTTCTGCTTTCATTGTTTCATCTCTCCTTCACTTTTTCGTTTCTTTTTTCTCCGCCTTCATGTTTCTCTACTTATGTTTTTGATATAGTCGTACATCATCTCTCTGTTGTTTTAGTTTTGTTCTGGAAAGTTGGTTATAACCTCAAGGCTATTTCTATCGGAATGGAGATTGCACAGTATATGCTTGATATGTGTTGCTTATTTAAGATTACGTTCTTCTTTATATCAAGGAGTGACTTGGCTTCACATCATTATCCTTGTTTCATAAGCATTAGAAAAATAGTGTAGATACTGCAATGAACATATGGACAATATCCTTGCGCTCTTTGAGGCGGACCATTAGCTTATTGGAGCTATTGATTCTTATCCCTATTAATATCCGGGCAAGCAGTATTACCTTCCTATTTGAACAAATGCGCCTCAAAAGAAAAGGGTTTACTTTATGGTTATGATTGAGAAAACATGTGAGTTCCTTCTTCCTTCGCTCATCATTACCTTCATTGGGTGTTTCTTATCCCATTATTTTCTTTTGTGTATTTATCTCAAGCACATATATCATTCTTTGATACGCACGTGTTGTTGGATTCAAGAAAATCCTAATTCCAAATGTTCGGATCAAGGTGCAAGTCAAGATTATTGATCCCGCGTTCGAACCTTATGGATCTGATGATAAGAGCACGAGAGAGAATCGGGCTGTCTATAAACACGACCCGAGAGTTGCAGCGAGCAAGTCTCACCACATACCTGGAAGTTGAAAAGATCTTCCCCTCCAAAACCAAATAGTTGAGCTAAGTACAAGGAAGACACGAGTTTGACGAGTATGAAGATTAGGGGGTCTCAACCTGTCATTCTGAGTACCATTGGGGTCCTATTTATAGACAAATCCTATGAGGGATATGTATGCGAGAATACCCCACTCCTGCAAGATACCTACCACGCCACTTAAGACACAACCTCACCCACATGGTGACTAAGCGGTGCTACTCGCCTATAGCGAATGTCGCAAGAACTCGCCTTCTAGCCCTTTGACAAATACCAGTCACTGTTCTCTTCCTTTAGGATGTCGAGTACTCTCCTGCCGAGGTCTGCAAATAGTTTTCTTGATGGGGAGTAGCCCGCCCAACTCGTAGTTGATGGGGTGCAACATGTCCGACCTGTTCGGGACAACTCATTTCGAGCGGCTCGCCGATCATAGTATTTGTCTCTTGTCGAATTTTATTTCAAGTTGTATTTTGTATTTGTTTTTAGTCGGGGCGTCGACCAATCATAGCCATCAGTTGTCCCCTTAGAGTCTATAAATAGAGGGTGAGGGCTGTCATTTGGATTATTGAAGATTGGAGTCTGGAATTCCAATCTCTGATCACTACGATGTTGAAGCCGTTTACAGGTGCGAAGCACGGGTCCCCCTCCTCCCATTCTCCTTGGCCGACCCCTGTCATCCTCCCTCAAGGCCGACCACTCCTCCACCCTTACTCGTCAAGTCACAACCGGCCCCTCCCCCTCCTCTCACCTACCAACTGCCAGCCACCCTCACCACCCTTCGTCCTCCTCCTCCACAAGTCACAGCCGGCCTCCCCTCCTCTTGCCTAGCAATAGCCGGTCATCCCCCTCCCCCGCCCCCACCACCCTTCTTCCTCCTCCACAAGCCACAGTTGGCCCCTTCCCCTCCTCCGACACAGCCGGATATCCCCCCACCCTTCCTCCTCCACAAGCTACAGCCGGCCACCATAATCCCTCTTCACCTCCACTTTCTAACTCCCACAAACCAGTCACCTTACCTTCCATTTTCCGTCTCCGGTGATCACCGGAGTACGTCTCCGGCCACCTCCGGTGGTCCTCCTACCCTCCCCTTTATTTTCCTCACAATTTTCATTTTCCGGCGATTGCCAAAAAATAACTCCGGCGACCTCCACCACCACCGACGGTCACCTCCGGCCGCCACCAGCCACCACCCTCCACCACTACCCATAACCACCATAACTACCTCCAACTACCCACTACAACCAGGGCATCAGGATCTCACTCTCGCCGCGGGCGATTGGGGGTGGGTGCGGCGCTGTCACTTTCCGTCAAGTCTCCACTACACGGCCCACTTCCAACAAGTTGGGGCTCAAGTTTTTTGGCCCTGTCCCCATCACCGAATGCAATGGGGACATTGCCTACCGCCTCGGCCTACCTCCCAAGGCCTGGATCCATGAAGTCTTCCACATCTCCCAGCTCAAGTTGTTCGTGGGACCTCCGCCGCTGGCTCCCCTGGTCGAAGTTCGACCACAACTTAAGGACAGCTGTCCTCCGACGAGGGCGGTGATGTTACGACGCTCAACGCACCAGATCCATATTGGGGCCGCACTTATCAGCGCTGCCCACCAGCCAGGACCGAATGAATTTATTTTATGTTTGATGTTTTCTTATTTTGTAGCTTTTGTTATATTTTGGTCTCACTTATAGTATGCCCAGGTGAGGGGCGCAACTATGCAAACTATCTAACTTTGGTTTGGCCTTGTGTGACCTATATGGCCCGGTTGGGATGAATTGAAAAATGAAGCAAGTTATTTCCCTAAATTTCCCTCTCTCTCAAATCTCGCCAAGCCCTAGCATCCCGCGTCCCGCCTCACCCGACGCAGACGCCAACGCTCCTTCCCCTCTCGCCGCCTCCACCTCTCTCCCTCTCTCTCGATCTCTTCTCTCTTCTCCTCTCCACACCTCTCACAGGTTCCGGCATCTTCGACCATAGCACTGCCGAAGGATTCAGTCCCACCACCGGGGAACTCCTCGGTCAGCCCTATCACGAGATCTAGGTCAGGTGGTCATAACAATGTCATCCTCCTCGAATACACATGTAACACCGTGGTCTTTCCATATTTTTGTATGGAGTGTTGGAGGACTCAATTTCATCATCTTTCAAGAACAACAAGATGCTTGAATGGGTTTTTGAAAATAAGATCCAGTCAATTCCGAACACTCTGTAACAAATAGGCCATTGATGAAACAAAATGTCTTTAGAGAAACTGATTTTAAGGATGTTTGCTTACCTCTGATCAGGTGAGGTGAGATGGTACATATGGAAAGCATGACCTTCAAGATGCTCTTCAGGAACACCCACCATCTCAATTTGTTTCATTGGATCTCTAATCATTTTAATCTGCCAAGAAGAATAAATATATATGGTTCATCAGCAAAAGCAATAGACATATTTCTCAGTGTACATTGGAAAAAAAAAACTTCAAGGAAATATCACATAAAATTAATTTACGTACATCAATGAATAACCACTATGCAATAACATTCTGAATTACATATTTTGGCTCGACAAACTTGAATTGAGCATTTACATTGAGTCTAAATGTCTATGTGTATGCATGTATGTTTGACTAACATTTTGACCTACAAAAATCGATGATTCATCAAAACTGGATCGAGTTTATGCTTCAAATAAAATAAGCAAGCTTGAATTGAGATTGGATCAACCACGCCTTTGATCAAGTTCAACCCAAGATCAGATCAAATGATGGTTTTGATTGTGAGGGTATTCAAATCAGAATGTGATCTGTTGAGAATTATTCCGCATCGGGAAACTAACATAGCCTAGGGCAGTTACTATAGACCCCTAGTCTCTCCATCTCCAACCAATTGATTTTAGGCTGTATGCTTAAATTCTAACATAGTATCAGAGCAGACTAGGCGTAATGACTCATTCCACGTCAAGCAACAAAAAAACCTACGTATTGAAGGCACGCGTTAAGGATAGTCTCACCTAGGAAGCTAACATAGCATTGTGTATTTAGTATAGATACCGGGTCTCTTCACCTCCAACCAATCGATTTTAGGTTGGATGCTCGGATTCCAACAAGATAAGGATGATAAAAATCCTATTGCCCATTAAGTTGCAAGGGAATCTGATTCAAACTTTAGAATAGGAAGTAGATAAAAATCAACATAAAAATGCTCTGATGGTACAATTTACATACAGATGATGAAAGAGAATGCTTTGAACCTTTCATTCACCGTCTTGTCCTAAAATAATGTAATATCATATCATAGATTCAACAAATTACTAAGTTAGACATTAAAAAATTAAATTGATACACATACATTATTCATGTCAAATGAGACACCCAGCTTCTGGAAGCATGAAATAACAGCTTTAGCAGTACCAGATGTATCCAGCTTGCCTGCTTGATGAGATTCCATCACCTGTTAAGGTGAAAAACACAGTTGGTATCTTCATGAGGATCACAAAAAGTAACAATATTGTGTATAAAGAAAAAAAAATATCTGACGACATGAAAATTGAAAAATCATTTAAGATGATGACAAAGATGCCCTAGTATTCATAAACAATTTTTTATTAAGATGAAAATAAACATTTCATTCAGCTGTTAGATTAAGTGGTTCTTTGGGGGGGGGGGGGAGGTGGTGAATTTTGACAATTTTCTTGCTAATTTCTGTACAGATATTTTTTTCAGAAACTCAAACTAGGACAATTTAACTAGATTTTTTCTGCTTTAACTAGGTTTAAAACTTTAAACTGGTGAAAAAAATATGTATATGCATATTCATGTTTGTAACTAACTTACATACGTTGGACTTTAGTTATAGACACATACAAGTTGTTGGGGCTCATAAAACACTACAAGAATATTAAAGATGCAACAAGGTTTAAAACCATAATCAACTGCCCAAACCAGTGTGAGATGGACAATGAAGGGTAATAGTTGAGCATTCTCCATTCAACCGTGAAGAGAACAAGCTGTTTAGTTCAATTTATATAGAGTAGATAAGTTTTATACTTCGCACATTCCAAATGCAAGCAAGCTCATGATAAAAGGATAAATTTATCTAAGGTGCTTCATGGTGAGATTGAGTATGAAGCATGAACAAAAAAGTGGATGCCAGATTTAATAGTTAATAGGAAATATACAAACATGAAAAGTGCTTAGATGAATGCCTATATATAAATGTGTGCGTGCGCGCCCTAGCCTATATATAAGTGAGTGTGAGTGTGCGTGTGCGTGCCTATATATAAGTGTGTGGGCGTGCCTATATATGTGTGTGTGCGTGCCTATATATAAGTGTGTGTGCGTGCCTATATATAATTGTGTGGGTTCCTATATATAAGTGTGTGCGGGTGCGTGTGCGTGTGTGTGCGTGTGTGTGCGTGTGCATGTGTGCGTGTGTGCCTATATATAAGTGTGTGTGTATGCCTATATATAAGTGTATGCGTGTGTGCCTATATATAAGTGTCTGCACGTACTGGCGGACCCAGAATTTTCATTTGACCCGGGCACCAAATTAAAGATTTTGATTTTTGATAATATCAGTCATATTCTATTTATCAAATCTAATGGGAACAAGGAAAATGATAGTTTCAGGGAGCGCATAAACATGACAAAAATCTGTAGGAACAAACCCTTAGGACAATTATGTTAATGTATCTAGTGCTGGATGATAAGTCACTGCTAATTAAATTGTGGTATAAAAAATGTGATGTGCGGCTACCCTAAAAAGATACTGTTGTGGGCAGAGGATTGTGGGGGAAGGAGGCGGAGATACAATGAGGTTAAACCCTAAAATGAGGGAGGAGATGAGAAGAACTGGAGAGAGAGAGAGAATCTTGAGAGAGAAAGAAAAGCTTACTAATTTTTTTGAAAAGCTTACTAAATTTCTTGCATAACTTACATGACCCCGAGAGTTCCTTTAAATAGAACTTATAATGGTATAATCGTAAATACAACCATAGACGCGTGAATATAAAAATACTACAACGCTAAGACTACGACTCGATACAACACGACTCAACATAATAATAATAATAACACATGATAACTGACGACGGATCCGTAACACTCCAACCGTCCTTGACATCGAGCTTGTCCCCAAGCTCGAATTCCATGGGGATGGTCGGCTCCTCAGGCAGCTTGATCTCCCGTCAGAACAATGTCTGCTCAGGTGTAGCGGCATCGGCGGTGTCGGCGAGTAGCGGTGGTGGCGAAAAGACCCGCGGCAAAAGTAAATGGCTTTCGCACGGTCGGTGGAGCGATGGTGAGCAACAACAGTAGGGAGGGCGGAGAGATGACGGTCGGCAACAGAAACGGATCCGTCGAGGTCACTGGAGCACGGGCCGACAGAAGAGGCGGCGTTGTGGCTGGTGGGAGCGGCAAAGCGGGGGCCGGCGGGAAAAGAGCCGGGAGAGGAGGCAGTGAGATGGCTGGAGGAGACGACAATGCCAGGGCCAGCAGAGGAAGAGCCGGTAGAGGAGGAAGCGGTATGACCGGTAGCGGAGGAGAGGGTGACCAGAGAGGAGGCGACAACGGTAGGACGACCATCGTGGAGAGAGGTGGTACATCGACGGCGAGTGGTGGAGGCGATGGCGGCGGTGGCGGAGACGACGACGATGGCGGCGATGACGGCAGTGGCGGCGATGACTGTCACAACCCGTATTTTCTCTGTATTAAATAATACGTCAGAGTAAGAGAAAATACGCGTCGTGATGCCCCGCCGTGCAGGGGACAACTGCAGGCGCTCACCTATTTTTCGCCTTAAACTCACCTATGACCGTATAGTACGTAACTAAACGAACGAGAAACTAGGGCAAACAACGAAGGTTAAAAGTTAGACTAGAATCTAACCTGATATCACCTGAGTGGAGGTTTGAGCTTCCTCCTTGGTCACCACATTTAGCTTTCCTTTCCCCTTATCGTGGTATTGCGGCGGCGGCAAATCTCGAAGCGAAGCAGGCTGCAGTGGGGATTGAGTCTGGGGGCATTAAGACTTCAGGTGCCCCTTCTGCCCATACTGGAAGCAAGCCTTTTCCTTCAACTAGCATAGACTCACGTCATGTCCCTTTCTTGCGCAGAACGTGCACACCAGATCTCCTTTGGGTGCGCCTTGGATGGCGAGCACCCGCTGCTGCTTCTGAGCAACATTCCCGCGCGCCTGCGCTTAAGGTAAAAATATATTATGTATAATAATTAATATTTTCTTAATATTATACTTATATATATATATATATGTAAAAAAAAGACAACTTCATTTGAGCCGAACAAGAGCGGAGTGACCGAAAGCGAGAGTGAATCTTCCGGTGGCCGCCGACGGTGCTCCGGTGCTCGAAATCTTCAACGGAGCATAGATCCGGAAAGCTCTCGACGAAAGCTACGCAATCGTGGTAAAATTTTCCCGTTTCGTGAGCTTTTCTCGTTAGGGTTTTTTGGTCCTAACCTCTATTTCGTCCGTTTTCGTGTAGATTTCAATTCTTCCCGCCTTCTCTTGCCACGATCTACGACGAAGAGCGATTCAGAGATCTTTTCCGGCAAAATCAAGGCAAGTGGTGGTCTTTCCATCCTCCCTCCTCTTTCGATCATGGTAAAAACCTTCTATTCTTCGTTAATAAATTGTTTTTGACATGTTGTCATGCTTATATCGTGTTTTTGAACGCTCTTCATTTTTGTAAATATTGATGGTCATTCCGATTCGTTCTGATTAGTATGTACGCCTTGATTTTTTCACTTGAAATCCATCATAAAGGTTGTTCACTTGTTAAGTGGGTCTCCGGTTAGCGAAGAAGCTTGTGTGTCGAGATTGTTCGGCGATTCGAGTTGATTTTTCTGGCATGATACGTTTACCTTGGCTAAATTCGCTTTTTAAGTCTAGTGATGTCTACTCGGGTCCGATGTGCCAAGTCTCGAGGTATAAGTCATGTTTTTTCTAGGATGTGGGTGTTAGTGGACTAGACCACCTCCGCAGTGCCCGTTTTCTTTAAATTGGTACCTTGTGGAACTCTACCCGAGTTTTGGCTTGGGTGTCTGTCGGTGTACTGTTGGAGTGATCTCCCACCGCAGTTGCCGGATATTTATCCGTGGGGGTGTGTCAGGATGTGAGACCACCTCGCCCTTGTTCCTGGTAGTGTTTGATTTTTTTGGGGGCGCTGGCAGAAATGCCTTCCCCCTTAGGCACTGTGTGTTTTCGGTGTTCACAAGTGAATTATCTAAAATTTTCCTTATGATTTATTCATGTTTCCACCTTATAGCTTCGTGCGTTTGGTGTAGTATGGTGTAGGTGATGATTAACGTAAGTGTTTTTTTTATTATGTACTATTCTTTTCGTACTTTACTTTCAGTACTGTTGGTCTTGGGTTGGTACCTCTATTGACTTTTGTTTACTTTTGTTTGTTTTCTGTCACTACTTGTATCTTTTTGCTGAGGTGTTCTGTCTTTGAAATGTCTCAGGTTCAGAGCAGTAGCAAGTAGTGAAGATTGTGTGGCGGTTTGCAGCGTTGCAGTTGCAGCCGAGATCCCCTCCCTCACCGTTATTAGGTAGTTTTTTTGTGGTTTTGTTCACTTTGTTCAGACATACTGTTGTGGTCTGTAAGTTTGTGTCAGGTTGTTGACACCCACAGAGTTTTCTTGTGTTAGACACTCTGCTAGCAGCTAGTTTATCATTTGCTGATTTTTGCGTAGTTACTTGCTCTCTGGGAAGTTTTATGCGAGCGTTGCATGTTAGATATTTTGAATATAAAAAGACTTATACTAGCATAACATCTTTTAAAATAAACGTCACCCTACTTTGAAGACCATAACAAGCTCATTTCGTACTTATACTAAACCTACAGGTTTGCATATCATGTAACAGCATTGGTTTGTCGTGTTCATATAGGACAATAAGTGAATAAAACGAGTATTTTCCGCTGCTTAATTCTAACGACATCTTTACTTGTGTATTGGTCGTTCCACTGAACCAAGGGACACGGTTAATAACTTAATTAAATCATGTTTTCAAACTATAATTCATGGATTTTCATGAAAAGTAATAGAGTTAGTTTTTTGTCTGAGCGCATGCAGTTGTCCCCTGCACGGCATGACATCATGACGCGTATTTTCTCTTACTCTGACCTATCATTTAATACAGAGAAAATGCGGGTTGTGACAATGACGACAGTGGCGGCGACTGCATGAGTCGAGTTGGTGGTGATGGCGGCGGCGACGACGTCAGTGATGTGGCCGGAGGGGGCGGCAATGTCGAGGTTGGCGGAGTAAGAGCCGGTAGAGTAGGAGGCGGCGGAGGTGGCGGCGGAGGTGGCGGCGGCGACGACGGTCTCGACGACGATGGCCGCGACGGTGGAGGTGGCGACGACGGCGGCAGCGGTGGTGACGACGGCGGCGGTGGCGACGACGACGGCGGCGGCGGTGGTGCGTCATGAACGACGGAGGACGGTGGTGGCACCATCATTGGAGGGGGAGGCGATGATTCCAGCTCCAGTGGTGGTGGTGACATAAAAAGCACCAACGAGTCGCGAGACATGCGGAGGGCGTCGAGCGTGAGGTCGAGCTGAGCATCGATGTGATCGAGTCGAGCCTCCCGATGAGCAATACGACGGTTCAGCTTGGCGAGGATGACGAGGAGCTCAAAGTGATCGGCAACGCTAAGCAACATGACGAAATTGTGTAGTAATTAGGAGAAGAAATGTGACGGGGAATTAATCAGGATTGATTAATTAAGGAGGGAAAATGAGATATGGTTGAAAAATAAAAGAAAAGCGTGTTGTTATGACAATGGGTGGGAGAGAGTGTTGCTATGGAATAATTAATTAAAAAATGAGAAAGAAAAATGTAAAAGAAAACGAAAAGAAGTGGGGGAAAAACAGGCGTGACTGGAGGAAAAAGAAATGGGGTGGAGCCGTGGAGTGATGGTGGTGGGGTCCAGGGAAAAAAAATAAAATGAAATAAAAGAGAGGAGGCGTGGAGGAGGGGGTAAGGGGTGGATGTTTAGAATAAAGAGAATGTTGGTGGTGGGGTCCAAAGAAAGTAAATTTTTTTTAAAAAAAAGGTGCTGGAGAGGTTGCGTGCAAGAGGAGGTATTGGGAGGGACATTTAAAGAAAATAAACAACAACAACACTCAAGTCTTTATCCCATTATAGTGGGGTCGGCTATATGGATCATTTGTCGCCATTGTGCCGTATCTTTTGTCATAATCTCATTAATGCCTAAGTACATCATGTATTTCTTTATAGTTTCATTCCAAGTCTTTATTGGTGTACCCCTCCCTCGTCTAACAAGCCTAGTGACTAGACTCTCACAAGCCTAATAGGTGTCTCTAATGGTCTCCTTTGTACGTGTCCAAACCATCTTAGACGAGCTTCTCGCATCTTCTCTGAAATTGGTTCTACTCCTGTCTTATCCCTGATACTTTCATTCCTAATTTTATCCAATCTCGTGTGTCCACACATCCACCTAAGCATTCTCATCTCCACAACTCCCATTTTTTGCTCATGTACAAAACTCACTGCCCAACACTCAGAATCATAGAGCATCGTGGGTCTAATTGCAGTACGGTAAAACTCGCCCTTAAGTTTTAGTGGTACTTTACGATCACATAAGATCTCCGACGTGCCTCTCCACTTCAATCAACCCGCTTGGATTCTATGTGTCACATCTTTATCAATACTTCCATCTCTTTGAACTATCGATCCAAGATATTTAAAACATTCACTACGGGAAATATCTTGATCACCCAACATAATAACGAAGTCATCTATCCTTCTTGTACTGTTAAATTTAAGCTCCATATACTCCGGCTTAGCCCTGCTCGACCTAAAACCCTTTTTTTCTAAAGTATCTCGCCAAAATTCAAGTTTAGCGTTTACACCCTCGCGTGTCTCATCAACCAAAACGATATCATCTGCAAACAATAAACACCAAGGTATTGCATGTTGGAGATGTCTGGTGAGCTCATCTAAGATAAGGGTAAAGAGATAAGGGCTTAAAGCTGAGCCTTGATATAATCCAACAGTGATAGGGAATTCCTGTGTTAATCCTCCAGATGTCCTCACCCTTGTCACTGAATTTGTATACACATCTTTGATTATGTCAATATATGATACAATTACACCTTTTTTTTTCTAAGACTCTCCATAAGATCTCTCTTGAAACTCTCTCATAAATCTTCTCGAGATCAATAAACAGCAACACAGGCGGCTGATACAGTAAGACGAAAAAAAGATGGGGAAAAGCTTGAGGCTCGCTAAAGTTCGTGCGGCTCGAGGAGCAGGCGTGAAGGGTTGGGGAAACACTTGGAAGGAGTAGCTGGCGGGTTGGGAAGTTGCGGAAGGGAGCTAATTTGGTGGACTGGTTGATGAAGAAGCGGCGACAGCTGGCTGGGAATCGTGGAGGTTGAGAAGCAGTCGCAGAAGGCTGTCCGACGTAGCTTACAGAAGCAGATACACACGCTGGGGGCACAACGGAATTAGTGCAGTGCTCGGTTATGGTTGGAAGCGATGTCGACAGTGGGCTGTCGCGCGGTTGCTGGAGGTGCTGGGGGGGTGCAACAGCAAGGGGGTTTGCTAGCGTCAGGGAAGAGGTGTGCGGGTCGGGAAGGGAGAGCAACGACAGACCGTGGGAAAAGGAGGGAACGACGACCGGAGGGGAGGAAAGTAGGCTCTGATACCAAGTTATTACGGTCCGAGGATTGTGGGGGAAGGAGGCGGAGATACAATGAGGTTAAACCCTAGAATGAGGGAAAAGATGAGAAGAACTAAAGAGAGAAAATTTTGAGAGAGAGAGAGAGAAAAAAGAGAATCTTGAGAGAGAGAGAAAAGAGAATCTTGAGAGAGAAAGAGAAGCTTACTAAATTTCTTGCATAATGGTATAATCGTAAATACAACCATAGACGCATGAATATAAAAATACTACGATGTTAAGACTACGACTCGATAATAACGACTCGATACAACACGACTCAACATAATAATAATAATAATAACAACACATAATAACTGACGGCGGATCCGTAACAGATACTTAACAATATAAATGAACTTGTGAAAAACTTCCCAGAAAATAGTTGTAAACTGGAAAGCCAACAAATCAAGTAAGATTGCAGAGATCTATTTAAAACAATTACTTAAAATGTTCTTCAAATGATAGTCATCATATGTATCTTATAGAACAATCTCCATGTTCCCCTGGCCTCCTACCTAGCCTTCTTTCTTAGTAGATAGAAACCTATTATTAATTGCTACAATAACATAGAAAATTTTGGTCATCGGAATATCCCTTAGAATCAACCCGTTACTGAAATCCCATTTCTGGAGTTTAAAGTAATTGTCACTAGGATGAAATCTAATAAAAAAAAAGGTAAAATTGATAGCTGAGATCATATCTGTCATTGAAATGGGAAAAATTCCCCATTGAGTAGTTAGAAACCTATAGTTAATTGCCAGATCCTCCTCATGAATCTGAAACCCTACCGTGTAGACTTTCAACCCCAAAAAAGGCACATCGCCACTAAAGCCCTCCTTCTCTAAGCTACGCTAAAGGCAATATTCAGAATCGAAACTATCAATATCCTCCATTTCTAACCCCTTCATTCCGAAATAAAAACGACACATAAGCAAAGATCCATAAACATTCATGTGGATCCAGAAATGAAAGCTCGACAGGGACAAAGAAAAGCAGGAGAACGGATCTAAATCTATTGGAAATAGCAAAGAAAGAGAGAAACTGTACCTTTTCGCAAGTCAATAAACAAATAAGTGAATGGAAATCCATCCATGGAAATGAAAAAAGAAGCACGCCGTTTGCAAAAAAGAAGCTTCGTCTTCTCTCAACCACAGAAAAGAAGCTCTGCCCTCAACCGCAAAAAAGCAGCTTCATCTTCTCCCCTCTCGAGAGCCACGACATTTGCAGCTCTTGCTGGTCGCAGAAGGGGGATGGAGGAATCGAGCGGGACGAGCAGGCATTAGCGGTAAATCGTGAAAATTCTGACCCAGGCACATGCCCGGGTGTGCCTCCACGTGGGTCCTCCCCGGTCTGCGCGCGCCTATATATAAGTGTGTGGGTGAATTCTATAACTAGGGATACTTTCCAAATACAAACAAGCTCAAGATAAAAGGAAAGGTTTATCAAAGGTAATTCATCGTGGAAATGACTATGAAACATGGACAAAGTAGATCCCTGATGTAATATAGTTAATAGGAAAGATACAAACATGCAAGAGTGCTTAGCCTATATAACATCCAGGAAGTTTCCTCATGCATAAAATCAAGTGGCGGAAGTACTCTTCACTGGTAGCGGAGGGCCCTTAGTTATTAAAGGCGCAAGACGCACCAAATCGCAAATGGGTCTTGGAGCCTGGGCGCAAGACTCAAGACGCAGGCACAAGTCTGACGAATGCAAGACGCAACCACATCCATTTTAAATAATCAGCATCAAATATCATTTCAGCTTCGTGATCAAATTTTTCATCTAGTCTACAAATTAATCATTCATTACTATTATTTAAATCTCTTAAAAATATAATCAATGTGGTCACTTATATCATATCTAAGCCTCAACGCATAGTTTTCCTTCATAAATATTAAATAAATAAAAAATTATTGAGTTCTTACATTATTTTTTTCTTAATTTTTGAAGAAGAACATTTACAACAAAAATTTCACTAAGATGCACATTTTATATTCTAAAGACACAAATAAGGGGCAAACCTCTGAGCCTGGTGAGCCTGTAGCCTTAGGCGCGCCTTTAATAACATAGTCAATGACATTCCAGTCATATTGCAGTCTTCCTTGTGAGAAGTATATGTCAACAGTTGTTACCATCAGCCTCCGCATGGTCTCCTCACATGCAAAAAATAGGAGTTGCAGAGATGAGAATGCTTAGGTGGATGTGCGGACACACAAGATTGGATAAAATTAAGAATGAAAGTATCAGGGATAAGACAGGAATAGCACCAATTGCAGAGAAGATGCGAGAAGCTCATCTAAGATGGTTTGGACACGTACAAAGGAGACCATTAGAGGCACCTGTTAGGCGTTGTGAGAGTGATGCGGAGCAGAGACGAGGACACGTTTTGGGCTCGTTCGGGGCAGATTTGGCAACTTTCCATATATGGCGTGCCCGGATCGACGATCGGGCTCCACGATTGCGTCCGGAGCGTCGTCGCGAGTCAAAACGCTATATTATCTTATATTTTTTGAGTTTATTTTGATGTATTTTAAGGGCTAACCCACCGGCCAATCATAGACGTTGATGGGGATGCCCTAGTTTGTGTTTTCTTATAAATAGGATGCTAGGGGGCTGATTTGAGGCCATTGCAGAATTTGGAGAGTTCATTTTCGGATTCCTGCGATCCTTCCTCGGTGCCGACGCCGTGGAGCCCTAGGTGACGACTCATAGGTGATTTTCTTCATCCCCAAGGTAATACCCATCCATAGTCTTCTCCTTCCCCCTCTGAAACCCTCATCCTCATCCCCTACAACCCCCAAATCTCAATCCCCACCGCTGATTATTGTTCACGATTACTGTTCACGGGTAATGTTCACCGACAATGTTCACGGGTACTGTTCATCGACACTGTTCATCCTCCGTTACTGTTCACCCGCACTGTTCATCCGCCGGCACTGTTCATCCGCCGGCCCTATACCAATCCCGCAGCCTCCTTCCCTCCGTGGGTCTACTTCCCACCGTCCCGAAAACCCTAGATCTATTTTGATCTAGTGCTAACACTCTTTGATCCGTTATTTCCACCGCACAAACCTTCCATTTTTGCCCGGATCCGCTCCTAAATATCAGATCTACTCACCCCCGGTCCGGATCTACTCATTCGTGTCCGGATCCGCCGTTTTACCTTCCGTTATCACCACTTTCCACCGAGAGCAGCCACCGTCAACGTCGTCTCGCCACCGGTTCCACCTCTGATAGCCCGTTTGCATCCGGTCCCTCAAATTCTCCACCACCTCGGATCAGCTCACTGCATCGTGAGTATCTCGTGGTATTGTGTTTTGTATTTGACATTTGCACTTGGTTTTTTATCTATATTTGTGCTATGACCATCGTTTGGTAGTTGTTGTACTTTTACGTTAATAATTGTTTGTGGAATTAATCGTCGCCGCTTGCTTAGGCCCTCCGCGCGGAGGAAGCCGTTGTCAAATCGCTAAAATTATTTAATTGCTTCTTTATTTTGATTAACTACATGGTGCTGGTAATTATCATTGCTTCAATTAATTGTCGTTGCTATCCGACTGTTTCATTGCATGTAGCATTGCATTCACATATCCCCTTACACGTGCACGTAGAGTCCTACCTTCCGAGCACCACTAGCCTACCCCTACATCAGAGAGTCTAGTCACTAGGCATATTAAACGAGAAAGGGGTAGACCAATAAAGACTTGGAATGAAACTGTAAGGAAAGACATGATGTACTTAGGCATTAGTGAGATTATGACAAAAGATAAGGCACAATGGCGACAAAGGATCCATATAGACGACCCCACTATATTGGGATAAAGGCTTGAATGTTGTTGTTGTTGTATTATTAAAATTTTTTAATATTAATATGTAAATTATTAAGTACAAAAACAATGAATGAGAATTTATCGAGATAAAAAGGTAAAATATGAATCTAGAAGTATGACATCAAAAAGTTTACCTTTATTATATATATATATATATATTATATATATATATATATCTTTATTATATAATACAATATGCATATTTGGATCACACCATGAAACTCATCTGGACCGTCCGATCAAGCTCCATCAAATACGGGCCGTTGGATTCAAAACAAAAGGCCTGCAATTATCCAAATCAAAAAAAGCATTACTGTTCATTGGCCTTTCAGCCCCGATACCGCCCCCTCCCGCATCCCGCATTCCACGACTTCATCCTGCCGCCGGCGGCGGAGCCGCCGGCGGCCTGCCCGCCGCCCACCGGCGGGTTTCGCCGCCCTCCGGCGAACCCGCCGGGGGTTGTCCGGCGGCGAGCGGGCAGGGCCACCGCCGGCGGTGGCCCTGCCCGTGAGCTCCAGTTTGGGGCTCACGGGCAGGGCCACCGCCGGCGGTGGCCCTGCCCGCACGCCGCCGGACAACCCCCGACGGGTTCGCCGGAGGGCGGCGAACCCGCCGGTGGGCGGCGGGCAGGCCGCCGGCGGCGGGCTGAAACCGTGGGGGCGGGATGCGGGAGGGTTTTTTTCTTTTTTTTTTAATTTAATAATTATTTTAATAATTATTATAATTATTTTAATAATTATTATGTTTTTATAATTAATAAAGTTATTAAAATGTTTTTAAATAACTTTAAGCCCGCCGTGGGGCGGGCGAAACGTCGGGGGGCGGGCGAAGCCCGCCAGGGAGGGCGGGCGAACCCGCCGGGGGGCGGGGCGAAGCCCGCCGGGGGGTCAAGCGGGCGAAGCCCGCTTGATTGCGGGCGAAGCCCGCAGCGACGCATCGAGAACGGGCGGAGCCCGTTCGAAGATGCTAGTATGTATATATAATTATACATATATATAGAAAGATAGATATATACATATATAATTTTATTTTCTGCTTAGATTAGCATATAAAATTGTCTCACAACCAATTATTATGAACTCAAGAGGACTTAAATAACAAAATATTTCTCCTCTCCCGTCCTTCAAACACAAACTTATTCCTTTCCTTCCAAACATGTCAAACTTTAGCCGCCAACCATGGAAAATAACCACACCTCTGTCAACACAATTTTTAAAACATTGCAAATATGCCTAGACAACTGCCATCAGATAATTTCCTTCCCAATTGTCTCATAGCCAATTATTACTAACTATTTTCAAATGATTTTGAATAGAAGACATGAGATATAATCTCTTATAGCCTCCGTCACCTTATAAAATACACATACAGAATTATCAATGCATAATCCAATACTCAACCTGCTAGGAGTTAAGAATCTATAAAAACAGCTATATATATATATATATATATATATATATATATATATATATCTTTTAATATAGCATAAATATATATATAATATGTGTGTGCATGTGTAGACACACATATATATACTAGTAGTCATGCACGGGCTCCACCATGTGCAGTGTGTGACAGAGACAACACCTCACAGTCACTCAAGCGACAATCAAAAAATATTGCAGTTGCACATTGCCTGTGGGGACCCTGTGCACAGCTGCAACATTTATATTTTATATTTTTATTCTAGTTCAGCATTTCATTAGTTCATAAAGAGCAAAATCGAAGGGAGAGATTATTTTATTGATCCTAATTGAGGATTGACGCAGTAGGTTGTGGAAGTGATCACTAACAATGCAATCTACCGTAGGATGATGAATGCAGGCAAAGGACGACCAGGAAATAAATTACAACTACTAAAAAAGGCATAAATCTCACACGGTTATCACAAACAAAATGCAATTAATTTTAGCCAAGAGTTCAAGTTGGGGACTACCAGGAAATAAATTACAACTACTAATAAAGGCATAAATCTCACACGGTTATCACAAACAAAATGCAATTAATTTTAGCCAAGAGAGCAAGTTGGGTTTTCCTCCGATTGGAGAACCGTTAGTCAAATACACAAGCAAACAAGTCTCGCAAATCATAATTAATCTCAAAACAAGCACACTAATATAAATTGGCATACATAAAATATAGGTAATTTCATCCTTATTGCTGAAAACTATAAAACCAAACAATAAAAACACAGCGGAGAGAGGGCGTAGGCAGAGGGAACCAGATCCTGTGATTGCAGGAGGGGCAGCGTAAATACAGAGAGACGATGACCGCTGGTAGGTGGCTATCGGAGAACGTGGATGGCTGTTTGTGGGCTTCTTCTGGTTGAGAATGACATAGGGAAGTCGGCTTAGGGTTTAGGAGGGTAGAAGTGGGATGAACAGGGTGTAGGGTGGCTGTCGGTAACTGGAAGTTGTTCGGATGCAGGCCAGCTATGGGAGAGGGCACAGGATTGGGCGGTTTAAGCAGGAGTGTGGTATGCTGATTGTTGAAAGGTGGGATTTTGGGAGGGGCGACTATACCTGGAAGATTTGGGATGGTTGGCTGCTATATATAATGGCTAGGTGATGCAGGATGTATAGTGGACTGGGTGGCTGTTACAGAGGAATTATTGGTGGTCGGCTGCTTGTGGATGGTCGGTTGGAGCTGTTGAAGAGGGAAAGAGGAGAGGCCAGCAATTTTAAATAAGGAAACAAATGAAACTTATATAGGAATTGGCACTTAGGGCTTCACAGAATCAGTGCATCGAGAAGTCCGCCGAATTTCAGGAAGAAAACTCCAAAATCTACAATGACCCTCAAAGCTAGCCCCTCTTTATTTATAATAAAACAAGCTTAGGGCAACCAAATTAAATGATTATGATCGACCATTCATGCTGATTGCCCGATCTCACTAAATAAAATATTAGAACATGAATAAAATACATAAGAAATATTGAAACGTCGCTCAGGACTTGACTACAAACACAAATCATCCATTGGGTAATCTTAAATATGGCAAGTGACAAATTAGCCTCAAACGGGCCCAGAAACTCATGCTTCAAACGTCTTGACGGGGGCGATGAACGGAGGATGTACTGTTGCGTCGGGGCACGGGTAAACATCATGCATAACTGCTTGTATGTGTATGTGTAAACGTATATGTTTCTACTGTCTATGTATGTGTATGCATGTGTATATATGTACATGACTACATGGATGCATGCATAATTTTATATGTATGAATACACTTATATAAACTAGTGGTCATGTACGGGCTCCCCTGTGCGCAATGTGCGACGACGACAGTATCCGGCTCACTTGAGGTCTTGAGCGACAATCTAGTGGTATTGTCGTCGCACACTAACCACATGGGACTATTTGAAAAAAATGGGAAAATATAATAACGTCAATGCTTATCTTGGTATGTTGAAATTCTTCCATTATTATGTAACATATGAAAACTTGCACTCAACCATTTCAAGAATGCTACGAAATGGTGCATGGCCAAGAAATTTCAAACAAATACAATATATCACAAAGATAAACTAGGATAATGACTAATTTGGAATGAAATTGCTCTTATGATTAGTCAAAAAATGAGGAAATTGTAAAATTATAAAGTAAATAACTAACACCTGTAATGAATATCCGGAAAATGCTCCGGGAAACTGCTCAGCCATAATTTTCATGGCCGCAAGAAATGCAACAACCTACTCAAAGAAGAATGTGAAGTGAAAATCTAATGGAACCCAAAGAGACAAAATTAAAGTTCAAAAAAATAATTCTATCGATTCTGAGAATGGAAACAGACCTGTTTCCCCATCTGCGGAGAAATTACAGCATAAACATTTGCATCTTGTGCTGTCTTATATAATAATTCCCTCTCTCCTCCCGTTGTGCCCATGACAAATGGTACACCCAATTTACAATAAAGTTCAGTATTTCCTGCAAAAATGAAGATGGGCAAGGTAAATACAACAGCTGAGATTATGTTTTCTTCTATAATAAATTATCATATTTGCCTGCAGGTTCATTATTTAAATAGCAAGGATACAAAAAAATTGAAAGTGTTAATGTGGTTCAAAACAATATATTAAGCTCGATGTTCAAATATTTAATTCACTTCTAGCACAGATTGGGTTCATATTCAAGCGAATGAGGCAGGCCAGATTGGATGAATTCGGATAGAGCTGAGTCCGTGTTGAATTGAACTAACTCACAATGGGATCGAAATGCATACATGAGTGTATGTATTAAAGCATGTAATCATTAATTTATGTAAGTATTTATATGTGTATTAATTTGTACAGGCATCTCTGCATGTAAGTACGAATCACATGAGTGTATGTTTGACGAAGAATTTGCCTCACAAAATTGAAAAACAACTAAACTCATCTCATAATTTTGCTTGAATCATACTCGAGTGAAACTTAATGAACCATGTTTGGCTCGAACCAATAACAGATCGAACAACCTATAACATGATTTGGCTTCAAAGTCATGAGCCAGTTTTGAGTTGGATTCGGATTAGCCAAGATCAGGTCATTAATTGATCTAAGCTTTGTTTGAGATAGTTGTGGCACTTAACAATGGCGGTGTGACATTATGGTGGTAAATGCAAGGGTGATGCTTCACCTGGAATTGGATCTTCTATGGCAGTTTTTTTGGCCTTAACTCAAATTGTTGGGTTTAGGGCATTTGCAACCCTTAAAGTCTAACAACAAATGAATGGTTCTTGTGCCATTTTATGGTAATAGCATTTGTGACAGTAGCTACCCAAACAATACCAACATTTTTCACCAATGGGTTTACAACCATTTTCGCTCTCCCCAATTCTCACAAAAAGAGCCCTAGAGCTACTACAGCCCAGCAAAACAAACAAGTGCAGGGGAAAAAAGATAACCATATGAAAATAATAAATTGTTTACCATTTACTGCATCCGGAGCTGTATAATCAACCACAACAAGATTGGGAAACTCGTTAAGAATGGAAGAAAGAACATTTTCTCTTTCCGAGGGGCCATGGATCTTAATCTCTACATTGCCAACATGTAAATCTTTACTTGGCTTCTCCACATTGCTGAATGTTACAGGGATTAACTGGAGGCCAGCACAAACTGCTGCATCAGCAACTGCCCTACCCATTTTTCCCGTGCAGCCATTTATCTGCCAAATTCAGCTTAAGTATTAACATAATGATGGAAATAATTATCAATAAAAGGCAAAGGAAATAGTATTCCGTTGTTACAAGGATCATAAAGTAGATTGAGATTTTTAATCGCATTTGGGCGGTTAGAGTATAAACAATTCTAATGAAAAGACGAGTAAATTTGATATATTTAAAAATACCAAGTATAAACATCTGTAAAAAATAAACTTTTTTTCTCATAGAACTACTAAAGCCAATACTGTTATAATAGAGAAATCAATATTTTACTTCAAAAACATGGAAATTAAAAAAAACAGCATATACTAGAAGCAGAAAATAATGGCAGAAACGCACAAAACTGGCCTGAAAATATACTTTTTCAATCAAGATGAAGGAAAAGATAGTATACCGTCCAGAGTATAAATATAGCAGCTTGCAGAAAGGAAACTAAATGAAATAATGCAAAAACTCTGTCAATGAAAACCTCATGAACCCTAACACAGGGCAATCCATGTCCAACCCAAATTACAAAAAACAAATCAAAGACATCCAATGAGATCAAAATCACGATCCTTTTTTTTCTTAATTCAAACTTGCATCACATTGGCGAAAGCTAAAGCCACTTACCAAAATTGGGAAAGAGATGCCCGAATTTTCCGTGGGCGAAGATTTTACAAGGTTTGGAACGGTGGCAGACATGGAAGCTGAAGCACATCGTCTCCGTAGGCAGGACATGTTCTTCTCCGGCAGAGAAATTTGTTGCCTCAAACTTACTAGAGGTATAAGGGTAGTATGAGGACAAAGTGACACCATTTTCAAGGAGATCACTTGTTCGAATTGAGGGTTCAATATTTAGGGTTTGATGGCGAATGCGTTGGCCCAATTACTCAGCAAACAAAGCAAAACATAAGTTTTCAACCTCTCCTCAGAGCGCACACACAAACTTCGGTCTTCTCAGCCTCTTTTAAGTTTTAACACAATCTGCTTTTGTTTGGGAGAGCTGATGATATGAGAAAAGGAGTCAGAAATGAAGTTTACATAAGGAATTGTTTGTGAAAGATGAAGTTTATAAATAAAGTTTGGATGAAACTGTGCTTGAAGAATTGTTCAAAACATAGCAACAATAAACTATTGATAAAATTCTTCTAAAAAATATCTACAAACAATCACAATAACAAAAGTTGCATAAGGTTCAAAACTACGGCGCAAAGGTTTGGATTGACAGGAATTGATTTTGGCCAAAAACCTACGGCGCAAAGGTTTTGGAATTAAGCCAAAATCAATTCATGTGTTGTTTGCGGGAAGGCTTTCAGCCATAGGAATTGAATTTGTCAATATTTTTGTTCGATTGCAAGATGGAATTTTGAGAAAGGAATTGATATAACACATTCTAAAAATCATCGTTTATTGCGTCTAATCAAAATCATAAGATGATTGGCATAAGATAAGATCAAATAAACACTCAATCATATAAACGGCACTTTATTGACTATACGTACATACACGTACACACACGCATAATAAACACAAACAAACATTGAACCACAAACACAAACATCCGCATATACATACACGCACATACAAATATTCACACATACAAACATTCACAAACATTCACAAACGCAAACATCCACACACAACACACACACAAGCAATCATGCACCAAACACACACATAACCACTCACAACAAACATTCACACATATACAAACACAAACAAACATTCACACACACAAACACAAACATAACACGCATACACATGCATATATACACACAAACACACAGACACCCATCTACATATATATGTGTTTTTGATTGCTAACACTAATGCAACCAAACAAATAACTATCCAAACACTAATGCTACCACCTTCTAAAAAACATTCAACCTACGTTTGGCGTGAGATAAGATCAAATAAACACTCAATCATATAAACAACAGTTTATTGACTACACGTAAATACACGTACACACACATATAATAAACACAAACAAACATTCAACCACAAACACAAACATCAGCATATACATTCACACACATACAAACATTCACAAGCACAATCATTCATAAGCACAAACGTTCACAAGCGCAAACATCCACACACAACATACATATACAACCACACAAGCATTCATACAAAAACAAACACACGCATAACCACACACAACAAACATTCACACATACAAACACAAACAAACACACACACACATACACATGCATACATGCACACGTGCGCGCGTGCGCCCATCTACATGTATGCGTGTTTTTGATTGCTAACACTAATGCAACCAAACAAATAACTATCCAAACACCATTGCTACCACTAATAACAGACACATAATACAAATATTCATCCATAAAATTGTCTATATCATGCAAAATTAATTAAACTCTTCCACATCACATTCACCACAATTGTGAGTTCCTATAATAACAATTCAGTTTCACAGCTATCAAATTCATTACACGCCCAAACTTTATATGCCTCAGATTTCCCTAAACACCATTTAAAAACAATTCAACATAAGAAATGAGCACATGGTCTTAATCTTGGAAATTCTAAAACACTGAATTACTGCTGCAGTTCAGTGAGAGGAGAAGGTAGGCATTGTGAAGAGCTACAGTTGACTGAACCACTATAGAGAATTAATGTTGCAGTTCCTACTTCTGGGTTGTAACTTGTAAGGTGCGAATCTCGACTATGTTAGCTTCTTCGTTTCAAGAGAGAATACACATCAGATGGAGATCTAACATGCGCTCATGGCGTCTGGAACCCTAAGAAGGTATCTTCGCCTCCCAATGGATCTTAAGCCAGTACAGGAATCTAGGTTACTCAATATCAGTGACTGCACCCTCACGCCGGACGAGAAGCTGCACGGAATTTTCCTCCAAAAATATTTGCGGAAGCTTCGCCCTGGAGAGGATAAGGGAGGCAACGAACTCGCCGTCGCCGGATAGGAGGAGGCAGCGAACTCGCTTTCGCCTGAGAGGACAAGGCAAATCGCGAACTCGCGATATCCCAGCTGGGCGCTGTCGAGTTTGAAAAGGCAAAAACCATAGAATTTGCGGTAAAGCCCACTCCATCTGAAACTAAAGGCCCAATTCCAATTTTATTGACCCAATTTTTGCCAAACGAACATGGCCTTAAAAAAAATAAATGTTGTCCTGAATGCATCAATGCCTTCAATCCATACCAGAAATTAATTTCGGTCTTAAAAAAATTTATGTCAAAAAAAATAACAATTACTGGGGCCAAAAAATAAAAAAACAGAACAAAATAAAATTACAAAGAAAAATATCAATTCTACTCCAAAAAAACCTCCATCAGGATTTGAAACCATAATCGGTGAAGCAAAGCTTATCTTGAGGGGAGGCTGATTGACCAGGCAGATGGGGAAGAACAACGGATGGAAGGAGAAAAACTTATGTCCGGCTTCCGCCAGCTGATGTCCGGGATCAATGAAAACTCATAAAATTCACCATACAGTAGCACCTGCAGGGAATAGTGAGGTGTGCGCATAACATTTTTGCGCGGGGCTCGTTGTATGATGTATTCCCATTGGTTCTGGACACGGTCCGGAACCCGGACCCAAAAAATTGGCGTATCGAAGAGAGATGTGAAAGAAGGTATGTCGGGATCGAGTGATTGAGGAATAAACCAGGTGCTTTGTTCCAAATGGAGCTCACCATAGGGGGATATACAACGCCGCTCGGCACAGATTATTCAAAAACATCCAATGGCGTAAAGGATGGTGAGCACACATCATTTTTCAATGGACCAGATCATCCACACCTATCCAAAGGCGTGGAAGACAATGTCATTAGGGCATGTTTGTTTTGCAGGTTTTGATTAGCGGGTTTTGATTTTACTTTAATGAAAATAAAAAATCATGTTCACTTAGCCTATTTGAGCCCCGTTTTTGGTTTCATTTGAAAACCGGTAGGTTTTCCCCGGGTTACAAATTGCTTAGCCCTAAAATTTACCTCATTGTTGCGGTAATGACGAATCTTCCTTTTTTTGGTCGGCATTTTTTTTGGAGACCGCTCAATTCGTGGCTCCTCCTTTTGAAATTCCCCAAATTTTGACAATTATGAAAGAGTATTGGTAGCAGAATATATTTGCTTCCGCTGATGGAGGTGATTTTTTGGAAGATGATTTTTTTCTCCTTCATTGATTGGATCAAGCCGGCCCCACCTCTCTACCTGATTTTAGGGTTCATCTCACATATAAAGGTGTGGCCGGTTTTTCCTCCAATATGAAGAGAATTCGGATAGCTAGGAATACGAGGTGTGGTCGGCCGGAGGCTTGGCCGATCCAGGGGTTGTGCATGCTCGTTTCTTCCTTAGTGTTCCTGTGAGCTTTTGGTGGTCGGTGGTCGTCCTCTTTGTAGACGGGCTTTCTTCTTGCCACAGCCTTGCCGACGGGCTTCCTTCTCGCTGCAACGTGCTCATCTCTCGGCCGCTGACTTCTTCTCCTGCAGTCGAATCTCTTTCTCATCACAGCGTATACGACCAGATCTTAGAAAATTCGAAATTACCATCAATCTCTCGTTTTTTCTCCCTTTTGGCCGCATTGTATGCTTGACAAAAAAAATAAAATATTTTGCCTGCACAGCGGACGTATCGAATTTCGTGGAACCATTTTATATTTTGGTGTTCCCTGTTTGTGGTGTTTCATATTATTTTCTGCTTATCGTTTTTCGAAAGCTCACTTTTTGTCGTTAGATTATTTTTTAGGATCTGGAAAATATCCGCATGGTGACCATTTTCATAACAAGTGATATCAGAGCCAGGTTCAATCTGCGACTAATTGGACGTTCCGTTTCGAGTTGGGTCAACGGTAGATGATGACAACGGTCTACTCTCTATCTTCTTAATCTTGATCCGTGAATTTATCAGCTCGCTTCAGTCTCAGTACCAATTTTTGGATTGATTTTTATGCCATCTTCCACACCTAGTGCGAAGTTAGAAGTTGTGAAGTTCGATGGTAAACACAATTTTCGTATGTGGCAAGTGAAGGTCAAAGCACTACTGATCAATGAAGGTTTATATCGTGTCTTATTGGAAAAGACCCATAAGGATACTGATGTTAATGATCGCATGTGGGAGGATTTGGATCTCAGAGCTCTGTTCACTATACAGCTTTGCTTACATGATGATGTGCTATATGTAGTTCTTTCAGAGAAGATCGCCTCTAGTCTTTGGGCAAAGCTGTAGAGTATCTATATGACGAAGTCTCTCCCCAATCGCATCTACCTCAAGCAGCAATTGTATAAGTATAGCATGAAGGAGTGTTCCTCTCTACATGACCATCTGAACAATCTCAACAAATTATTATCTGAGTGTCTCAACATGGATATCAAAGTGGAGGAAGACGACAAGATGGTTATATATTCTTCTGAACTCTCTTCCAAAGTCTCACGAGTAAGGATATTTTGGATATGGAGGAGGTCACTATAGTCTTACTCTCAAATGACATCCAAAAGAAGTCGTCCGGCTCAAGTATTGCTCAAAGTTTAACTTTATTTTCTCGGGGATCAGTCTGGTTCAGTCAGAGGAGACAAGTCTAAGAAAAATTTAGATAGTCACTGCAACTACATCAAAAAGATGGGTCATGGAGTCAAAGATTGTTGGAAGCTTCGGAACAAGCAGAAAGGAAAAACCCTGGCGGTAATAAGGAAAAGTCGGTCACATCCCCTATGCCTTGAGGATGTCGACGAACACGTCCTCTAGTATTTTTCTCACATATCTTTCTCTTGTCTTTTTTTATGTTTTCTTTTGGGGCTTTATGCATTTTTTGTCATTTCTTATTTCGTTCTCATGGTCATTATCTTTTCATTTGCTCACGCTTATTTTCTCTTGTTTTTTAGTCATGCTATCTCTATATTTGTGTTCCTATAACTCTTATTTTGAGTTATTTTTTTGTTCAAGAACTTCATTCTTGAATGTTGTTTGGTCACTCTTTATTACTTAAGCTCTTTCCTTGTTACTCCTCATTCTACATGAGCTTATAGTGTGTCTAATCAATCTTTTTTGATTAGTTCTCATATGGGTTCATTTTTTTTATGTTAAGGTCAGTTCGTTTGCATTAATAGTTTGTGTCTACATTTGTCAATTTTTCTCCCGCGCGAACATCACAGGCTAGAAGTCTCAACATGTTTATTTTGCTATGGGAGGGCACTGTTGGAGGTGGAGCAGTTGAGATTTAACTTCAAGATGGAGCGTTTTTTAAGTCAGTCGTGGCAGTCCAGTTTGTGTGTTGCTCAGAATTAGAACAATTTTTTTATGATTCGTTTTCGACCGAAGTTCATTCAGTCAGTTTCTTTGGCTTTGGATCTTGGTGACCGTTGGAGCATCTTGGAGATATCTCAGCCAGGTGGAGCATGTCATGAAAGAGACGTCAAAGTGGAGATTGTTGCGGTAATGACCCATCTTCCCTTTCTTGACCGGTGTCTTTTTGGGAGACCGCTTAATTTGTGGCTCCTTCTTTTGGAATACCCTAAATTTCGACAATTATGGAGGAGCATTGGTGACAGAATATATTTCCTTCCGCCGATGGAGAAGAAAAAAAATGATGATATAGGCTAGAGGCCGAAGCTGAAGAGAAGAGAATGGAGGAAAAGAACGAAAAGCAGTGAGGAGCTTTGTCAGACCAGTTTTTTTTATTTTGTCTCTAGTTTGATTTAAATTTTTGTTTTGTAGTACTATTAAAATTTTGGACATTGCTATATTTTTGACATTGGGTGATGCTTGTTATAGATGTTTGGTATGCGGACTGTTTAATATTGTGATGATAGTTACAATTTTTTGATTGGATTTTATATGCACTACTAATATAACTCATGTTGTCGCTCTATAAACTGTTATATTGAGGTGGTTATTTGATTGTTATTTTGTTAATTGGATGACCAATTCGTAATGGGCGTTGCATGCACTTGTAATATAATGTATGATGTCAAGTTTAATCTATTATTTTTATATTCATTTCATCATGTTGCAATTGTTAATGCGGTGTTAACCATTTAAATTTGGCAACTAGTTTTATTTCGAGTTTTGTGTGCATGTTATGCAGGTTACCTCTGAGCTCACGGTCTCTAATGATTTTTACACCGTAATCTTGACTTGAATACAAGTGGATGAAAACAATGAGAATGATTGATGCATTGGACTACAGATTTCAGGAGAGTACTTTATTTTGATTGCATTTATTTTGATCAATTTTACTTAGATTGCTAAATTTTTGTTCACCCAAATTGTGAGAATTGGTATGCAATGTTTATGATAAATATTTACTAGAGACTAGCAAAGTCTTATGTGAGAGGGTATGAAGTAACCTTCACTGATTGTGTAACGAATAGCCTACTAAATAATAATTTCTAGAGCCTTGCTCTTATTTCAAAATTATGCAATTTAAATTGATTGGTACAATTGTCAAACCTAAAAGTTCAGATTTTTTTTCTTTTGAAGTTAGCAATATATGTTAATGCTCCATTTGTGTTTCTCCTATGCACATCATTCCTTTAAAATTTGTGCGTCCTACAAAGAAATTTTTATTAATTTTCAAACGTAATGGAGTGGGGTGAACAAGAACTAGGCCAATGACGGAAGCTAAGACATTGATGTTTTGTAGTTAATCCACAAAGTCTACAATTATTTATATTATACATAGTATTTTAAGCTTGAGTCTTGTCATTTTGATTCAAATTTTTCATATATAATTTTCATATATTTTTACTAGTTATTTCTTAATAAGTTTTCCAGCTATGAGTATTTAAAAAAATAGATGAGAAAAATAGATAAAAGTGTATAGTGATATGTGGTTTAAGTGTGTGCACACCTACTTAGAATAATTCTCTAGTTCTTCTACTCACCTCCGTAGCAAGAAACGTACAGTGTGTCTCTAAACTCTCTTCCCTCTCCCTAAACTCTGTTTTAATTCATTTTCTACAACTTCATTTTCTGTTTATCTATATAGAATCGGAATGGTTTTTGTTATGTATGAATGATTTGCAAGAAAACTATATGCTGGAAGAGAAGAGAGAAAACTTAAGGGGATGATCGTGAACATGGTCTCATGTACTTCCAAACGACCTACAAATGTGTTATTTGTTACATATACGTTAGCTGCTTTCTTGAGCGATTGTCAAAATACCTCTCTGAATATTTGCTTTTGGATTTTGCTTCATATCCTAATCTCAATATATATTTATTTATGTTTTCCCTTTTTGAATCATTGTGTAGATGGATTACGACTCAGAAGATGAGTCAGATATAAGTGACTCTGAGATTCCTGAACTGGCTGAAAAATACTATCAAGACCTTAAAATGGGGAAACATAAAGTTGCAATTGCAAATGACATGTATAGATGTCCTTTCTGTCCAGGCAAGAAGAAGCAGGAGTATCATTTGAAGGACCTTCTTCAGCATTCCGTCGGAGTTGGTTCCTCCAACCGTAGTAAGGCTAAAGTCAAGGCCAAACATCTTGTTATGTCAAGATATTTAGAGAGGCATCATACTGAAAAAGCCATGCCATCATTGCAGTTGAGTGTAACTAATGAATCTTTTAGCCCGTAGTAAGGTTGATCCTGGGGTTGTGCAGACTCGTTTCTTCCTCATTGTTCATGTGGGCGTTTTGGTGGTCGGCGGCCGTCCTCTTTGTCGACGAGCTTTCTTCTTGCTGTAGCATTGTCAATGGGCTTCCTCCTCGCTGCAGTGTGCTTGTCTCTCGGCCGCCGGCTTCTTCTCTTGTCGTCTGATCTCTTTCTCGTTGCAACGTGTACGATCGGATCTTGGAGAATTTGAAATTGTCATCAATCTCTCGATTTATTTTTTTCTCCCTTTTGCCCGTATTGTATGTTTGACAAAATAAGATAAAATATTTGTCTGCACAGTGGACGTACCTAATTTCGGGGAACCACTTTATATTTTGGTGTTATTTGTTTGTGTTGTTTCTTATTGTTTCATGTTTATTGTTTTTTGTAACCACTATTTTTATCGTTCTATTATTTTTTAGGATCTAGAAATTATCTGCCTGGAAATTATCAGTCGGTTTTCATCCAGCGGCTCTTCCTCCTCCGATATTTTCTTTCACATGAGCAGAACTTTCTTCCCCGCCAACCGATCGGCCATCATGCATATCACATACACTTAGATGGCCCGACTGAAGTAGCACTCGTAGACCGTAGTTCAGCCACGTAGGGAGATGACACGGATTGAGATGATGTATGTGGCATTGTAAGCTTTGCCACAACTCTCAGAGTCTGATCTGCTCAGGGCTGTAGACATGCTTGCCGCCGACGAAATCAAATGCGAGTGCTTTCTGGCTATGCCAGAGATTCTTAGGAGGGCTTAATTTGCAGTGCATGCAATTGGGCGATTAAATTTTTTTATGTGTAAAAATTATGATGGTTTTAACTTTTTGAAGCGTAAAAACTTATATCATGGTGGTTTTAGCTTTTTATGCATAAAAATTTATATCATTTTGTCGATTGATATTTTAATGATATTTAGAATGTTAGTTTTATAAGTTTAATGTCCTTTACTAATTTAAAAATTAATTCTTGTGCTTGAAAATCTTTCTGCAGCCGAACAAAAATGTTGACAGTTTTCAATTACTGAGTCTGAAAACCTTTCTGCAAACGAACAGAAGAATTGAGTTTTGACAGAAAAAAAAACTCCAAAACCAATTAAATAAAACCCGCAAAACCAACACACCCCTATATTATGGATCCCATTTCTCAACATACAGCTAGTGGCGCAGATGGAGGACAAGAAATTAGCGTTGTTTTGGGCTTCGTTCGGCACAGTGGTGACGGTCATAAACTCATGGGTTAAAACGTTATTCGTTAAGTATAATCTAACAAATATCATCCGTTTGAACATAAAAGTGAATGAAGTGATAATGTCGCTCGAAGCATCTAGATGAAGATCTAAGTGGAATCACCTACTCATTGTCCCTAGGTGGGTATAAATAGGCAAACCCTAGGAGTTACTACGGGTAACAGATATCCGTGTATCTGAACCGACCCGTTAAGCCTCCGAACCAGTTATTTTGTCCAAATATGCACTAACAATCTTCTCCTATATTTGTGACAAATAACATGTACATCTCGGAGTGCAGAAAGTAGAGTGTATCAAAAGAAAGGTTTTCGACTTTATACATTTTCATAAAAGTTGGCACATTTAAACATAAGTAGGAGTTTACCAAAAACAGTAACAAAAAACATTCAAACATAAAGTGCTACTCAGAAATAAATAAGTTTGAGAACAAAATAACAATGGATCAAAAATATATAACAATTCTACTGAGAAAGTAGATCATCATCATCCATGTCAAAGTTTGTTTTCTCTCATCCATCTTCACCAGTGCCTGCAAGGAATTTCATGAGTTAGACTTTATGAATTTATAAACATATGCAGCGACGTATCAAAGTAAACTAGTTCTACCTAAATAAGTTTAGTACTTGTAGCAGTGGTGAAGTAACACTCTCAACATCTCTATCCAGTCTCAGTATGACCAGTCAAGTTACAATTTTAATAAATCACACATCGTTATCATACTCATTACTAAACATTTTGGTCTAATTTTCATTTTTTTATAGATGTTAGCATCCACTGTTATTAAAATCACAAATTTTATGAAAAAAAGTAACATTTTTGACCTCAGTGATGTTCAGAACCACAGAAGCTTTGTTGACCAATATGCCTGGGCTCTTCTTCAAGTCTAATCACTATTTCCTTGAAACCGGAAGATAAGATAGGAGTCAGTTAGGAGCAGAAGATGAAGAAGCTGGTTGTCATTAGCTTTGATCGGCTTCTCAACTCCATTGCATATCCATAATTAGAGCTTTAAATAATAATAATAAATTTTAAATATCTGTATAAAATAAACAAGTATATTATCGTCAATTAATTAAACTCTAATCACTATATGTTTGAAACTGCAAGATATAATATATGAACGAGCTTGGAACACAAGATTAATAGGAAAGAAGCTGTGATCTTTATAAATAAGCTAGTGTATGTTGCTATAGAATTTAGCAAGAGCCGTTGTGCCTCATTCCCTCAACACTCCATGGCCACCATCCCCTTCTCCCTTACATTCGCCATTCGTCATTCTCCTCTCATCAGCTGTCGTCGCCTTCCACTCAACCGCCGCCATCGACTATGGCGAATCCACAATCTCCGACATCCAATCCTACTTCGTCGATGGCAGCCTCACCTCCCGCCATCTCGTCAGCTTCTATATAACCCGAATCCAATCGCTCAACCCGTACCTCCACGCCATCATCGAAGTCAACCCCGACGCCCTCTCCAACGCAGATATCGCCGACCTCCAGCGCCTTTTCGGAAGCCTCCTATCCTGCGGAATCCTCCATGACATCCCCATCCTCCTCAAGGACAACATCGCCACCCGCGACCGTCTCAACACCACAGCCGTTTCCTAATTAGGCGGGATTAAAATTTCGCCTAATTTGCGGTAAGATGCCGTTTGTGATGTTTGTTCCCCCCTTATTTTCATGTGAGTACGAATGGTGGATTAGGGCAGGAAAGGCTATTGTTTGTAATGTGCTAAGGCGCAGCTTTGTCTCTGTGGTTGGCTGGCTAGCTCGTAACGTGCAAGTCATGTGTGGAAAGTGTCCCGGCGAGACAAGTCCCCTTCTGTGAAACAGACGAGAACGCCAAGCTTTGGACAAGCCCAAGCGATGAAGCCCATGAGCGGGTGGGGTCAAGCAAGGGTTCTTAGCATCGGTTTGTTGTTTGTGAGACAGAATTCTTATGTGAGAAGTCAGAGCTTGCAAACAAGCCTGAGTTTTGAGACCCACGAGCGGGTGGTGTACACCCCCGTATTCGCGAAATGGAGCCCCCAAGCAAGGCGTAGGACTTGCTACACATTTTAAGCTTTTAGGAGATTTTGCACTTCTGGAGGACAATTTATTGTTGACATGCATGATATTCTACTAGGGGATAACAAATTTTGCCTAGCTTGCTAGTGCCCGGCCCCTTGAAGGTCTCGCCCGGCCTAGTTCCCAGGGATCTCGGCGAGACAGCTCCCCGGGTCTCGGCGAGACAGCTCTCAGGGTCTCGGCGAGACAGCTCCCAGTCTCGCCCGGCTTGAGCAGCTCGCCCGGCTTGAGGATATGGTATTTTGCTCCTAGTGGGCTGCGAATAGCTATTCAAAATAGCGGAGTTTGGCTGTTGACAGACCAGCACAGGGTATTTCAGTAATTTTAGAGCAACAGATGTCGGCTATTTGCAGACCGTTTTCAGAAATCTATAAATAGACCCTTGGGGTGCCTTGGAGAGGGATCTGTTTTCACCACTCCTCATCCTTTTCCTTCATCCTCCAAGGCACCTAGTTCAGCATTGGCTTGGGAGGGGGAGATCTCAAAGGTCTTTCGGGTGTAAGGTGGGACCTCCGCGCTAGAGCGAAAGGTCATTTTCCAAATTCAGGTCTCTCACCAAGGGACAGTTTGAGAGAAGTAGGTGTGAGTTGCACCCTATGTCCGAACTCTAGGTGGAGCCGAATCTCGATTCCAACATTTTGTTTCGATGAACTTCTGTGGACTGCGACTCATACAGAAGTTCCCAAGCAGGTTATATGACGGGAGATAATGGAGGTGGTGATGACCCCAACCAGCTCCCTAACCCAACACCATTTGTTGGGAGGGAAGAGTTCATGGCATCCATCCAAGGCATCATGGAGATGCTACGAAGTATTTCTCCTCGGGGTGACTGCTCAACTCCCACCCCCAGGAACCAGCCTCCAGGGGTCTCGATGATCCAACCTCCAGTGGTCTCAACGATCCAGCCTCCAGGTGTCTCGACGATCTAACCTCCAAGGTTCTCGGCAATCCAGCTTTCAGGGGTCGAGGAGAGGTGACCCCATGAGGGGTTGAAGAAAGTGCGCCAGGAAGATATCCCGAGAAGGAAAGGATGGGAGATGGGGGTCGAGCAAGACCTCACCGGTTAGGAGTTATTCTCCAGCCCAGCGAGTGCTAGCTTCCTAGGCGAGCAGGTCGCGCGAGTGGAGCATGCAAGACCACCAAGTAGGGGGTCACCCTTCAGCAAGCTGATAGTCTCAGCTCCCATGCTCGAGGGGTTCAGAGAGCCTGACATGACTTACATACCGGGAAGGATGATCCCATCCAGCACCTGCAGAGGTTCGAAGATACGGTCTCTATCAGGCCGATGATGGATGCATTCAAGTGTCGCCTCTTCGCGATCACGTTGAAAGAAAAGGCAAGTGATTGGTTTCATAACCTCCCAGCAACATCGATCTACGGGTTCGAAGACTTAAGCAGGAGTTTTCAGCTTCACTTCTCCACCTCTAAAAAGAGGAAGAATAGTCATGGGTCCATCTTCCTGATAAGTCAGAGGGCGGAGGAGTCGCTGGCCCAATATGTGGACAGGTTCCAAGAAGAGATCCTGGACATTCAGGAGATGTCGGGGTATACCCTCCAGATGGCGTTTACAGTAGGGTTACGTGAGGGGTTCTTCAAGATGTGTCTGACCCGAAAGGCCCCCTATCCTTCGAGGAGCTGATGGAAAGGGCAATAGAGGAGATAACAACTGAAGCGGCCAACCCGACATTTGTCGAGAAGTTGGCAAGGTTAACAGAGGTAGATTCGAAGGATCAAGGTAGATCGAGGCATCAGGATGGAAGGAAGAGAGAAGAGTAGAGAGCTCAGGAGTTCCAGGGACCTCAGGAAGGTCCGGAGCCAGGTTGGAGGCAACAGGGAGGGCCCGTTCAGGGTCCAGGAAGAGGTCTCGTCCATGGTGGGTGGAACTTTCATGGAGGCCAAGGGAGGTTCAACTTCTAGAGGCAATCCCCTAGGCAGCTCCTACCGCCACCGCAGCAAGCCATGACGATAGGAAGAAGTGGAAGAGGTAACAGGAGAAATCACCCAGCCCGTCGAAGGAGGGAAGTAAGAGTGTTGTCGTACTGTGACTTCCACCAGGTAGAGGGTCACGCCACAGCTGTCTGTCCCGAATTCCTGGAAGTGAGAGAGGCGAGAGCCCCAGCCCAACAGTAGAGGAGAGGATCACCTTCTCAATAAAGGACATACCAGATCATGGGGATCTGTTCTATGATGCGCTGGTCATCCAGGCAGCCATCGAGGGCTACACCGTCTCTCGGATCTTGGTTAATAATGAGAGCTCCGTCAACGTTATTTTTAAGAAGGCGTTTGATGGGATGAAGGTGGAACCAAGGAGGGTGTTGGCCTCAGACGGACCCCTGTTCGGATTTTCAGGGGAAAGGAAGGAGGTAGAAGGTGGAGCCGAACTGTAGGTGAAGTTGGGAGGGAACTCAAGGAACTGCCGGTTCGTTATTGTTGATGCTCCGAGCAGTTACAATACCATCTTCAGAAGAACCCTCATCAGTGCCTTCCGTTGTGTGTCGTCGTCCTTCCACTAGTGCCTCAAGTTTAACACTGAAGGGATCCAAGTCAGGGTCAGGGGAGACCCCGGGATGGCAAGACAGTGCTACGTCACGGCCATCAACACCATCTCCTGGCTGTCCAAGGAAGAGGAGATGGAGAAGATCATGGAGAGCTTGAGCAGGATAGAGGTATCAGAGAAGAAATGGGCGAATAACGGCCATCATGCCCAAGCAGCCTGAAGAGACCTTGCTTCAGTAATGTCTTTTTCAATTATATTTTTGTAATGAGCTCTACACATGACCAGTTGAGTTAGGAGGTCATGTATCTTGAAATTTTCCTCGTTTGAGGATGTTGAATTTGGTATAGTTTGAATGACGTGACTAATCTCACCCCGAGAGGATATCCTTACCCAGGCTCTCACTAGCTGGATGAGTCGAATATGCCTCGGCAGTAAGTTCTCGTCCCGAGAGGATCTCCTCACTCAGGCTCTCACTAGCTGGATGGGTCGAATGTGCCTCGGTGGAGAGAAGGTTCCAGCCCCCGAGAGGATCTCCTCACTCAGACTCTCACTAGCTGGATTGGTATAGTGTGCCTCGGTGGTGAGAAGGAACCAACCCTCGAGAGGATCTCTTCATTCAGGCTCTCACTAGCTGGATGGGTCGAATGTGCCTCGGTGGAGAGAAGGTTCCAACCCCGAGAGGATCTCCTCATCCAGGCTCTCAATAGCTGGATGAGACGAATGTACCTCAGTGGAGAGAAGGTTCCAACCCCGAGAGGATCTCCTCATTCAGGCTCTCACTAGCTGGATGGGTTGAATGTGCCTCGGTGGAGAGAAGGTTCCACCCCCGAGAGAATCTCCTCACACAGGCTCTCACTAGCTGGATGAGTCGAATGTGCCTCGGTGGCGAGAAGGAACCAACCCCTGAGAGGATCTCCTCACCTAGGCTCTCACTAGCTGGATGAGTCAAATGTGGCTTGGTGGAGAGAAAGTTCCAATCCCAAGAGGATCTCCTCATCCAGGCTCTCATTAGCTGGATGGGTCAAATGTACCTCAGTGAAGAGAAGGTTCCACCCCTGAGAGGATCTCATCACCCAGGCTCTCACTAGATGGATGAGTCGAATGTGCCTCGTTGGAGAGTAAGTTCCGACCCCGATAGGTTCTCCTCACCCGGGCTCTCACTAGCTGGATGGGTCGAATGTGTCTCGGTGGAGAGAAAGTTCCAACCCCGAGAGGATCTCCTCACCCAGGCTCTCACTAGATGGATTTGTCGAATGTGCCTCAGTGGAGAAAAAGTTCCTACCCGGAGGGGATCTCATCACCCAGGCTCCCATTAGCTAGCAGGGCAGTTTGACCGCTCAGGGAGGTTAAGTGAATTCTACCCGGAGGAGATCTCGCCACCCAGACTCCCATTAGCTGGCATGACAGGTTGACCCCTCGGAGAGGCCAAGTATTTTTGGTACAAAGAGCATTACACTCAGCGAATACGTTGTGTCAGATGTTTCTTTTCGGGCGTGGAAATCGCTCGAAAAGAGCGAGGATTTTGTACAACCCCGTATTCGCGTAATGGGACCCCCAAGCAAGGCGTAAGACTTGCTACACATTTTTAAGCTTTTAGGTGGTTTTACACTCCTCGAGGCCAATTTATTGTTGGCCTACATGATATTCTAGTAGGGGGGATAAAAACTTTTGTCTAGCTTGCTAGTGCCTGACACCTTGAAGGTCTTGCCCGACCTAATTACCAGGGGTCTCGGCGAGACAGCTCCCCGGGTCTCAGCGAGACAACTCCCCGGGTCTCGGCGAGACAGCTCCTAGGATCTCGGCGAGACATCTCCCCGGGTCTTGGTGAGACAGCTCCCAGTATAATGTCCCCTTTGTCATCCGTGGATCAACACCACTAGGCCTCCGGCAGACCGTTACCGGGCTGCAGCCCAAACACCCCAACCCCTCTCCCTCCACGGGCGGGTTGTTGGTGGCCGCAGCCTCCCTTTGATGAGCGAACTCGACAGTTAAGCTGGGCACAATTGGTGATGAGAGTTGAAGGAACTCCATAGTTAAGCGTGCTTGGGCGAGAGTAGTACTGGGATGGGTGACCTCCTGGGAAGTCCTCGTACGGCCCAACTTAACTGTCGAGTTCGCTCATCAAAGGGAGGCTGCGGCCACCAACAACCCGCCCGTGGAGGGAGAGGGGTTGGGGTGCTTGGGCTGCAGCCCGGTAACGGTCTGCCGGAGGCCTAGTGGTGTTGATCCACGGACGGCAAAGGGGACGTTACAATAAAAGTGCACTTTTATTGTAACGTCCCGTGGGTCGTCCGTGGGCCTCAGCCCACTAGGCCTTCGTTAGACCGTTACCGGGCTGCAGCCCAAGCACCGCAACCCCTCTCCATGGAATGCCTCAATCGGCGCCTCTGCCCACTAGCGGGTTGGTGGTGGCCACAACCTCCCTTTGATGAGCGAACTCGACAGTTAAGCTGGGTCATACGGGGACTTCCCAGGAGGTCACCCATCTCAGTACTACTCTCGCCCAAGCACGCTTAACTATGTAGTTCCTTCACTTCTCAACACCAATTGAGCTGCAGCTTAATTGGTGTTGAGAAGTGAAGGAACTCCATAGTTAAGCGTACTTGGGCGAGAGTAGTACTGGGATGGGTGACCTCCTGGGAAGTCCCCGTACGGCCCAGCTTTACTGTCGAGTTCGCTCATCAAAAGGAGGATGTGGCCACCAACAACCCTCCTGTGGAGGGAGATAGGTTGGGGTGCTTGGGCTGCAGCCCGTAGCGTCGCCTAGAGCGGAGCCGTGACACTGTCACGTTGGATCGACTAGGGGCGTTACAATAAAATTGCAATTTTATTGTAACGCCCCTAGCCGATCCAACGTGACAGCGTCACGGCTCCGCTCTAGGCGACGCTACCGGGCTGCAGCCCAAGCACCCCAACCCTCTCCATCCACAAGTGGGGTTGGTGGCCACAGCCTCCCTTTGATGAGCGAAATTCTCTCGTTAAGCGGACAGTACGGGGACTTCCCAGGAGGTCACCCATCCCAGGACTTCTCCAGCCCGAGCACGCTTAACTATGAAGTTCGACTCTCATCACCAATTGAGCGGAGCACGCTTAACTATGCAGATCAATTGGTGATGAGAGTCGAAAGAACTCCATAGTTAAGCGCGCTCGGGCTGGAGAAGTCCTGGGATGGGTGACCTCCTGGGAAGTCCCCGTACTGTCCGCTTAACGAGAGAATTTCGCTCATCAAAGGGAGGATGTGGCCACCAACAACCCGCTTGTGGATGGAGAGGGGTGGGGTGCTTGGGCTGCAGCCCGGTAACGTCGCCTAGAGCGGAGCCGTGACGCTGTCACGTTGGATCATCTAGGGGCGTTACACCCAGGGTCTCAATGAGATGGCTGGCACGGCTGGTTGACCCCTCAGGGAGGTTAAGTGAATTCTACCCGGAGGAGATCTCGCCACCCAGGCTCCTGTTAGCTGTCATGGCAGGTTGACCCCTCAGAGAGGCCAAGTATTTTCGGTACCAAGAGCGTTACACTCAGCGAATACGTTAGGTTGGATGTTTTCTTTCCGAGCGTGGAACTCGCTCGAAAAGAGCGGGGATTGTGTATAATCACGTATTCGCGGAATAGGGCCCCCAAACAAGGCGTAAGACTTGTTACACATTTTTAATCTTTTAGGGGGTTTTGCTCATGGAGGCCAATTTATTGTTGACCTGCATGATATTCTAGTAGGGGGATAAAAAATTTTGCCTAGCTTGCTAGTGCCCGGCCCCTTGAAGGTCTGCCCGGCCAAGTTCCCAAGGGTCTCGACGAGACAGCTCCCCAGGTCTCGGCAAGACATCTCCCAGGGTCTCGACGAGACAGCTCCCAGGGTCTCGGCGAGACAGCTCCCAGGTCTCGCCCTTCTTGAGCAGCTAACCCGGCTTGAGGTTCTGCTATTTTGCCCCTGGTGGGCTGCGAATAGCTGTTCAAAATAGTGGTGTTTGGTTGTTGGCAGACCAGCCCAGGGTATTTCAGTAATTTTAGAGCAGCGGATGTCGTCTATTTGCAGGCCGTTTTCAGAAATCTATAAATAGACCATTGGTTTGCCTTGGAGAGGGATCCGTTTTCACCACTCCTCATCCTCTTCCTTCATCCTCCAAGGCACCTAGCTCAGCATTGACTAGAGAGGGGGAGATCTCAAAGGTCTTCCTGGTTTGAGGTAGGACCTTCGCGCTAGAGTCAAGGGTCATTTCCCAAATTCAGGTCTCTCACTGAGGGACGGCTTGAGAGCAGCTGCACCCTAGGTCCGAACTCTAGGTGAAGACGAATCTCGGTTCTAATAGGTGGGGCCTTAACAAGAGTACCTGTGTGTTTGCGGCTTGAACGCCGATGAGGAAATTAGAAGTACCTGTTTGATTGCGGCTTCAACGCCGATGGGGAAATTGGAAGTACTGTTTGATGATGTGTTAGATTCATGCTCTATAAGGTGCCTTGGGTGAAATCTAGGATTGCATATATGCTGCATTGTATGCCTCTTTATTTTACATGCTCAACATAGAAACGTGTTTGTTGTTTGAGACATCCAAACATGTTTATTTGTTTTCTATGTTCATGTATATTTGCATACGAAGTGCTGACATGCTAGGTGATGGGGTGCCCCGGGGTCTGATAGGGACGACCAGGAGAAACTGTGTTGGTTACACAGTTGAGGTCAGCTTTTGCTGACCAGCGTTACAATAAATTTTTACAGGGCAGGGATCGCAAGTAGGAGCAAGCTCGCCGGCCAGAAAGGCCTAAGCCTCATGAAGTGAACTATTTGTTTAGCAACTTTGTTTGTTGAGTGCTATGTTTAGTGCATTATCTTGTCCTGCTTGCATGCTGAGGTAGCCTAGGAGTGCCAAGACACGTTGCTCTGTCTGTGGTTGTTGTTTTTATTTCTAGACAATTGATTATTGTAAGGCCTTAAGGTCGTTCTCATACTCTCGTGGTAGTGGATAACTTTTGGTTGGTTGGTTGTTTCCGCTGTTTTAATTCTGAGTTTTGAGTTGGGTAGTTTTTATATCATCTTATAATGTTTAAGCTGTGGAAGCTGTATGTTGTGGGACTCCGATCAGACTCATATTATACGGTCATTACAGGGGAGGCGTTACACAGCGAGTGCCAGTCTCATCGAGCAATCGCCGCCCCAGGCGAGTGGAGATTTTGGGGACCACTCGTCCAGTGTTCTATGTTGTATTTTTCCGTTTTATCCCCGCTGGCCTGCCCATAGCCTTTCAGAACAGTGGAGTTACACTATTGGCAGGGCAACCTGGACTGCATTTAGCCTTTCAGAACAACGAAGGTACGTTGTTGGCAGACCAACTTCAAAAACTATAAATAGACTCAAGGGGGTATCTCAGAAAGCAAGCTTTCAAGCATCCCACTCTCCTTACTCTCAGATCTTCTAGTGCTTTCTGTGGTGCTCTCTTAGCTCAGCACAGGCTAAGGAGGGGAAGCGTTTTAAGATTTTTCGGGTGTGTGGTGGGACCTCCGTGTTGGAGACTTAGTCCGTTCCTAGTTCTAAGTTTTTGGTTGTCAGAGCTCGTGGGGAGAAGTAACTGTGCGATCACCCCTTCCCCAAGGATTCAAACTCCACATAAGCCGAATTTCGATTTCAACAGTCTAGATGGTGACAATTAGAGTATTAGTTGATTTCTTTTTTGGTATCTCTGTTTAAGAGCACTGTTTAGTTTTTTTTATTTTTCACATGTTTGTTTGAACTAATTGTTGTTCTCTGTTTGATTTGGGACGCTAGGCGTTTAGGGCTTGTGCCCTGATTGTACCTGAGACATGATGTGATGTGGCTGAGCTTTCTTCATGTTTATGCGTGCATACTATTTTTCTTGTTAAGTCTAATATGTTTAAACATGTGTTGGACACAGTTGTCAATGCGTCATGTTTGACTGAACATTGCACAAACCACCCCTTTTCCGACGTCGGGTATACGGCGGACATAAGAGAGAATTGTTAGATATATTGCGTATATGTACGCACGTGTCGAGACCGGTTCGGAACGAGTCATTGAGTTCATGTCGTTCTAGGGTTAGACTCTATGCTGGAGGTAACTATATATACGTATTCTAAATTTGATAGGGACATTTAGAACCACAGAAGCTTTCTTGACCAATATGATTGGGTTCTTCTTCAAGTCTAATCACTATTTGCTTGAAACAGCAAGATAAGATAAGAGTCAGCTTGGAGCAGAAGATGAAGAAGCTAGTTGTCATTAGCGTTAATCCGCTTCTCAACTCCATTGCATATCCATAATTAGAGCTTTAAATAACAATAATAAATTATAAATAGCTATATAGAATAAACAAGTATATTACGGTCAATTAATTAAACTCAAATCACTGTTTGCTTGAAACGGCAAGATATAATATATGAGCGAGCTTGGAACAAAAGATTAATAGGAAAGAAGCTGTCATCTTTATAAATAAGCCGGTGTATGTTGCTATAGAATTTAGCAAGAGCCGCTGTGCCTCAATCCCTCAACACTCCATCCATGGCCACCATCCCCCTCTCCCTCACATTCGCCATTCTCCTCTCAACAGTTGTCGCCGCCTTCCACTCAACCGCCGCCATTGACTACGGCGAATCCACAATCTCCGACATCCAATCCTACTTCGCCGACGGCAGCCTCACCTCCCGCAAGCTCGTCAGCTTCTATTTAACCCGAATCCAATCGCTCAACCCGTACCTCCGCGCCGTCATCGAAGTCAACCCCGACGCCCTCCACGACGCTGATATCGCCGACCGCCGACGCCTTTCCGGAAGCCTCCTATCCCGCGGAATCCTCCATGGCATCCCCATCCTCCTCAAAGACAACATTGCCACCCGCGACCGTCTCAACACCACAGCCGGCTCATTCGCTCTCCTCGGATCCGTCGTCCCACGTGACGCCGGCGTCGCCGGGCGCCTCCGTTCCGCCGGCGCCATCATCCTCGGCAAAGCCAGCTTGAGCGAGTGGGCCAATTTCCGAACCGACCACGCGCCCAACGGGTGGTGCGCACGCAACGGGCAGGGGAAGAATCCTTATGTTGCCTCTGCGGATCCATGCGGGTCGAGCAGCGGATCAGCCATATCTACAGCTGCGGGGATGGCGGCGGCGGCGCTGGGAACAGAGACGGACGGATCGATCATCTGCCCCGCTTCGGCAAACTCAGTGGTGGGGATCAAGCCGACCGTTGGACTGACCAGCCGAGCCGGGGTGATTCCGGTCTCACCGAGGCAGGACACCGTGGGGCCGATGGCACGCACAGTGGCGGACGCCGTAGCAGTGCTGGAGGCAATCGTGGGGTACGACAAGAGAGACGCTGAGGCCACGGCCGCGGCGACGCGGTTTGTGCCGGAGGGAGGCTACAGGCAGTTCTTGAAGGTGGAGGGGTTGAAGGGGAAGCGGTTGGGCATACTTTGCAGGGGGTTTTCCAATTTTTCAAAGGACTCTTTGGAGGGGAAGACTTTAGATCGACACTATCAAGTCATGAGGTAATTAATTAATTAAGAGATCTTAATTGCTAAAAGTGATTGTTATTAGTACCGTAGTTTTGACTTGTCGCACCGTATTTTTTCTTAATTTTTCGCACATTTTGGAAATATGTCTTGTACATATATTTTTAAGAAAAATGGTCAACACGAAAGTTCGAGATCTACAACTTTCGTGTTGAACACTTTTCCTAAAAAATCAATGTACAAGGCGTAATTTGAAAATTCCCCCAGGTTTTGCGCTTTTTAAAAATACGTTTTGTACATGCATTTTTAGAAAAAATATTCAATACAAAAGTTGTATATCTCGTCAAGATCCACAAATTTCATGCAAAAACTTTTTTTTAAAATGCATGTAGAAGACGTATTTTCAAAAGACGTTAAAAATTAAGAGAAAATACAGTACGACTAGACAAAACTGTGGTGCTAATTACAATCAGCTTGCTAAATCCCATGTAGGCTGTAGCGATTTTATCAGAGTAATAAAATTTTTATAATTGCAGGGAAAAAGGAGCCATCTTGTTGGACAATCTAGAAATAGCAAACGCAAGTCTCATACTAGATAGTGACAACAGCGGTGAAGAAGTTGCAGTGTTGGCTGAATTCAAGCTCGCAGTCAATGCTTATCTCTCCGAGCTTGTTACCTCCCCTGTCAGATCTCTCTCAGACCTCATAGCATTTAACAATGAGCATAAAATCCAAGTACGCCGGTCGCACGGCTCTTCTCCAACTTCATCTCCTTTCTATCTCATTTTAAATCTACGGCTGAAACACATAATAATATATAATGCAGGAAAAGATTGAGGAGTACGGTCAGACTATCTTGTTAGAAGCAGAGAAGACGAACGGATTGGACGCAAAGGTGAGAGCTGCCATTAAAAGAATGGCAGAGCTGTCGGCGAATGGAATCGAGAGGCTGATGAAGGAGAACAAGTTGGATGCAGTGGTGACCCCAGATTACAGCTTCACCCCAGTTTTGGCCATTAATGGCTACCCGGGAATCAGCGTGCCTGCTGGGTACCATCAGTCCGGGGTTCCCTTCGGCATCTGCTTCGGAGGATTGAAGGGTTCTGAGCCGACATTGATTGAGATAGCTTATGCTTTCGAACAGGCGACTAAAGCCAGGAAGCCCCCATTGCTGTTTCGGCGGGAGATTTGGGATGATGCATTGTGGAGATAAGGATCATTTGGAAGGAGAAATCATGAGCTATTTTAGCAGGATGTTTTGAGGGATAATGACAAAAAAATGAAAATAAAGATTTTATCTTTTTATGCAGAAATTTTGTTATTTTTGGTTCCCATTCGAATTTGAAAAGGTCATGTAAGGAAAACACTCAGCCCTATTAATGACATTAATTTAAAGAGAGCTGCTCTCTAAATTGACTTCCGTAAGTGCTATATTGCTTCCCATCCGGTTTAAGCTATATGTTTATTTTTGGCTCCCAGTAAGTGCTATATTGTTTTGATGATGTTATTGCAGACGTTCAAAAAAAATTCATTTTTGAAATTTTGTGGAATTAAATCTCTTTTATTTAAATCGTCATCATTATTATATATATATATGCATGCTAGTATATATAAAATGAAATATATATATATATATATATATCATAACTATTTATGGATTGAAAAAAAAAAATTTGACGGACACTATTATTTTGATGTGAAAAAAATAGAGCCGTCAGTAGCCCATGTTTCCGGTGGAGGGAGGAGCCGCCGTCGTCGTCACTGCCGTCTCGCTCTTGGTACCGCAAGGGGTGTGAGACCCCTGTAGGATGGCGCCGGTGGTTGTCGTTGGTGCAACACCGTGCGATGGCGGCGGAGCATTTCTCTCGTGTGGGACTCTCGACGTATCCACCGGCTTTGGAGGAAATAACCACCGGTCTTGGAGGAGAGGATCTCTACCGATCTTGAAGTAGATGATGCGGTGTGGGCGCTGCGGCGAAGGCTTGCGGTGGTGCAGTGACGTTGATGGAGTTTCTCCCCGGTGGTGCGGGCATGGCGGCTAAGGCATGCGAGAGTGCAGTGACCTTAATGGTGTTTTTCTCTGGTGGTGCGGCTTGACGTCGATGGCGTGTGTGAATGCAGTTGGCCTCGACGGTGCTTCTCCGGTGGTGGCGGGTGGTTTGGTCGTCATCGGACGATGAAGGTTCTCGGTGAACTTTGTGCGTCCGCTGTACTAGCGGATTGCAGTCCAGATAATTCTCTCTCCCGCGGATCGAGCGAGTCTGGCTCCTCCGCAGTGTATTCTGTAATAAACATCGGTACATTTATTCATGTATTATTATTGCAATTATGTTATTTATGTGTGCAAATTATAGTCCAGATTTATGGGTTCTTGTATACTCTGTATTAAATTAGTTGCGCCTAGTGGATTGTTTCTGCGTTATATCTCAACAAGTGGTATCAGAGGGAGGTTCGCAGGCGACTGATTGGACATTCGAGGAATGTTTTGACTGTGGTGGTTGACGACTAGGTCCGCTCCCCATATTTTCAAATCTGACCTCTGAATTAATCAGGTCTCCTGGTCGTGCCGTATGACAACCATGACAGGAAAGAATGTGAATCTGGGCAGTGTTTATTTGAAGAAGTGCGACAGTGATGGGTTTGACCTATGACAGGTGATACTGCATGAGATGATCATGATAACCGTGGATATGTTACACGTAGAAGATTTTCTATGTGAACACAATACATGTTCAAATGATTTTCTGTGTCAGTTAGAGCCAGCTGGTGCAGTGACGGAGGAAAATGTGATGACCCGATTTCACTTCTTACCCCGTTCACATATTTTTCCCGCCCTTAGTGGTGATGCTCTTGTATGAGAATGATACAGTGGAGCTCTCGATCGCAGTGCTATCCAGACAGATGTTAGTGGACCCTACTCCTATGGACAGTCATATCTTGGCAGCAACAGATGGGTAAGGTGAGGCAGTTTTGCAAGGGATTGAATGCATGACGATCTCGATCTGCGCTGAAGGAGGGTATGATATCTTTACCATTACAGACAGTGCAGTCACACAGGAGTGCGAGTTCGCAGCGTGTAAAAAGGCCTCGAGGTTAGGGTGCGGACATGGTGACAGCCAGGTCAGGGTGTAAAGTGATGAGATCCTTAACAACACTAAGAGTCTGAGTGACTCTGATAGCAGGACGTTTGACATCACTGAGTGGATTAGATTCAGGTGGCTACAGTTGGGTGGCCCGAGGTGGAGTCCTGAAGGTGGAGTGAGGACGTACCATGCTCAGGAGAGCTGTGTAGCACGGTAGTCCGTACCGGCTGATGGGGACCACGACGTGTGGTAATGTACCCATGATTTTTGAGGCCGACATGATGAATTGTCATGGTAGTGCAGAGGATCGTCCTTTTGGGACTCGGGTTATGCGAGTCAGTTTCTACGATCAGGTTGTGACGACGTTCACAAGTTGTGCCAGAACAGAGATAAGTTGACTTGATCAGGTTGGCTGGTGTCTTAGTTTGGGGCGGTGCTACATGCAAAATTGTTTGCGGTGGTGCAATGACCTTGATAGAGTTTCTCCCCAGTGGTGCGGGCATGGCTGCTAAGGCATGTGGGAGTGCAGTGGCTTTGATGGTGTTTCTCTTCGGCGGTGCGGCTTGACGTCAATGGCGTGCGTGAGTGCAGTTGGCTTCGACGATGCTTCTCCGGTGGTGGAGGGTGGTTTGGTCGTCATCGGACGACAAAGGTTCTTGGTGAACCTTGTGCGTCCGCTGTACTAACGGATTTCCGTAAAGATAATTCTCTCTCTCGCGGATCGAGCGAGTTCGGCTCCTCCGCGGTGTATTCTGTAATGGATGTTTGTACATTTCTTCATGTATTATTATTGCAATTACATTATTTGTGTATGCAGATTATGGTCCAGATTTATGGGTTCTTGTATACCCTGTATTAAATTAGTTGTGCCTAGGGGATTGTTTCCGCGTTATATCCCAACAAATTTTCCATGAACACAAGCTACAACAATGAAATTACTGCAACAGACAAATGTTACAATAAAGCAATTCGGGGATGACAGCAAAAACGACATCATCATTCTATCACTTTTTAACATAAAATGGACAAAGTTTTTTGCCAAACGGAAAATTTTTTTGTCAGGATTCCAAATCATGGGCATGGTCATTCTGGACCATGGGCATGGCCCAAAAATAAATAGATTATATTTGGTTGGGCCCAACCCCCCTCCCACCACATTTCCTGCTTCTTCAATCGCAAAAAAAAACCGGACTCCTTTCTTAGCTCTCGGCCGGAAACCTAGCTCCATACATTAAAAGCTACCACTTGAACTTCCTTCGCCCATCTCAACTAACTCCAGCACTGGAACCTACTGTTCGTTGAAGTAGTTCTGACGAGGTCTTGAAACGCGGCGAACCTTAAGCCGGAAAACTGTATAATTGAAGGTTTGTGCATGAAATCACGCTCATTATAATCATTACCACTTTCTTTTAAAGTTTAGATATGTGAATGAACAATGTAATTAGTTCCGACCATTATACATGAAACCTTAAGTAGTTCCGACCATTTGTTTCAGGTAGGTACACAGAGATGTCAGTCGACGGAGCGACAAATACACATGTCTATTCCAAAAATGATGCTGAGGAAATGGATAATGTAAGCTGTTTTATTATTACAGTGCGACAAATTTTTTCTGCTGATTAGCTGTGCTCTCATCAAGACTTCTTTACTTTTTTTATTTTTCAACTGCATTTATTATATGATTTCCAACTATTTTTAAAAGCAACTATTTATTATCTTTATTTGCAGTTCTATTTTATTTTAGGAATAAACTAACCCTTTATACGGTTTTTTCTTAGGTCAACAAACAGTCGGGTGGTTTTCCAATTGTCCTTTCGGAAGACGAGGCGTATGTTATGTATTGTGAATACGCCCACAACATTGGTTTCAGTATTCAGAAAGAACATCTGAGCTATTGGATACACACAAGGATTATAAAATGTCGAGAGTATACTTGCGCCAAAGCTGGATCGAGGAAGGTGAGACCCTCACCAAAAAAATACTGCAAATTAGAAACACGCACGGGTTGTCCTGCCCGTATTTTTTTTACCACTGATACAGATTGTACGAATTGTACAGTAACAAAGTTCATTGAGAAATACAATCACGCGCTAGCGATGGAGAACGAGCAATATCTACTGCCGTCTCATCGCAGCATATCTAAAATGCAGGGTAGTCTTATTAAGAATCTGACAGATGCAGGAGTTAAAACAGTTCATGCGTACAACTTTCTATCTAACGAAGTCGCTGGGATCGAGAACGTTAGTTTCACTAAATCTGATGCCTACAACTTTGGCAGTCGCTAATAGAAAGTGGTGACTCTCTTAGTTTGTTGAAGATTCTATATGAGAAACAATTAGATGACAACATGTTCTCATATGATATTCTAACCGATCTAGAGGGAGGCTAGTAGATGTTTCTTCGATGGAGGTAACTCAAAATCTGAATCATCGTCCTCTTCACCAAGCAGGACTTTCTCCTCATCTAGTAGATTCTTAAACTTATTGTTGACCTACAAATAACAACAAAATATACAATGGTGATGACTAAAAGAAAAATACCAAATGCACTTTAATGCACATATTAATATTATTTTTTTAGAACGTACATAATTTTTTTATAAAGAAGTTCTCCTGCACTTTAATGCAGAATTTGGCACTATAAGAAAGAGTAGGAGACCAACGACATATTCTAGGCCATGCTAATTCGAGCAACGCAGGTTGGAGCTTTGTGTGTTCGTACATCCACATCTTCAAATATAAAAGATGGTTAGAGCAATATGAATTAACATAATACAATAAATACAATGGTGGTTAGAACATCTAATACCAACAATACTGTGGCGCTCCCCTCCAAGGCACCGATGTTGCTACCTGCACTTCGAAGAGCACTTACCCGACTTAAATGCTCAAACTGTAGATGAAGGAATTCATGGATGACAAGAGGCCAGTTATATTTCACGAAGTCAGGAAAAGATGTTATCTTGGTAATACAAGATGGAACCTTCAGACTCTTCATCAGAAAAAAAAACAGAGCTACTAAATATTTAACCAGCATACTTTTCTACCATCCACTGTGGGAGACCCCTCCTCATTAGCAGCTCTATGAATCTCTTCAATTAAATTCTTGTGGGTTATGTCCACAAGGGGTGATCTTGAAAAGATAAAGTGAAGACCATCATTTGGGAGACCCAATATAAGTGTCACTTCGTTGACGGTCATATTGACAAGTCAATTCCCAAGCTGTAGGGCTTCCTCATCCCTATTGTATAATCTCAGAAAAGCATACAACATTGGTATGTTTTGTGAAATTATTGTCATTCTAAACAAGAGAAGGAGACGGGCATCACTAAGTGCTTCTATAGATTCTTCAGACAATCTATTCAAAAGAAGTGTGACATTTACTATAAAGGTGTTAGGTGCACATCTACAGCTTAAGTATTCGTTTTCGGGCATGCTTCACCTGTAAAACCAGAATACTTCACTAAATATAACTACAACTATGTATAAAAAAAGCGACTACAAACTATACTATAAAAATAACTGCAAAAATGACTAAAAATGCAACTGCAAACAAACTAATCAAAAATTAAGTGCAGAAACCTACAATTTTCTCTCCACAAAATATAAAACAAAATACTAAATCATAACCATAAACTCGAACACCGGACCAAAACAGAGGCAAACTATAAACCCAAAAAAATTTTATATTACCTTTTTCGTTCGGACTAGGGGTGTATAACCCGTAATTCGTCGAGATCAGAAGTACTCCAGCAAACGGCTATTCGCAGACCATTCGGCGAGCTGTGGAGAGCTTGGGCGAGCTGTGGCAAGCAGAGGCGAGTTGTGGAGAGCTGTAGTGAGATTGGGCGGGCAGAGGCGAGCTGTGGCGAGCTTGAGCGAGCAGAGGCGAGCTGTGACGAGCTTGGGCGAGTAACTCGCGAGTATGGGCGAGTATCCCTTGGAACTCGCTGGCAGAAACAGGATACTCGCCTATACCCCCCCCCCCCCCCAGGATTTCTCTATAAATAGCCCCCTCACAGGGGTACTAGAAATGACACTTTTGGAAGTGATTGAGGTCCCCCAAAGTGAATACTCGCCCAGTCCATGTCTGCTTAGTACCTCGCCCAACCTTTTGGTTGCGGAGGGGAAGCTTCTTCTAAGCTTTCGGGTACGTGGTGGGACCTCCCTGCTGGAGCACTTGGGGTGTGCTTGTAGATAGTTTCCTCTCTTTCTCGCTAGTTGTACAACCCCGTATCCGGCGAGCGCGGTCGTCAGGAACCAAGGGGGCAGAGCTCGACAGCCCATAGCTCGCCCAGGCGAGTCCAGCTGGTCGCGCGCGAGTAGGACCAGCCAAGCCCGCACTTGCCAAGCTCGGCATTCGACGAACTTAGCTCGGTGATAGTCGAGCGGAGCTCGGAGTTCGTCGACCCATGGGACTTTTGTCGATTCCCAGGCTGCTCGCCGAGTCCTGACGGCTGAGCGATCTTGCAGCTCGCGAGCAGGGCACGTCGGACCCTTGCTCGCCGCCCTTGCCGAGCAGAGATTGCCGAGGGATACTCCCCCATTGTTCTGTAAGTTATTTTTACCATATTTCCCCCGTTGGCCTGCCCATACCTGCTAAAACAGCGGAGTTACGCTGTTGGTAGACCTGGTTGGCCTGCACATAGCCTTTTGGAACAACGGAGGTTGGCTATTTGCAGGCCGTTTTTAGAAATCTATAAATAGGACCCAAGGGACACCTCAAAAAGCACGCCTCCCAGACTCACTTGCTCTCTAATCTTTTAGCGCTTTCTGAGGTTGCCTTAGCTCGGCTCTTAGCTAAGGAGGAGAAGCGCTCTAAGATCTTCCGGGTGTGTGGTGGGTCCTCCACGCCGAGCCCTTGGGTCAGTTCTTCTTTGTTTTCTTTGTCATTTTGCTTGCAAGAAAAAAGTAGGTGCGCGATCACCCCTTTCCCAAGGGTGGACTCCACAAGAGACCGAGTTTTCGGTTTCAACACTAGCCATTTGAATTGTGACGTCGGATCGTAGAATCAGTAACCTTATGCTGTCTTGATCCTATTTCTGAGGTTGAGATTTTTCCTGGCTTCAACATTTGGTGCAGTGAGCGTGGATAGTAGCCGAGGAAGAAATTTTTGCGAGAAGACTTCATAGCTTAAGATGGCGAGCTGGAGACCAAAGGCATAAACTCGCGAGCATTCAGAAAGGTGGGCGAGTTCTCAGCAAGTTGGGCGAGTTCTCAGCAAGGTGGGTGATTTCTCAGCAAGGTGGGAGAGTTCTCGGCAAGGTGGGCGAGCTTCTTGGTTACTCGCCCATAGGCGACTTCACGATGGCGACTTTCAGACTCGACGGCTTCATGGGGCGAGCTTACCTATTACTCGCTCATAAGCGAGTTCCAGATCGCGACCTCCTTAGACGAGTTCCACATGACCCCCACCCCGGTTAACAAGTATATGCGAACGAGTTCATGCAGGCGAGTTATATGTGGTGATATGCTATGACGAGCTTCATACAACGAGCTCCCAACGCAGGTGTCTTGTTTACAGGTTGGCGAGCTACCTTGTTACTCGCCCATAGGGGAGAACATGCAGGATTGGCGACTTCGAAGAGGCGATTATCTTTCTTACTCGCCCATATGCAAGTTCTACATGTGAAGAAGCGAGTATCTTTATTACTCGCCCAAAGGCGAGTTGAAGGGGCGAGTATTTTTATTACTCGCCCATAGGCGAGTTTCGCATGTGGCTTACTTGCAAGGCCGAGATAGCTCAGAATCTGGGCGAATTGGGAGTGGAAAATTAAAAATTTCCTGGGGCGCTGCCCCCAGACCCCGCAGGGGGCGCTTCCCCCGGACCCCGCAGGGGCTCTAATGTCAGAAGTGACACTTACCCTCCGCCTGATTCATCTACTTTTTCAATAGTGGTGTTTTTCATACATGTTCATACTTACGGGTGATTTGGTAAAGCCCGTGAGTACTTTTTGTATAACTAACAAACAGGGCGAATCACGACGTGTTCACCACCAGGGAAAAACATACAAGGTGCTCTGCGAGCTCCTACTTGCGATGATCTCCTCCGACAACATACATTCCATGAGACGGCTTACTCATGGCATCTTCCAACTACTATTCTACGAGCTCCTACTTGTGATGCTCTTCATGCTTACTTGGTGCTTTCTTCAATTCCGCGAGTTCCATACTCGCGAGGTCATCTCTTCAACAGCTATGGTGCTCTCCTTTAATTCCATGAGTCCATGCTCGCGAGATCACTACTTCAGCAACTATGGTGTTCGAATTCTGCGAGTTTATACGCTCGAGGCTATCACTTCAGCAACCAGGACGTAATACTATTCATTCCATCTCCTCAAATATCTGGAGCGGGGATGACCTGAAAAGGTTCTACCCCTAGCAGTAACATGTATTGTGTACCTGTAACATTATTTCTAAGTTGTTTATACATTACCTCGCCCAGGAGCCATGGGTTAATGTGAGTTGCCTTCTTTGTGTTGATTCATCTCAAGTTAGCTAGGAGCAGTGAAGTTCAACTCCACGATCGATTTAGGAAACCATCGCTCGACCTGTTTCTCCTATTTAGCCCAGGGCAGACGATGGGACGATGCCTCGGGATTTAAGCATCCTTGTAAGACCGAACCCCTGCATTGATGGCCGAGATCAGCTCCCCCCTTGCATGTCGGCCTAGCCACCCCTGATTGCATCTCTCCTCTAACTGGAGGAACTATCAGGAACAGGTCTTGAACCTCCTAAACTCGATAAAGGATCGACCTCACAGAGTGATGCCTTGTACAAAGGCGTCATCGATCTTTGAGAAGACTAAAAGACCCGCTCGTAGCGAATGTTTGTCCTGTAAGCAGGACGCGTCTCTGTTGTTACCAAAGAAGGATAACCTGCCGAGCTCTGAGAAGTACAAGTTTGCAGAAGGATAGTGGGCTCGAGTGTGTGTCCTGTTGGACCCCCTAAAGGCCATTTCCCTTGGCTTGTACGCTGACCTTCGTAGCCAAGTGGCAGAGCTGAAAATGATCTCCACGGTTGGGTTGGGAAACGAGCCTTCAACCTGTTTCTTTTAGATAGCCCAGGGCGGACGATGAGACAATGCCTCGGGATGTAAGCATCCATGTAAGACCGAGCCCCTGCATTGACGGCCGAGATCAGCTCCCCCTTTGCATGTTGGCCTAGCCACCCCCGACTGCATCTCTCCTCCGACTGGAGGAACTACCATGAACAGGTCCGGACGCTAACCTCCCAACTTGACGAAGGAAAGATCATCATTCTCTTTAGAATTTCTTCGTCCTCAAAGATATTGATGCATTTGACTCATTAACAATCTCTTAAGCAGCAGGGAGAACTACTTCAACACCGATTGAAGTCCTCGAGTGGTAGTGTTATCATAAGTCTGAGCCCCTGCACGAGCTCCTCTCCTACATACCAGCCAACGACCACCTCGAGTGAGACCAAGTCCCTCATTGGAGTGATGTCATAGTCCGTGAACTCTGTACAAGCTCCTCTCCTGCAGACCGACTACTTGCCTCCCCGAGTCGACTTATATCACTCTAGTGGAGCAAGGCTCCTGAGAGCTGTCAACTCCAACAATGTTTCAAGTCCTCGAGTGGTAGTGTTATCATAAGTCTGAGTCCCTGCACGAGCTCCTCTCCTGCATACCGGCCAACGACCTCCTCGAGTGAGACCAAGTTCCTCATTGGAGTGATATCGTAGTCCATGAACTCTATACGAGCTCCTCTCCTGCAGACCGACTACTTGCCTCCCCGAGTCGACTTACTCCACTCTAGTTGAGCAAGGCTCCTGAGAGTTGTCGACTCCAACAATATTTCAAGTCCTCGAGTGGCAGTGTCATCGTAAGTCCAAGTCCCTGTACGAGCTCCTCTCCTGCACATTGGCCAACGACCTCCTCGAGTGAGACCAAGTTTCTCGTTGTAGTGATGTCGTAGTCCGTGAACTCTATACGAGATCCTCTCCTGCAGACCGACTACTTGCCTCCCCGAGTTGACTGATTCCCACCCCCAGTTGAGCAAGGCTCCTGAGAGCTGTCGACTCCAACAATGTTTAAAGTCCTCGAGTGGCAGTGTCATCGTAAGTCCAAGTCCCTGCACGAGCTCCTCTCCTGCACATTGGCCAACGACCTCCTCGAGTGAGACCAAGTTCCTCGTTGGAGTGATGTCGTAGTCCGTGAATTTTATATGAGCTCCTCTACTGCAGACCGACTACTTGCCTCCCCGAGTCGACTGATTCCCACCCCCAATTGAGCTTAGCTCCCGTTGGGTGTCAACTGATTCCCACCCCCAGTTGAGCTCGGCTCTTGCGAGGTGTCGAGCTCTTCTTTCCACCTTCAATTGAGCTTGGCTCCTGCGAGGTGTCGACTTCTTTTCTTCACCTTCAGTTGAGCTCGACTCCTGCTAGATGACGACCTTTTTCTCCACCTCCAGTTGAGCTTGGCTCCTGTGAGGTGTCGACTCTCTACCTCCAGTTGAGCTTGGCTCCTGCGAGGTGTCGACCTCTTTTATCCACCTTCAGTTGATCTCGACTCCTGCTATGTGTCGACCTTTTTCTCCACCTCTAGTTGAGCTTGTCTCCTGTGAGGTGTCGACTCTCCACCTCCAGTTAAGCTTCCTCCTATTAGGTGTCGACTATACTCTGCACCTCCAGTTGAGCTCGGCTCCTGCGAGGTGTCGGCCTCTTCTCTCCACCTCCAGTTGATCTCGGCTCCTGCGAGGTGTCGACATATTTTCTCTACCTTTAGTTGAGCTCGGCTCCTGCGAGGTGTCGACCTCTTCTCTCCACCTCCAGTTGAGCTCGGCTCCTGCGGGGTATCGACCTCTTTTCTCCACCTCTAGTTGAGCTCGGCTCCTGCGAGGTGTCGACTTCTTTTCTTCACCTTCAGTTGAGCTCGACTCCTGCTAGATGTCGACCTTTTTCTCCACCTCCAGTTGAGCTTGGCTCCTGTGAGGTGTCGACTCTCTACCTCCAGTTGAGCTTGGCTCCTGCGAGGTGTCGACCTCTTTTCTCCACCTTCAGTTGAGCTCGGCTCCTGCTAGGTGTCTACCTTTTTATCCACCTCCAGTTGAGCTCAGCTCCTGTGAGCTGTCGACTCTCTACCTCCACTTGAGCTTCATCCTGCTATGTGTCGACTATACTCTCCACCTCCAGTTGAGCTCGGCTCCTACGAGGTGTCGACCTCTTCTCTCCACCTCCAGTGGAGCTCGGCTCCTGCGAGGTGTCGACCTCTTTTCTCCACCTTCAGTTGAGCTCGGCTCCTACTAGGTGTTGACCTTTTTCTCCACCTGCAGTTGAGCTCGACTCCTGTGAGGTGTCTACTTTCCACCTTCAGTTGAGCTCGGCTCTTGCTAGGTGTCGACTATATTCTGTACCTCCGGTTGAGCTTTCTCCTTCGAGGTGTCGACCTCTTCTATAATTCAGTTGAACTTGGTTCCTATGAGGTATCAACCTTCTCTCCCCTTTCAGTTGAGCTCCACTCCTAGGAAGGATCTCGCGCAGTGCATCGTCTAGCATCATCTCTCCGAACAACGGGTTCAACATTATTTTTCCAAGCTCGTGTCGAGCTCGTAAAAAGCGGGGATTGTGTATAACCCCTAATTCGTCGAGATCAGAAGTACCCCAGCAGACGGCTATCCGCATAACATTCGGCGAGCTGTGGCGAGCTTGGGCGAGCAGAGGCGAGCTATGACGAGCTTGGGCGGGCAGATGCGAGTTGTGGAGAGCTTGGGCGAGCAGAGGCGGGCTGTGGTGAGCTTGGACGAGCTTGGGCGAGTAGAGGCGAGCTGTGGCGAGCTTGAGCGAGTAACTCGCGAGTATGGGAGAGTATCCCTTGGAACTCGCTAACAGAAGCTGGATACTCGCCTATACCCCCCCCCCCCAAGATTTCTCAATAAATAGCCCCACAGGGGTACTGAAAATGACACTTTTGGAAGTGGTCGAGGTCCCCCCAAGTGGATACTCGCCCAGTCCATGCCTGCCTAGTACCTTGCCCAACCTTTTGGTTGCGGAGGGAAGCTTCTTCTAAGCTTCCGGGTACGTTGTGGAACCTCTATGCTGGAACATTTGGGGTGTGCTTGTATATAGTTTCCTCTCTTTCTCGCCAGCCATTTGAATTGTGACGTCGGATCGTAGAATCAGTAACCTTATGCTGCCTTGATCCTATTTCTGAGGTTGAGATTTTTCCTGTCTTCAACAAGGGGAGGATGGCTCTGGGAACTGATTTGAAACTAACTTCTTCGTTCCTGGCAGGGGTAGATGGCCACCTGGGAAATGATTTGAAACAACCTTCTTCATTTCAGAGCAGTGAGGAAATGGTGAGAAATGATTTGAAGCTACCTATAACTTGAAGATTTGTGCCACCTTCTTCGTTCCCACCGGGGGCGTGCAGTGAAATGATTCCAGAAAACCCAAACGCCGTGATTTTCCGCGAAGAAAGAGGCGGAGAGGCGGAGAAAACCTAGGGCTCGGAGGGACGCGGAACGTTGCAGGAACAAAAATTTCAAAATGTACGAGGTGGGCCCCACCACAAATAATCTATTTATTTTCGGACCATGCCCATGGTCCGGAATCCTGACCAAAAAAATTTCCACCAAACAGAGCCTAAAGCTGCAAAAATTTTTCCTGCGCTACGCACTCTCAGAGGAAGGAGCGCAGGAAGCGCAGGAGCCCCACGATCAAGCTTTGCAAATCATGCATTGCGTTGGTTTTTTCTTTTTCTTTTTTGCTTTGTTTTTTCGCAACCGTTCGATCAAAAAATAAACATTCTGGATTTAACTCACTCCTACTTTATGGAATGTTACGCTTACCTAATTATTATTCCTAAAGCTGGCGTGGATTTGATCAAAAATTTTAAATTATTATTTATTTAATTTATTTTACAAGATTAAAATAATTAGATGACTGCTGTATTAATTCGATGTTGTGAATAATATCTAAGTATACAATATAAATAATTGGATGTTACGACTGACATGAAAATGAAATCAGATAAGCAGAGTCACATGGCCGTGTTTTGATACATACTAGTATGTTTTATTATATTATCACAATTGTACGTGATAATTTAATTAATTCTTTTTCGATGTACAGCAATATGGGTCATCCTCAGATCTCATAGAAGAGCAATAGCAATAACGTGAAATTTTAGGTCCCAGCCCCGAACTTAAAATCAAGGGGGAAGAGCAGTCATTAAATACTGTCAGTATTTCGATCAAAATTATTATTTTTACAAATATTATCAGTTTTATGCGCGCATCCATCCTGATTTTAGGTGAAAAAATACACCTAAAATTTACTTAATCTAAATAGTAGTAAAACAGGAAAGCTGCAAATCTACTGCAGTCCAAACCGCTGGAATTTTCAATTCTAGTGTCAAGGTATATAACAGGCCCACCAATCTTAGCGAGATATCTGCGGAATAATGATGCCTAGAAGGCTAGCGCCGCCAGCAGACTAATACGGGATACTCGAACTGAAAAGAAAGTGCCAGCCAAAGTTAGGATTTAGATACAAATCAAGCAAGCACAATTGCTGGCTCAAATTAATGGAGAACAGCAAGAATATCCAACATAAAATTAAAGGTAAAATTATCAAATTGGTCCTTAAATTTTGGAAACTTTTTCAAATCAGTCCCTAAACTTTCAAATGATTCAGATAGTTCCCTAAACTATTAAAATCAATACAAGGAGCCTACACTCATAGAGACCAATTTGAGATTATTTTGAACTAGTTTTAATAGTTTAGGGACCTATGTGAATCATTTGAAAGTTTAGATACTGATTTGAAAAAGGTGTCAAAGTTTAGGGACCAATTTGATAATTTTGCCAAAATTAAAAGATATTTTTCATACAAAAATTAGTTAATCATGATCATTCAATTAACTCCCTAACTAAAAGACAAGTAACATAATACTGTTTTCATCATAACTAAGCACAAATTTATTGGCACCACGCAAATAAATCTGGTTGCGGTTGGCCGGTTTTCCTCCGGTCCGGAGAATTAGAACATCATAGTTGTAAGTCGGATAAGGCGCGCAAACAGTCAAATGAAAGCCAAACATCAATGTCATAGAGACGGTTATAAGGTGTAAAACCCGGAAAATGTGAAAAACCAGGTGGTCGGATCTGTGTCAGGGAAAAATCCACTAATTCCCCGTTGTTAACAACTATTTGAGTTCCTCGAAAGGTGACAGGACACCTCCTCGTTACAAGCTTTGAGTACAAAGAAGCGAGGAAAAAACTAAGCCCACGGAGCATCCACGATGTGTCCACGAGAGTGTTCTCCAATGTCTTCTTCTGAGATCAATGAAGCGTCCAAGTGAGCGTTGAGCGGACTAGAGAGTGAGCAGAGTGAATCCCAAGTGAAGGAACGATCTAAATCTCACGTTCTCGTCGGAAAACATCAGATCTCTCTCTAGTATCTGGAGTTGCTTGTCTTCAAATGAAGCCATGATGACATTTTTATAGCTTTCTTGAGGGGACGGGTTGGTAATTGCGCCCTTCGTAATCCTAAGTTCACAAATTGCGTTGCTTCGTTCCGGTCATCTGGATCACTAATTTTCCAGAAATGACGAGCATTCTCCCGGGCGGTCCGGGTGGCCCGAGCAGATTGCCCGCGACGGCGGAAATATGCACGCCCGTGTGCGTGCGCGTGTTATATGTGGTGCCCTTGTATGTTCGGTTTCGTCCCCCTTTTCAGGGCGACATTGGACCCTTCAAGCGGGCACGGCTCGCTCGGACGGTTTGCATTGTTTTAGTGTTTCGGTCGAAGTCCTACTGGATTGACTCAGAAATTTTCAGGGGGAACCCATCAAATGCCTCCAAAATTTCGCGGGTCATGATCCGCAAAGCGACAAGCCTGGAAACTTTAGATGTCATCTTGTCTGTTGAACCGGGAAACCACAGTTCAACGACCAGTTCAGACCAAATGGGCAGCTTGCACTTATTTCTCCAGAGTCAGATCACTTGGCAAGGCACTCAGAGCAAGAACCACACTCACAAAGATGGAAAACTAAGAACAGACCCTCGAGTCAGAACGAGAAGGTCGCGCCACACACGCGGAAGATCCGGGCGAGTCAGAAGGGCGAGCAAGACTAGTGAGCCACACACATCCCGGATTTCAAACGACTGGCAAGTCACAGCCTCACTAGACACTCGCCACCCCATGTCGAGCAGGCCTAGAATAGCTTGGACTCGCCTATTTAGGTGGGACTAATTTCTCTAAAAAAATCCCATTTTGTTATGCCAACGGTCACTCCAAATCGCGAGATTTTCTGTTGGCAAATTAATTTGGGCTGCATTTAGTTAAACCAAAAGACAAGATTCCGCTATCCACGTACCAATTTCAGAAAACTATAAACAGATCCACATCCTTTGGAGAGAACTTTTTTGTTTCTCTCTCCTTTGGCTAGCTTGGTTGGCGAGAGCTCAAGCTCACTGTTCATTGTGGTTTCTGGGTTGGCAGTCGGGTGCTCTCAAGTGTTCTCCAAGGTGCCAGGCTCAGCATTGTCTTGAGAGGGGAAGCTCATGTTTTCGCCACTTCAGCGCAGGGCCTCCAGCCTCCACTCTGTCGTTCCCTTCCACCCTACCACCGGCTCTGCCGATCCCTGTGCAGCGTTGCTGCCCTCCTCGCACACCGCCCCATTTGCTGCAGGAAGGTTGTCAGCCTTCCATTCCCGCCACCCTAACCCTATTTCCCTTTTTGGAGCAGTGATCGGCCGTTGTTTTTGCACACATCCAACCCAGATCCGCCAATTTCGCCGTCGTCTTCATCAAATCAGCCCCACTATCGGCCGCAGTCGCCAATTTCCGCGACCCTGCTCTGTCAAAACCCCACCAGATCCGCTTTCCTCGTTGACCCGACCTTCTGCAGCCCTGGTTTCGTGGAACCCGGCTCCACCTTCTCACGGCCGCCATCCGTCGTCTTGTTCTGCTAAGGCTCCCATCATGGCCTCCTCCCACTCAGCCACCCTCGGCCCGCTGTTCTTGCCGTCGCCGGACACTAGCCCTCGCTGCACAAATCCAGGTCCCATGCTCCTCTCTCCAATCTTGGACTAAGCAACAAAGGAGGTTATGTCGGCAGCACCGCCGGTGTCACCAGTCTGAAGATTGGTGATGATGTCATACAGGTGTTGGAGATTGTCTTTACCGGAGTAGAGGACATGGAGTTCATCCCACATTGTCTTGGATGACTCGTGATACATAGCCATGCGGTAAGGTTCACCATCAAGTGAGTGAGAAGTCATGCCTGAACACGCCCATCATTACGAAGCCAATCATTAGTATGGGTAACGAGAACATCCTGAGTTAAATGATGCAAAAATCCTTTGATTGAAGAACTCGGCGAACAGAATGCAAACACTCAACAAAGTTTTTCTTCCATGTCAGAGTAATGGTAGTGATACGTAACTCGTCACGTAGTTCAGGAACAGGGGCTGCCCCCCCCCCCCCCCCCCCCCCCGCAGCAGGAGAGGAAGTAGAAGTAGACGTATCCATGACCAAGAGAGCAGTCGATTACACAAGACGGCTAACCAGGAGGGGGAAGCAAACCGCTCGGGCTCGAGCCGGCCTGAATTCAAAAAAAGGGGCAGGCGGGATTAAAATCCTGCCATGATCCGACGGAATAATCCTGCTTGATCAGGGGGATAATCCCGCATGATCGGATTTTAATCATAGGTGGAATTAATCCCGCCTAATCAGGCGGGATTAAAATCCCGCTTGGCAGGCGAGATTTTTCCTTAGCCCGGTGTCAGGCTCAGACTTGCCCGGGGCCCGGGCTTTGCCCGGCCGGCCCTGCCCGGGCACCAGGCTGGTCAACCGGCAAAAATGGGGGCTCAATAAGGCCCCAAGCCCGTCCTTGGTTCGGGTCGAGCTTTTGTCGGGTCGGGCCCGAATTATTTGCCCACGACTAAGGCTCTGTTTGGCTCAGCTGCAGCGACTACAAAAGCAGTGGTGGGAAGCAGTGGTGCAATAATCAGCTATTTTGCAGAGTGGTGCCAGAATCTGTGAAACTGTTTGGATGAACAGCTTTTGCAGAGCTGTTTCAAACAGAGAATCTGTTTAATTTGTATGGCAAAACAGCTGTGCGGTAGACAGTTCATTTTCTTGAAGGTAAACACAATAATTTGAGACTAATTTGATCCGCTTAATAAACAAATTTAATATTAATTAAAAAAAGGATGATTCTCAGCTCCAATCAATCAAATGTAACTTGTGAAGGTTAGATTGTGATTTGAGTTCTTAATATTATAAATCAAATATTCTAACTTTATCCTTCAAATTAAGCATGCTTGTGAGTTGTGACTAATAAGTAATAACAGTCTCAAATTAATCAGCTAACAGTTTGTTCAATAAAACTAATACAACCATTAATTAATAAAACAATAATTACAATCTTGCACAGAGATCGTCGTCTTCCTCGCTGATAATGTCATGAAAAATAGCCAGCAAATCAGGAGTAGATATAACAACTAAATACGTCATTACCGGCCCTGCAGATGTTAAAAATTCCATCTGCAGCAGGAGGAGATGGAACGCTAGAGGACGAGCAAACGAAGAACACCGGCGGTGAGGAGTGTTAAATTTTCTCAAAGTGGTCAGCAGGTAGCCTAAAGCCAAATTCATATTATCAAAACTACCTAGTTCACACTTTGATCATGCGGAAACCCAAGAAGCGTGTTTAATACCAAGCACAAATGGAAGCACAAGCAGGTATTTTATTCATTCACACTTCTTTACAAGGCGAGGTATACGTAGCGAGACATGATTTCGCTAGTACACAAGCTACAAATAGAAAGAACAACACAAGCCGGGCGGACAGCACTGGAGACCGCCGAGACCGTCTCGTCCGCCAACGCCAACGTCCCAAGCCGCCAAGCTGCAACTACTACAAGCCGAATACCACACGGAGTCCGCCGAGACCGCGAGGTCGCGCATACACACCGTTATTCGCTGCCTGCTGAAGAACAGAGGAACAGACTGCCTACCCGCCTGAAACCGCGGTCAGGTTATTGGAACTTGATCAAGCTGAAGTAGAAAACTGACAAGCCGCAGAAGCGACCAGTTGAGACCGCAGAGACCGCAAACTTCAATGCCAACTCCTGGCTCCTGGAAGCTAGCTGCGCGACCTGCACACAACACACCGTCAGCACTACTCAACCCGCGCTGACAGAAAACCGCAGACCGCAACACTTGCCCAAGCCCAACTTATTAATCACTCTGTTACTGGGGGGGGGGGGGGGGGGGGGGGGGGGGGGGGGGGGGGGGGGGGGGGGGGGGGGGGGGGGGGGTGGGGGGGGGGGGGGGGGGGGGGGGGTTCTATTTATAGGCGAGGTGAGGAGTGGGGGGTGGTCACCGCCATAGTGAATAGAATCACCGTCCAGCCCGCGCGCTAACACACCGAGTCCACCCAGTCCGCACGGACTTGACCAAACCTCAGGAGCCAGAACAAAAAAGGCCAGTTCGCCTCTATGCGGACTCACATGCTGCCGACCTGCCTATCATCACTGGCACAAAGCCAGTCCGCCCAAGGCAAACAGAGCTAGACCACCACCTAATACAGCACGCAGACACCCCCACAACATAAGCTGCAACAGCCCGCAATACCATACAGCGGGACTCAGGAGACCATCCACAGAGCTCGGCAAGCAGCAAGGCACGTCCACATAGATGCGGACTCCGCGGACGCCAAAGCACTGAAAGGGCAGAGTCCGCAAGCTCTACCCGAACAGCTCTCCACAAGGACACCTGCCGGAATCCAACATCAGTCTGCGCAGTCCTCTACATTAGAAATCACCTGGATGTAAACAGAGCTCGCAAAGGGCAAGCTCAAACCAAGGCCAGTCCGCAACAGTGATACCACAGACTGCCAGTCGCCAAGCCCTCCCGCGTAAGGCACACACCGGCTGGTTAGCACAAGCCTGCAACACACAAGGCCGCTGAACAGAGCACAGCCTATAGCCCGCAAAACCTATGTTTGCTAGGCCGCTCCTCAATCAGCCAAGCCACCAAGACAGCCAACACCCTGTCCGCAGACAGCAGTCG
>CM077159.1:176138167-176242734 GCA_039583875.1 Platanthera guangdongensis
AGGTGATGACCACACCGGAGTCCACGATCCAATCATCGTTGAAGTCGACAGCGGACAGGGCACGGACACAAGTGCCCGTAATGAAAGCTCGCCCCATTCAGCTTCCTCACTCTTAGAGCAAGCTTCCTCCTTACCAGCAACATGCTCAGGCTGCAGTTGAACTTGCAGTCCCGCTTGAAGTGCCCTCGCTGATGACACCTGTAGCACTTCAGGTTCTTCTTCCAGTCCTTCTTAGGAGCAGTGCTCATCTATGCCTGATAAGAAGTTGAAGGCTCATTCTCAGCAGCAACTTGGTTCTTCTTCCCTTCCATCTCTTCTTCTTCTTGCCCGTGAAGAGTGCTTCCTGCTCCCTCAGAGACAGTGACTCCAGTCATCTGCCTTGCCAAGATTTCCTGTGAAGCAAGCAGATTCTCAAGCTCCAGCAAAGATGGCTGAGTAGCCCAGCCTTGAACTGATGTCACAAAAGCAACATACTCCTTCCGCAAGCCGCGGATTATATACCTTTTAACTTGCCTCAGAGATAGGATCATCAGGATCAAGCGCTGATATCTCTGCACACAGACTCTTCATCGTCAAAAAGTATTTAGAGATAGTCAGGTCTCATTGAGTTGTCCTGGCCAACTCATTCTCCAAGAATTGTAGCCTTGCTACATTCTTCCTATTGAACAACTCATCAATGGTTGTCCAATCCAGCAGCTGATTCACATCCAATGATGTGATCAAAAAACTCCGGTGAAACAGCTCTCTTGAAGCAAACTTACCTTAGCATTTGTTTTTCTCCAGAGCCTCACTGCTCAGCAGTTCGAAAGCAGCAGTCACTTCCTGTCTGTCGTCACCACCGACGACCTCCCATAGCTCCTCACTAAGAAGGTAACTCTTCATGCACGACTTCCACTTCTTGAAGTTAGTCGGCGTTAGAGTTCAATGCCAAGACCTCTTGCGTAGCACACTTCAATTGCAACAACCATTGTTTAAGCAAACTTCCAGAAGCACAGAGCACCAACACAGGTTATCACCACTCAAGCACAGAGCAACAACATGGTTGAACACCGCTCGAGCAACTAAACCTAACTCTGATACCATGTTAAATTTTCTCAAAGTGGTCAGCAAGGTAGCCTAAAGCCAAATTCATATTCTCAGAACCACCCAATTCACACTTTGATCATGCGGAAATTCAAGAAGCAAGTTTAACACCAACACAAATGGAAGCACAAACAAGTCTTTTATTCATTCACACTTTTTTACAAGACGAGGTATACGTAGCGAGACATGATTCGCTAGTACACAAGCTACACAAACAGAAAGAACAACACAAGCCGGGCGGACAACACTGGAGACCGTCGAGACCGCCTCGCCCGTCAAGGTCGCCAAAGCCGCCCAAGCTGCAACTACTACAAGCCGAATAGCGCACGGAGTCCGCCGAGACTGCGAGGTCGCGCAGACACAACCGTTATTCGCTACCTGCTGAAGAGATAGAGGAACAGACCGCCTACCCGCCTGAAACGGCGGACATATTATTGGAACTTGATCAAGCTGAAGTAGAAAACTGACAAGCGCAGAAGCGACCAGCTGAGACCGCACACTTCAATGCCCAACTCCTGGCTCCTTGAAGCTAGTCGCACGACCTGCACACAGTACACCGTCAGCACTACTCAACCCGCGCGGACAAAAAACCGCAGACCGCAACACTTGCCCAAGCCCAACTTACTGTTCACTCTGTTACTGTAGACGTGCCGGGGGGGGGGGGGGGGTTCTTTTTATAGGACGAGAGGAGTGTGGTCACCACACCCTAGTGAATAGAATCACCGCCCCAGCCCGCGCGCTAACACACCTAGTCCGCCCAGTCCGCCCAGCCCGCACGGACTTCATCAAACCTCAGGAGCCAGAACAAAAAAGGAGTCCGCCTCTATGCGGACTCACATGTTGCAGACCTGCCTATCACTGGCACAAAGCCAGTCCGCCCAAGGCAAACAGAGCTAGACCGTCACCCAATACAGCACGCGGACACCCCCACAACATAAGCTGCAACAGCCCGCAATACTATACCACGCGGGACTCAGGAGACCATTCAGAGCTCGGCAAGCAGCAAGTCACCATCCACACAGATGCGGACTCCGCGGATGCCAAAGCATTGAAAAGGGCAGAGTCCGCAAGCTCTACCCCGAACAGCTCTCCACAAGGACACATGTCGGACTCCAACATCAGTCCGCGCAGTCCTCTACATCAGAACATTACCTGCTGTACCAACAGAGCTCGGCAAGGGCCACAAGTTAAACACATAGGCCAGTCCGCAACAGCGGACACGCGGTCTCGCCAGTCCGCAAGCCTCCCGCAGATAAGGCACACAACCCGCTGGTTAGCACAAGCCTGCAACACACAAGGTCGCTGAACAGAGCACAGCCTACAGCCCGCCAAATCCTCTGTCCGCTCAGGCCTCTCCTCAATCAGCCAAGCCACCAAGACACCAACATCCTGTCCGCAGACAGCAGTACGCCCAGGCCCGGACTTAGTCCGCACAGGCTGCTCAGACCACAAGCTGCTCAATCAGCAAGCGACCAATACAACTCACACCAGGCCGCAGTCAGCAGTCCACCCAGGCCGCGGACTCAGTCCGCACAGGCCGCTCAGACCGCCCGGCCTGCCGGTGTCAGGCTTAACCTTGCCCGTGTGTCCGGGCTTGCCCGGCCCGCCCCGGCCCGGGCACCAGGCTGGTCAACCGACAAAAATGGGGGCTCAATAAGGCCCCAAGACCGTCCTTGGTTCGGGCCGGGCTTTGTCGGGCCAGACCCGGATTATTTTCCCACTGCCCACGACTAAGGCTCTGTTTGGCTCAGCTGCAGCGACTGCAAAAGCAGTGGTGAGGAAGCAGTGGGGAATAATCAACTGTTTTGCAGAGTAGTGCCAGAATCTGTGAAACTGTTTGGATGAACAGCTTCTGCAGAGCTGTTTCAAATAGAGAAGCTGTTTTAATTTGTTTGACAAAACAGCTGTGCGGTGGACAGTTCATTTTCTTGAAGGTAAACACATTAATTTGAGACTGATTTGATCCGCTTAATAAACAAATTTAATATTAATTAAAAAAAAGGATGATTCCCAGCTCCAAGCAATCAATGTAACTTGTGAAAGTTAGATTGTGATTTGAGTTCTTAATATTACAAATCAAATATTCTAACTTTATCCTTCAAATTAAGCATGCTTGTGAGTTGTGACTAATAAGTAATAAACCTCAAATTAATCAGCTAACAGTTTGTTTCAATAAAACTAATACAACCATTAATTAATAAAACAATAATTTCAATCTTGCACAGAGATCGTCGTCTTCCTCGCTGATAATGCCATGAAAAATAGCCAGCAAACCAGGAGTAGATATAACAACTAAATACGCCATTACCGCCCTTCAGATGTTAAAAATTCCATCTGCAGCAGGAGGAGATGGAACGCCAGAGGACGAGCAAACGAAGAACACCGGCGGTGAGGAGCTCCCCTGCTTCATTTTCTTGGCCTGTTCGCCGGAGGAGATGGAACACCAGAGGAGCTGGAACGTCGGAGGAGATGGAAACGTCGGAGGCTATGGAAACGCCAGAGGAGATGTAAACGCCGGTGTGCAGGGAGTCGGGAAAAGAGGGCTTCACGGGAGAAGCGTCGAGTAGAAGGGGAATCGCAGGAATAGGGCTTCACGGGGGAGGAAACATGGCGGGGCGAAATCGCTCTATTTCAGTCGCGAAATATTTCGCGACTGGAAATCACAGAAATAGCGCGATTTCGCTCGGTGACGATTTGCACTGGACGTTTTAATTTAATATATTTGAGGTTATGGTGATTATAAGTTTATATGAAAATTTTATAAATAAAAAACAAGAATTGAAAAAAAAAAAGAAAATACAAAAAAAATGCTCCCACCTGCATTTTCTCTCCCGCTCCTCTAAATTTAGAGGAGGGGAGAGATAATCGGCATTTATGCCGATCCATATAGAGATCGGTTGGAGCTTTGTTTGACCGACAAAAATAAAGAAGTGAAGGATTTGGAGACCAACTGGAGATGCTCTAAGCGCAACACACCACCCTGCAGACTTTTAGGTTTTTAGTTTTTAACAAAATTGACTAGGCTATTTTATTATTAGTTTTTATAAACTATAGACAACAGGTTATAAAGACAACATTTAATGTCCTTGTCTAAAGGTAGATTATTTAAATTGAGTGTCCATATTCAATGGCTCCTGAATTCCGATTGGAGTTAATGACCGTTTTAAAATACATCACAAATTATTTTTAATTTACATTTTTACACTCTCCCCATCTCCCGTAACACTAACTCGTTGTCTCATATCAATTATTAATAAGAGGTTCCTTTCTCTCTGTCACGCACACGATATTTTCCGAAAAAACCCTCGCCACACTCGCCGCTCCTGCCGCGTGCCGCCATCGCTTCCCTCGCCGCTTGCTCCTGTCGCGTGCCGCCACCGCTCCCCTCGCCGCTTCCTCCTGCCGCGTGCCGCCACCGCTGTCCTCGCCGTTATTTCCCGAAAAAGCCCCTGCCGCTACCCGCTTACCCCGCCGCATGTCGCAGTTTCTGTCGATCGTCTCCCAACTTCATTTCCCCTGCTCCATCTTCCGTCTCGCCGATATCTTCCGCTGCTCCCAGCTTCAGCGCTGATCGTACCGCCGATCTTCGCCCGCCCCGCACGGCCGATCTTCGCGCGCCCCGCACGGCTCTTGCCACCGCTCGGCAGTGAGTTTCTGATTTAGGAATTGTTTTGGATTTCGATTTTGATTTCATTTTGATTTCTTTTTCGTTTTTACGATCTATGTGGGATATGGTTTTCATTTCCTTTGATTTCTTATATGTTTCGTTTCTACAGATCTGAATGAATCAAGCCGTTTCACCTCGCTAAATTCCTATCGCCACTGATTGTGGTCACTGTACATCAGGACTGTGCGTTGTGGCAGCTTTCGGCATCCACAAAGTGGGCTACCTTATTCGCCGTCCTTCCTCCCCCGGTTCTCCTCCTCACGCAGGTAACTTCATACCTAATTTTGCGTTTAACATTCTCCGGTTAATTGGTATTGTATGCCGGAGCCTGCTATTTGAGTGGGTTAATTTAGATCATTTTTCCATTTGGTTTGTTCCAATATTTCTTGCTTCAGTATTGTTTTTCAACAATAATGATATCTGCTGAATTTTATGTCAACTTCATTTTATCCTAACTTAATTTTAACCCAAGATAAAATCTGTATCCGAGAAATCTCCTGGCTACAGATTTCTTAGGTACAGATTTGCAAACTGAAATCTTCTTGGGTACATATTAAATTTCTTTGGATTTGGAGCTGCGCCGTGCGGATAAACTTTTATTCAAAAACAAATGAATTTATTTGTTAATTTGTTAGAATTTTAAGGATATAATTAAAAAAAATTATTTTATATATTTTATAATTATTTTAAGTATTGATGGTGATGAGATCCTCTTAAAAAAGATTTGAGTGTACATAACCACATCCTCCATGATCTCCACCCAAAATAGTGGGATCATGAGTTTGACGGTACGCGAGATCACAACGCTCGATCCCCCGCGCGCTGATCCCACCACGCGTAACGGAAGAACCGCCGCGGACGTCGCCCACTGGCGTCGGGCGGCCGGCGTCATCCCCGGACGCCGGCCGCCCCTCCTCTCGCCGCCGTCGTCCGTCCCCTGGCCGCCGACACGCGGCCCAGCAAGCGGTCGCGCCGGCCGCTCCTCCTCGGCCGCAGGCCGCAGGAGAGAGCGGCCCGACCGCTCCTCCTCAGTCGCCGGCGCGCGGCCGCAGCGGCCGCTTTACTCGGGCGCTAGCCGTCGCCGAAACTGACCTCTCTCGGCCGCCGCCGTGCGGCCGAGGGAGCGACGACCACGCTGGGGCGCCCCTCCTCGGTCGCCGGCGCACGGCCCCAGAGGCGAGCCCCAGGCGTCGGCCGGCCGCCCCTCCCGGCTGTCTCCGACGGTCACCCCCTCGCCGGCAAAATCGGCGGTAAGTTCGTCGGCCGCCCGTGGGTGCCCATCCCCGTCGTCCGATCAATTCGGGTAGTTCCTCATCGTCCGATTCACGTATAACCACCCACTAACCGTCATGTTAGTGTGAGAATTTTATTATTAATTTAATTATGGTGCAAATAGGGGAATTAATTATCACAATGCTCACCTCTAAACTATAGCAAAAATATTAAAGTGGTGTTGGTGTGTGCGGATAGCCACGTAATCACCATAACCACCTCCTGGAGGCTATAAAAGGAGTCTCAGACCTCCTCATTTATCACATTTTTTTCTCCCAGTCTTTTTTCTTCCTCAGGTCGAAGCTCTGCCAAATTTCTCCTACGAGCAACGTTCGAGCCGCACTCAAGCCGCACCCGAGCCACGTACGAGCCACGTTCAAGCCACCTGACAAAGCCCAAGCGCTCAGTTTCCAAGTGACCTTCGCAACTGCGAACTCAAGTGCTCTACTTCCATGTTCAGTGCTAGTAGAACGCCCAGTGAAGCACTCCATCGCAAAGTGCAGTTTGTCACCCTTTGGCTCGTCGGTTAGATTATTATTTTCTATTTTCGGCCTCCACCCACGTCGATTATTATTTTGGCTATTTACATCCACCCATGATGGTGGTTAATTACAATGGCGATTACGTGGGTGGTTACCCGCACATCGGATGGTGGATATCGTGTGGCGGCGATAGAACGATAGAGGGTCTGCCGGGGAGGAGACCGACCGCCGGTGATATTCGGCCGGCGAGGGCCAGCTGGTGGCAGGTTCTAGGCCAGCTGTCGGCGGAGGGTCGGGCGTCCATGGGCCGCCCGTCCCAGGCGGTGAAAGGATGCTGGCCCGATTGGGTGGCCAAGGGGCTGCTTGATTTGGGAGGTCAGAGGGCCAGACAGCCACGGGGCTGCCCTCGATCCCTCTGTTGCAAGCACGGCCGCCCGGATCTGGGTGGCGGGGGAGGCCTCCGATATGGGCGGCCAGAGGGCAGGACCACTAGGGGGCGTCCGTTCTCTGTAGCAGAAGGGGCTGACCGGATCCGGGGGGCCAGGAGGTCGCCGGATCCGGGCAGCTAGAGGGTTGTGTGGCCAGGGTGGTGCTGCTGCTCGCCCTTTGCGGTAGAAACACCGCAAGATTTGGGTAGCCAGGAGGCTACCAGATCAAGACCTCCAGGGGGCTGGGCGGCAGGGGACCGCCCTCCCTCTGCGGCAAAGTCGCGCGAGACCAAAGGTCGAGCGCGGGTGCGCGTGGCCTAGAAACGTATACGGGTGAGCGCTGCCTGGGGCCGCACACAGGTTCGCGCGGCTTGAGCCATGCGCGTGTTTGCAGGGGGGCGCATCTGTACGCAACCATGGCTACGTACAATCATGCGCACGACTAGGCAGGGTACCTGGGTGTGACGAGACTTGGGTCGTGCGCTCATTCGGTGCTTCCTCCAGTTGATGAAGAGACTCAAGCCGCACGAAGCTCTCACTGAGATCGTCTGGGCTGCAGCCCATGCAGCCCTCAACCCCTCTCTACACCAGTTTCTCGGTCATGGCAGGTGGTTGAGGACGGGATTCGATCCAGCAACCTTTTTGTTCGCGCTGCAGCTTAATTGGTGATGATGAGTGGTTTGTAGGCTTCTTACCAAGGAGGTTGCGAGATCGAATCCAGGCCTCAACGACTTGATGTGACCGAGAAGCAGGCGCGGAGAGGGGTTGGGTGTTGGATGGACTACAGCTTGGCCGATCTCAGTGGAGCTTTCACCACATATGAGGCTCTACCTGGATCCTTACATATTTTGCCTTCATTAAATTTTTCAAAAAAAAAAACAAATGAAACTTTTCGCTAGCTTTGTTTTGGTTTGGAGCCGTGAATCCCCATTAACTTTGTTTTTTTCCCTAATGGGGAAGATACTTCATTACAAAATACTGTTTTTATCCTAATGGGGTTCACCCAAATTGGTCCAACCAAACCCATTGAACTGCCATGAAACCGCACACGGTGTAACCACCCGAAGTGTAACCGCCGCCTTCGTCTTCCCTGCCATCACCACGGCAATCGCTTTCATCTTCCTTGCTCGCGACATAACCGCCGCCGCCGCATAACCACCCCAGGCGGAGCCCCGGCCTCCGTGTACTCCAGTCGCTTGATCCCCCCCCCCCTCCAAGGGCGGCTCTGAACCGCAAGGGTGGCGACGGTCATGGCCACCCGTCCTGTTTCATTTCCGTCAGAACGAGCGGCAGATTTTGCTTCCCGTTCTATTTCTCTTCCGCTAGGACGGGCGGTAAACCTTGCCGCCCTTCCTAGCGCCGCCCACAAGGGGAGGCTCTTTTTCCGTCAGGACGGGCAACAATTTTTTGCCACCCGTCCTGCTTTGTTGCCACCGGACGGGCGACAAACGTTGCCACCCATCCTAGCGTCGCCCCCTTTGGGGGCAAATCTTTTTCTGTCCAGGACGGGCGGCAATTCCAGCCTCTCGTTCTGCGTTCTTGCAGCCCTAATCGACCAGCGTTTTCACGGCTCGTCCCCGTCCGGGCAACAGATTCTCATCGGTCGCCGGCCACGCCGGGCCGCCCCTCACCTTGCAGGAGGGGCAGGTATTTTTTCGGCGAGAGCGATTATTTTTCCGGCCGTATCTTCATCTTTTGCGTAAATATGACTATTTGTGTACTCTAAACGGAGCGATCCTATCCGTCCGGCCGATGGTTATGGGGGGAAATTTCCGGCTCGCACCTCTCGAAATCTATAAATAGGCCCCTCTCATTTTTATCTCTTCCTCGGCCAGAAACTCCGACTCATTTTTTCCTTCACTTCTCCTTACAAGCTTTTGTGCGTGCCCCTTACGTGTGCGCTTCTGTGCGTGCCTCTTCCATGTGCACTCACGCGCACGCCTCTTCTGCGCACTGATAACTTCACAAAATGAAGTTACCTTATGCGTCAATCTGCCGCATTTTTACTAATTTACCCTCAAATTACTGATCAAAAGTGTGTGTGTACGAGTAAAATCTCATTTGTGCAAAAATTCATGTATCAATAATATTTATATTTTTTTTATGATAGGAAAATATGAGGAAAGTTACTTGTGCGGCTGATGATAAGGGTGAAGAGCATTCAGGAAAAGTTGCAGGAAATTACAGGAATTTTTGGAGCAGATTTTTGCTGAATTCTGGACAGCACAGAATTTGTTGCAACAAATTAAAATTTGTTGCAACAAAACTGCGAATTTGAATTTCACATTCCGAAAATATTTCAAAAATGGCAGTTTTAGAAATGAAAGGGCTTCCTTTCATAAAGGCTGGAGATCCTTTGAGGCCCTGGGAATATAAAAGGAATTTTGAAGATCTTTTTCATATCTTTGTCATTTTGGAGAGAAGGAGACCAAATTTAGGGTTCTTGACGGTGGAGAAGTGGAATCCGACCATAAGGAAGAGTAGATCTGAACTTTTGAAGCCACGAACTGTAAGATCTTTATAGTTTGTGTGTTCCTTTTCTCGTCATGAACTAAACTCTTCAAGTCTTGTATAAGGAGAGTACTATGTGTGTATTTTTATGGTGTATGTTCTTTGTTGTTGAGATTTGTTGAATGATTTATTATCTAGTGAACTTTTGAATTTATTTATGAGATTTTTGGCTTTGATCTTCATCTTGTGATGCGTTGCGAGAATCGAGAGATGAGTGACGTAATATATGGTTGAAGGTCATTTTATTGCACCGCAAGAATCGAGAGACGAGCGGTGTAAAACGTTTAACCAAAAATCTCCTCTTTTGCGTTGTACTTCGAGAGTCGAGAGAGGAGAAGTGCATTCGCTCATTAGTTCACCGTAGTTTAGAGGGGTGGAGGAGACTCCCTCCTTTTGCTAGCAGGCGATTTTTATGATAATCAATGTCCTTCATTCCTCCTAAGTTAGAAATAACTAGGAGAATTTAGTATGTTGGGATTTCCGAGATTCGAGAGAGTAGGATTTCTTCTATAAAAATCGTTGTATGATAATTCATTCAACACCCTTAACTAATATTATTTATTACACACCGACGCACATAGGAAATCCGAAATACAAGGCTACTTCCTCCAAGTGGTTTAAAAACTTCTAAAGATTTTCGTAGTTAAATTAGATTCAATTTTTAGTAAAAAAATTAAAATATTTTCATTACTTCCAAAATCATCTTCCTCATTTTGTTTGGATTTAAAGAACGGCTTAGCTAGTACTTGCAAGCTTTAGGTTAATCACTTCTCCGAGTGAACGATCTCACTCGCACTTTATTACTTGCTACGGCACGTGCACTTGCGTATTATACACATCTATTTCGGGCGTATCACGCACCTCCCTTCCGTGCGCGCTTCTTGCGCGCGGCTCTCTCCTAGTGATCTCCCATGTGTGCCTTTTCCCCACGCGCTCTCCGCCAGCAAGCGTCCCACACGCTCTCCTCCAACAAGTGTCCAACGCGCTCGTCCTCCAGCAAGCGCCCCGCGCGCTCTCCTCCAGCAAGCTTGCTTCGCACGCTCTCCGCCTACAAGTGCTCCGCGAACTTTTCCTCCACCAGGTACACCTCTGCATGCTCCGTCATCAAGACCATCCAAGCACACTCCGCCATCAAGACCATCCAAGCACTCATCTGCGTCGCCCCTTCATCAAGGTCGTCTAAGTGCGCCTTCACGCGCTCCGTTGGGACCACATAGTCTCCTCAGTGTCAGTGACCAAGCCCGTCAGAGCACCCAAAGTTCGTGTACCCCGCACTACTAGCAGTTTGCAAGGGTAACTTCAGAGCCCGCCAAAGACCGGTTAACTGCAGTCCGACGCGCAGAACGTTCAGCATTCCAACACCCTCGACTCAACAGCAAGCTCGTCGGACGACATCTAGTCTGTTCACTCCAGACTCCATTGGGCGCAACAGGAGACAAACCACAGAGGATAAGACGCGCAAAGCACACAGCTCTCTCTCTCTCTCTCTCAAATTTTAACGAGAGGCGGCATGTCGCTCTCAAGTTTTTTAAAGAAGCTTTGTACAACACAACAAATGGTGGAGGTTTGACCGGCACAGATCCGGCCACGTGATTTTTCATCTAGTTGAAGGTTTTCCACGTTAAAAATTCTCTTGTCAGCTTTCCCTTTCTCTATGACAGTTTGCACGCTCGACCGCTCCTGCATTAAGAAGATTCAATTTAGTTCGGTCTTCCGGAGCCTCGAGCGATCCGCAACATATACTTTCTCCAGTCACACCCACTGATCCAAATGAGCTCTAAATATTTAAAATGTCAAGTATTTGGCCACAATTTATGGGTAATCTCTCACTTAACTCATACTAAATAGTACTAATTGTTTTAGGGTGTTGTTATAGACAAATCGGATTGGCTATATACAAACTTTCACTATATACAAATTCGTACAGATCAGAAATTGTTATTCGTAAACAAAATTGTTATATAAAAACCAGTTCAAATTTTTTAAAAAAATTTGTTTCTCTTTTATAAAACACCATATCATATTAAAATAAAATTGATGAATTCATTAGATAGACATTACAAATTTTTTAAAATTCAAGATATAAATAAGGAGTGCATTGAAATCCCAAAATTTATGCAAGCATGTCATTTCTTCCGATCAATAACGTCAATAGATTAGTTCATGCAATAAAAAAAATTAGATGCGTTTGAAGTGTATCTGAATACATTAAAACATAATTTAAGCGTGCAACAAAATAAACGAACAAACTAACGGGTTCATTAACAAAATAATATACAAAAACTAAATAATTTTGATAGATGACAATACATATTTTGATCCTTAAGAAGACATCTCTGTGTTATCCCACTCCTTAGCGGCAAGTGATTGCGATTGTTCCATCTGAGAAAATCAGATTAAACACAGGGTGAGTAGCAAAATTTGAAATCAAAAAACAGTGTGACATAGAGAACAAAATAGAACAAATTTATTGAACCCTAACAAAAACTTAAGAAATTCAGCAATAATTCAGTAATATTAAGAACAAAAAACCCTTATTCTCAAGCAATAATTCAGCACAAAAAACTCTTAAGAACAAATGCAGATTTGATGCCGCCACAAAAGAGGAAGGGCATCGGGATCAAGCACAAAAGTAGGTAAATGCCGGCAGAGAAGAGGAAGAGCGTCGGGGTCAAGCACAGAAGAGGGTAAATGCTGGCACAGAAGAGGAAGGGCGTCGGGGTCAAGCACAGAAGAGGGTTCTCCCCCTCTCCGACGGTACGAAAGAGAGATTTTCTCATCTGAAGGAGTGCCTGGTATCGGGGGAGAGATGTAGGAACAGAAAAACATAAATCAAATACCTGAGGAAGTGTCTGGAAGAGGACGGACGTCGGGGTTGCCTTCGGAGGAAGAACCCGGACCGAAATCTCCTCATCGGGAGGAGTGCCGATGGGCTTGCCATCAGGCGGGTCGCCGGCAAAAGTCGAGGCCGCCATTGCTGACGGAGATGGAAAATCGGCAGACACAGGGGGGGATTCGGGGGAGACGGAGGCGGAGCGGAATCGGGCTAGGGTTGGAATGAGAGGATTCACTTAGTTTTTAGATTTTTAAATAGTTTATGTATAGCATATAAAAAAGACTTAAAATTTTTAAAATACTGTTTTATATACTGCCAATGTTGACTTGTCTATAACAACACCCTTGTTTTTTATCATCGATCTGATATGAGTAGGGCTGAATTACAACTCTTCCACGAGTGGTTCAGCCTGCGTGAGCCCTTAGATCTTCATCTCATGGCTGTAATTTAACGCAGGCTTTCTAAAAGGCAGAGAAAACTTAAATTTCCTCCTTTAAATTTTTTCTCTCTTTAAAATTTAAATTAATCAAACACATCACAAGGCGTTCTAGAAGAGATGAGTTATTAAGCATTTAAGTACTCTTTAGAAAGTTGGATGATGATATTACATGTCAGCTCGTTCTAATATTCAAAATTTACAGGGGCTCAAATGCAAAACATACCAAACAATATCTCGGATTCTGCCCCCTATAAACAAAGGTGCTTCACCCACCGGCAATCCCGAACCAATCAGAGAGCCCTCTCCGAACAAGTCCATATGATCACCGCTCCCGACCTCTCCTTATCCCTCCCCATCTCCCGCCCCCATTTCGCCGGCCGCCGGATCGCCGCTCCTCTCCTCTCGTGGTTCCCCCACAGTCGCCCTCGAAAGATCGTCGCCGCCGTCTCCTCCAAGGCGGAAAGGACTTCGAACATTCCTCCCCCTCCACCGCCGAACACTCTCTACGACGTGCTCGGCTTATCGGAGGGAGCCACGGTCCGCGAGATCAGGTCGGCCTATCGGATCCAGGCGCGGGCATGCCACCCGGACGCAGCTGCGTCGACGGGAAGCTCCGGCGCGACGGCAGACGATTTCCTGCGTCTCCACGCAGCGTACTCTATTCTTTCCGATCCAACGAAGCGGGGGGAATATGATCGCGAGCTCAACGACGCGCGGATGCTCCGCAGATCGCCGCCTAGGGTATATCGTTTCTCCGGCAAAGCCCCCCAGCGGACCTGGGAGACCGATCAGTGCTGGTAGCCCTATGATTGTGACAAAAGGGCGGATTCAATTCTGCTACTCCCTAATCTTGATTTCCTTGATGCTTGTAGTTTGTAAATTACGTTAATGCATCAGGTAATATATCAGATTCAGATGATAAATTTCGGTGAATTTGTTGAAATTAATCGTGGATAATTGCCCGCTTGTGGGATGCAAGGATGAGAAATATGAATACGAAGAAGTAATATTATATTTAATTATGGCATCTTCCTTTTCGGTGCATTATTTATTGTTCCCATAAACAACCATGAATCTATTTTTGGGTGTTGAAGCATTATCCTGTAAGAAATTAAGAACTACGATCGATATATCAATAAAAAATAGTAATTGTTAACAGCAATTCGTAATTGGCTAGTCGCACCTCAAAATCTTCCAATTTTTCGTGCTTTTTTAAAATATGTCTTGTACATGTAATTTCAGGAAAAGTGTTCAACACGAAAGTTATAGATATCGACGAGGTCTACAACTTTCGTGTTGAACATTTTTCCTGAAATTGCATGTACAAGGCGTATTTAGAAAAGACGCAAAACTGAGCATATTTTCAAAGTATGCCCTGTACATGCATTCTTAGGAAAAATGATCAACACGGAAGTGTTAGATCTCGTCGATATTTACAACTTTCGTGTTGAACATTTTCTTGATATTGCATGTACAAGAAATATTTCGAAAAGACATGAAAAATTGGAAAATTTTGAGGTGTGACCAGTCAATAACAAATGGAGCCGAAAACTCGCTGTTTACCCGATTTCAATTCGCCGCTCAACTCCTCCCATCTCAATGGCTGCAAATATGTTAAAGTCAAAACTAATTTCATCGGCCAACTCCCTCGAATTCCTGAATACCAAATATAAATTTTTTTTATCCGTGGATTATTTTAACAAAGGCTGTTATAAAGAGTGGGCGGATTTCAGATTTTAGAATACCCAATAGAAATTACAGAATATAGAGAACATAATGCTCAAATCCAGAACTATTGTTCTAGAACTAGGCTTTTTGACACTTTGCATCTCTCAGAATAGTACTTTTGGCGCTTTGCACCACAAAAGTTATTGTATTTTGCACCCTCGAATCTCAATTCTTTGGCACTTTGCACCCGAGGCCTGTTAAATCAGGAGTAATTTTGTCCTTAAAATGTATTTAGGTTTTCCAGCTCTCCCGAAATTCTTCCGGTTTTGTTTTCCCACGGCTGCCTCCCGAAATTCCTATTCCCCGTTTCTTGCCGCCTGCTTCCAGCCGCATCCTTCTTCTTCTTTCCAGTCTTATGCTTCCTTCCAGTCTGGGGTTTTGCCCGACGAATACAGCAGCGCTGCATGTAGTCTTAAAGGAGCTATGAGGCTGATAAGAAGCTCCTGAATGCTGACTTGCACTTGTTTGTTGAAATAAAGAGCAGTTTGTTTGTTGTGGGTGACAATAATCGTTCCTTTGATATTGCATGTTTTCATATCCATAAGAATAGGTAGAATTTGGGTATTGTGCATAACCAACATAATCTGGATTTCCATTTGCTGCAGACCGATTAAATGAAGTTGATGTTTGGGACACTGAATTTGTTGGAAAATGATCACGAAACTTGAAGAGGTTGCATTTTCAATAGGACCATTATTTGCCCCAAAATTCCATATGACCGAAAGAGGAAGAAGGAAGCATTTATGTGGGCAGGGACGAGTAGCCAATGCAACGGGGAGAACCATATATGTATTCATGCTTCAAGAATCGTTACCTATTCTGGAATGCAAGTTTGATGATATTTCAATGGATTTCGTGCACGGGTTGCCGAGGTCTCAACGCGGGAATGATTCAATCTGGGTGATTGTAGACCGGTTGACTAAAGTGGTTCACTTTCTTCCGAACAAGCGGGACGATTCAGTGGAAAGTTTGGCAAAATTTATGTGGAGCAAATTATACGATTGCACGGTGTTCCCCGTAGCATCATGAGTGACCATGATGGACGATTCACATCGAATGATTGGAGGCTAATCCATCAATTGTTGGGAACAAAGTTAACGTTCAGTACGACCTTTCATCCCCAAACAGATGACCAGATTGAGAGGACCAACAGAACAATGGAGGATATGCTCTGAATGTGCGCCCTGGATTTTGGTAAGAGATGAGAAGATCATCTCTATATGATGGAGTTTGCCTACAACAATAGCTACCAAGCGAGCATCGGTATGACACCGTTTGAAGCTTTGTATGGTCGTAAACCGTTAGCTTGGGCAGAAGCCGAATCCAAACTATATAAGCGTAAAGAAGTCGAAGAAGCTAACTCGACGATACGCTCTATTCGGCAGAGGCTACTGATAGCCCAGGATCGTCAAGCAAAATACTACAACGCCAAGCATCGGAACGTGGAGTTCGCGGTGGACGATTGGGTATATTTGTAGATTAAACCCTTCAAAGGTGTGTCCAGGATTCGGCGTCTGAAAAAGTTAAGTCTGAGATATCTTGGTCTGTTTGAAGTGGTGGAGTGAATTGGGGAAGCTGCCTATCGGCTAGCTCTTTCGGCAGACTTGGGTGGATTACATGATGTGTTCCACATATCTGTGCTTCGGAAAGCCGTCAAAGATCCAGCTCAAGTAATTGCGAGCGATCGTGTTCCAGTTGAATATGGGCTAACGATGAACGTTAGGCTCATTCGGATCGATGATAGAGATGATAAACAGTTGCGGAACAAGACAATCAGGATGATCAAGGTCCGATGGGACAACTGTGGCCGTGAGGAGCTAACATGGGAGCAAGAGCAGACCATGCGAGCTGAATTTCCCGAGTTGTTTGTTTAACTGTTGTACAATACATATCTTGTTGTAACATACACTTTGAAGTTATAACATTTTGACTGTTGGTTTCCTTACTGTGCGTAAATTTCAGGACAAAATTTCTTATAAGGAGGGGAGGGTTGTAACACCCAAAATCCCAAAATTTAGCTAATGTTGGGCAACACGTCCTCGGACACGGGAGTGTCCCAAGCCGTGTCCTGCTCTGTATGGTTGAGCAGCCTGTCGAGTGATCGACGAAATGCACTCGACGAGTTCTCGAGAGGGAACACGGCCTGTGACACGGGCATTTCTGAGGTCGTATCCTCCTCTGTTTCGACGAACTCCACTCGAGTAAATGCACTCGACGCTTCTCAAGAGGTGAGTCGAGTGGGGCACACGACCTGTGATATGGGCGTGTCACATGGCCGTGTCCTTCTCTGGTTTTGGCCAAGACAATGAGGCCTGGTGAACACGGGCGGGACACGGGCGTGTCCAAAGCCGTGTCAGGGCACACGGCCTGTGACTCGGGTATATCACATGGCCGTGTCCTGTTCAGGTTAAGTCGGTTCGTGTGCCGCTTAAGGTACACGGCCTGTGACACGGACGTGTCACATGCCGTGTCAGCCCAAAAATAGATATTTGAGGGCGATTTGTGGCCATTCGTTTCCTTCATTTGCGATCCAATGGTCCAAGCTTCTCCCAGTTGTATTAAGTCCAGGATTTAAGAGAGATAATGTAACGCCCAAAATTTGAAAGAGGGACGATCAGCATTCTTGGCCAACTTTTGGTCTTAGTTGGGGGTCACACGGCCTAGGACACGGGCGTGTCCCTGGGCGTGTCCCGCTCGGGTGGCGTAGTAAGGCGCGTGGTCGTCGAATTTCGGTCGACGAAGTGTTTGGGAGGTCACGCCCTGGAACACGGGCGTGTCCCCTCGGTTCGACGATCGTCGAGTGTCGATCGTCGATCGTCGAGTGGCAATCGTCGAGTAGGGGTACACGACCTGGGTCACGGGCGTGTCCCAGGGCGTGTCAGGGCCGTTTGACGGTTTTGCCAGGGATCTGCATTCGACGATTTTGTTAGGGATCTGTGTTCGACGATTTCCCTGCGTTCGATGATTTTGCCAAGGATCTGTGTTCGACGATTTCCCTACGTTCGACGATTTTCTCAGGGATCTGCATTCGAGGATTTCCATGCGTTCGACGATTTTGCCAATGTCTCCGTTCGATGATTTGGCAGCGATCGACGATTTCCCCAGCGATCTGCGTTCGACGATTTCCCTGCGTTCGACGATTTGGCAGCGTTCGACGATCTTGGCTCGACGATCGTCGAGCGCGGGACGGAGTGTGGCGTGTTTGCCTCTGTCGACGTGGAGTGTCGACATAAGGGTTTTTGGTGGGATCTTGGCTAAATGTCCCGACACAATTGATTGGTCGCGGACGTGTCCTGCTCCGGTTTGGTGAACTGTGCGTTGTTCAGCCCCTTTTGTCCAGATCAGACCTGGATCGTAGCCGTGCATTTCCCTTTTGTGGGAATCGACGGCTGGTGGTTAATCCGTTTGGGATATACCTGTGTATAGGGTTTCAACACCCTTATTTTTCTGCCGATGGTTCTCTGTCTGAGTTCTAGAGAGAAGGGAAAGCGAAGGAGGAAGAAGAGATTTCGGTGATTTTCATCCGGCTATTTTTCCATGGCTAGGAAGAGGAGTCGGAGGGTAACGACACTTCTCCTCTTGGTTTTAGGATGCATGTTTTAGCATCTTTTCTTTTCTAGTTTTTGGGCACCAAACTCTCAAATAAGAGGGGTTTGGGTCTTGTTGTGCAATTTCTTTTTTTGTCCTCCCTATATATGGCGACTACAGAATTCTCTTCATCCACTTTGTCCACATCCTCCTTTCAAATCGCTTATATTGTTTCCACTCATTACGACAATCTTGGAACAGCTTCCAAGATGAATGGCCTAAACTATCCGGGTTGAGTGTTTCATTTGTATTCTTGATGCGGTCTTAATGCAAACATCATCATCTCACTGATGACCCTCTAGTTCGAAGGTCTACTACCATTGATGATTGGGATGCAAGTGATATTTTCTTCAGGACATGTCTTGCTAATAGTCTATTTGATGAGTGTCTACCCATCATTTTCCATGATGAGACAATTAAATCTACTTGAACTCATCTTGCTGCTCTGTACTCCAAGGGCGCTCAGACTTCACGCATATACACGTTATATGCTAATCTATTTGTCTGTCCTACCCTGACTCCTGATTCTGCTCATCATGAGGTGGAAGCCCTTGGCACTGAAATTCTTTAGCATCTCCTCTTCTCCGTTGATCTTGCTAAACAACACAAACACTTCTAGGAACTTCTGGCTGTGTGTTATCTTCTTTGCCTTTCAGAGTCTTATGATATGATTAGGCAACAAATTCTTGGCGAAGCTGACTCTCCCACTCTTGAAGTTACTGTTGCTCGTATAGTTGCTGTTTGTACAACCTCGTATTCGCGAAGATTGGGCCCCAAAACAAGGTAAGCAAGTTTTTAAGCTTTTTGGGAGTTTTGCACTCCTAGGGGCCAATTTTTGGTGAACATGTAGAACATACTAGTAGGGGAGAAAATATTTCTCCCCCCAAGGCGCTCTTGACAAGCCGCCCAGGCCGCCTATGCCGTCTTGCCCGGCCCCAGGCCGCCCAAGCCGCCCCAGCCCGGCCCCAGGTCGCCCAAGCCGCTTCAGCCCGGCCCCAGGCCGCCCAAACCATTTGGCCAGGCCGCAGGCCGCCAGCTCGCCAGGCCGCAGGTCGCCCAAGCCGCTTCAGCCCGGCCCCAGGCCGCCTATGCCGTCTTGCCAGACCGCAGGTCGCCCAAGCCGTCTGGCCAAGACCACAGGCCGCCCAAACCATTTGGCCAGGCCGCAGGCCGCCAGCTCGCCAGGCCGCAGGTCGCCCAAGCCGCCTCAGCCCGGCCCCAAGCCGCTTCAGCCCGGCCCCAGGCCGCCCAAACCATTTGGCCAGGCCGCAGGCCGCCAGCTCGCCAGGCCGCAGGTCGCCCAAGCCGCTTCAGCCCGGCCCCAGGCCGCCTATGCCGTCTTGCCAGACCGCAGGTCGCCCAAGCCGTCTGGCCAAGACCACAGGCCGCCCAAACCATTTGGCCAGGCCGCAGGCCGCCAGCTCGCCAGGCCGCAGGTCGCCCAAGCCAGCTCACCAGGCCGCAGGTCGCCAAAGCCAGCTCGCCAAGTAGGCCAGCTCGCAGGCCGCCCAGCTCACCCAGCCAGGCCGCCGTCTCGCCAAAGTTGGCCAGCTCGCCTTGTCCCCAGCTCACCCAGCCAGGCCGCAGCTCGCCTTGCCCCGTCTCGCCAGACCGCCGCCTCGCCCAGGCCGCCGTCTCGCCAAGTAGGCCAGCTCGCAGACCGCCGCAGCTCGCCTTGTCCTCAGCTCGCAGACCGCCACAGCTCGCCTCAGCCAGGCCGCAAGCCACCCAGGCCGTCGTCTCGCCAAAGTTGTCCTCAGCTCGCAGGCCGCCCCAGCTCGCAGGCCGCCCAGCTCGCAGGCCGCCCAGCTCGCAGGCCGCCCAGTTCGCAGGCCGCCAGCTCGCCCAGCCTTCTTGCCCTGGGGGGAGTTACCCCTTTACCCCCCGGCGTGGCGGTTTCCTATTGGCCAAGGCCTTTTGGCCGTAGGGGTATTTTGGTCATTTCTGGCCCAGGACTTTTGGAAAACTATAAATAGACCCCCTTGGGTGCCTTGGAGAAGACCCCCTTTTCTTGCTTCCTCCTCCCTTAGCTTCTTCTTGGTAGAGTAGAGAGAGCTCCTCCAAGGCACTCTAGCTCGAGCATTGGCTAGGGAGGGGAAGTGCTCAGGCAGCCTTCCGGGTGTGAGGTGGGACCTCCGCGCTAGAGCCGAGGGTCTGTTCATAGTCTCCCAAGTCTCCAGTCCGTGGCGTTCTCTCGAGTGTAGTAGGTGTGAGGTCACCCCTTTCAGGGACCCCGAACTCCACAGAGACCAAGTTTTTGGTTTCAACACTTTGGTGCGGTGAGCGTGGAGAGTGACCAGCACAGAAGATCCCGAGAGAGTGTCATGACAGGAGGCCAAGGAGGTAGTGATGATCTCGGCGAGCTCCCCACCCCAGGACCCTTCGTGGGGAGGCAAGAGTTCATGACCTCCATCCAGGGCATCATGGAGATGCTGCGAAGCATTGCTCCTCAGGGTGGCAGCTCCACCCCGACCCCCCAGGAGTTAGCTCCCCCTCTCGACGAGTCGACTCCCAGGGGTCTAGGCGAGATGACCCCAGCAGGGGGAGAAGGAAGTGTCCCAGGAAGAAGGCCCGGGAAGGAGAGGATGGGCGATGGGGTCGAGCGAGACCTCACCGGCCGAGAGTTGTTCTCTAGCCCGGCGAGTGCCAACCTCCCAGGTGAGCAGGTTGCGCGAGTGGAGGTGGCGAGACCACCCCTTAGGGGGTCACCCTTCAGCGAGCTGATCATCTCAGCTCCCGTTCCCGAGGGGTTCAGAGAGCCTGACATGGCTTACTATTCCGGGAAGGATGATCCCGTCCAACACTTGCAATGGTTCGAGGATGCGGTCTCCATCAGGCCGATGACAGATGCCTTCAAGTGTCGCCTCTTTGCGATCACGTTAAAGGAGAAGGCAAGGGACTGGTTCCATCAACTCCCTCCTAGGTCAATCTATGGGTTCGAGGACTTGAGCCGGAGCTTCCAGCTTCGCTTCTCCACCTCCAAGAAGCGGAAGAGGAGCCCCGAGTCCATCTTCCTGATAAGGCAGGGGGCCGAGGAGTCGCTGGCCCGCTACGTAGACAGGTTCCAAGAGGAGATCTTGGAGGTCCAGGAGATGTCAGGGTATGCTCTCCAGATGGCCTTCACCGTTGGGCTAAAGGAGGGCTTCTTCAAGATGAGCTTGACTTGGAAGGCCCCCCTTTCCTTCGAGTAGCTGATGGAAATGGCGGCTGAGGAGATAGCCATGGAGGCAGCCAACCCGACATTTGTCAAAAAATTGGCAAGGCTAACAGAGGCGGAGTCGAAGGAACAAGGAGGCGCAAGGCATCAGGAAGGAAGAAGAAGAGAGGAGCAGAGAGCTCAGGGGTTCCAGGGACAGGAGGGTCCAGAACCAGGTTGGAGGCAGCAGGGAGGACCCATTCAGGGTCCAGGAAGAGGTCACAACCAAGGTGGGGGGATTTTCATGAAGGCCGAGGGAGGTTCAACTTCCAAAGGCAAGCCCTAGGCAACTCCTACCCCCGCCACAGCAAGCGATGGAAATTGGTCGAAGGGAGAGGAGGAACCGCACGGGAAGGAGAAGAGTCAGAATAGAGTTACCCTACTGTGAGTTCCACCAGGAGGAAGGCCACGCAACATCTACTTGCCCCGATTTTCTGGAGTTGAGAAGGACAAGAGCTCCAGCACCGCAACCTCATCAGCCTCAACAAGCGCAAGACCCGGTGCAGATTGAAGAAGTCCGACCTGAGGCAGTAGAGGAGAGATGTGAGGACAGGGTTGATGTGGGCACCCGGGGAAGGATCGGATGATTCACGGGGGAAGAGGGAGGTAAGAGAGAAGTGAATCATCTTTTTTGTAATGAACTTAGCTTGCGTTGTATTAGCTATGATTAATGGTAGAAACCGCCGAAAAATATTTGTGGTCCATGAAAAGTCCCTTAGCTCCGAGATGGATTCCGCTGTCAGGCTCTCATTAGCTGGCAGGGCAGGTTGATCTCTCGTGGAGGCTAAGTCCCTTAGCTCCGAGATGGATTCTGCTGTCAGGCTCTCACTAGCTGGCAGGGCAGGTTGATCTCTCGTGGAGGCTAAGTCCCTTAGCTCCGAGATGGATTCCGCTGCCAGGCTCTCACTAGCTGGCAAGGCAAGTTGATCTCTCGTGGAGGCTAAGTCCCTTAGCTCCGAGATGGATTCCGCTGTCAGGCTCTCACTAGCTGGCAGGGCAGGTTGATCTCTCGTGGAGGCTAAGTCCCTTCCCGAGATGGATTCCGCTGCCAGCTCCGAGATGGATAACTCCGCTGATTCCGTTGTCAGGCTCTCACTAGCTGGCAGGGCAGGTTGATCTCTCGTGGAGGCTAAAGCTCCGAGATGGATTCCGCTTCAGGCTAGCCAGGGCAGATGGATTCCGATTCTTGTCAGGCTCTCACTAGCTGGCAGGGCAGGTTGATCTCTCGTGGAGGCTAAGTCCCTTAGCTCCGAGATGGATTCCGCTGTCAGGCTCTCACTAGCTGGCAGGGCAGGTTGATCTCTCGTGGAGGCTAAGTCCCTTAGCTCCGAGATGGATTCTGCTGTCAGGCTCTCACTAGCTGGCAGGGCAGGTTGATCTCTCGTGGAGGCTAACTCCCTTAGCTCCGAGATGGATTCCGCTGTCAGGCTCTCACTAGCTGGCAGGGCAGGTTGATCTCTCGTGGAGGCTAAGTCCCTTAGCTCCGAGATGGATTCCGCTGTCAGGCTCTCACTAGCTGGCAGGGCAGGTTGATCTCTCGTGGAGGCTAACTCCCTTAGCTCCGAGATGGATTCCGCTGTCAGGCTCTCACTAGCTGGCAGGGCAGGTTGATCTCTCGTGGAGGCTAAGTCCCTTAGCTCCGAGATGGATTCCGCTGTCAGGCTCTCACTAGCTGGCAGGGCAGGTTGATCTCTCGTGGAGGCTAAGTCCCTTAGCTCCGAGATGGATTCCGCTGTCAGGCTCTCACTAGCTGGCAGGGCAGGTTGATCTCTCGTGGAGGCTAAGTCCCTTAGCTCCGAGATGGATTCCGCTGTCAGGCTCTCACTAGCTGGCAGGGCAGGTTGATCTCTCGTGGAGGCTAAGTCCCTTAGCTCCGAGATGGATTCCGCTGTCAAGCTCTCACTAGCTGGCAGGGCAGGTTGATCTCTCGTGGAGGCTAAGTCCCTTAGCTCCGAGATGGATTCCGCTGTCAGGCTCTCACTAGCTGGAAGGGCAGGTTGATCTCTCGTGGAGGCTAAGTCCCTTAGCTCCGAGATGGATTCCGCTGTCAGGCTCTCACTAGCTGGCAGGGCAGTTTGATCTCTCGTGGAGGCTAAGTCCCTTAGCTCCGAGATGGATTCCGCTGTCAGACTCTCACTAGCTGGCAGGGCAGGTTGATCTCTCGTGGAGGCTAACTCCCTTAGCTCCGAGATGGATTCCACTGTCAGGATCTCACTAGCTGGCAGTGCAGGTTAATCTCTCGTGGAGGCTAAGTCCCTTAGCTCCGAGATGGATTCCGCTGTCAGGCTCTCACTAGCTGGCAGGGCAGGTTGATCTCTCGTGGAGGCTAAGTCCCTTAGCTCCGAGATGGATTCCGCTGCCAGGCTCTCACTAGCTGGCAGGGCAGGTTGATCTCTTGTGGAGGCTAAGTCCCTTAGCTCCGAGATGGATTCCGCTGCCAGGCTCTCACTAGCTGGCAGGGCAGGTTGATCTCTCGTGGAGGCTAAGTCCCTTAGCTCCGAGATGGATTCCGCTGTCAGGCTCTCACTAGCTTGCAGGGCAGGTTGATCTCTTGTGGAGGCTAAGTCCCTTAACTCCGAGATGGATTCCGCTGTCAGGCTCTCACTAGCGGGCAGGGCAGGTTGATCTCTCGTGGAGGCTAAGTCCCTTAGCTCCGAGATGGATTCCGCTGTCAGGCTCTCACTAGCTGGCAGGGCAGGTTGATCTCTCGTGGAGGCTAAGTCTCTTAGCTCCGAGATGGATTCCGCTGCCAGGCTCTCACTAGCTGGCAGGGCAGGTTGATCTATCGTGGATCCTAAGTCCCCTTAGCTCCGAGATGGATTCCGCTGTCAGGCTCTCACTAGCTGGCAGGGCAGGTTGATCTCTCGTGCAGGCTAAGTCCCTTAGCTCCGAGATGGATTCCGCTGCCAGGCTCTCACTAGCTGGCAGGGCAGGTTGATCTCTCAAGGAGGCTAAGTCCCTTAGCTCCGAGATGGATTCCGCTGCCAGGCTCTCACTAGCTGGCAGGGCAGGTTGATCTCTCGTGCAGGCTAAGTCCCTTAGCTCCGAGATGGATTCCGCTGCTAGGCTCTCACTAGCTGGCAGGGCAGGTTGATCTCTCGAGGAGGCTAAGTCCCTTAGCTCCGAGATCGATTCCGCCGCCAGGCTCCCACTAGCTGGCAGGGCAGGTTGATCTCTTGTGGAGGCTAAGTCCCTTAGCTCCGAGATGGATTCCGCTGCCAGGCTCTCACTAGCGGGCAGGGCAGGTTGATCTCTCGTGGAGGCTAAGTCCCTTAGCTCCGAGATGGATTCCGCTGTCAGGCTCTCACTAGCTGGCAGGGCAGGTTGATCTCTCGTGGAGGCTAAGTTGTAACGCCCCCACCTGTCACATGACATATAACAGTGGGTCCGGCCGGGGCCCCACGCCATATAGCACAGACAAGCGAAGGAATCACGTGTGGAAATCAAAATCTATGCGTATCCTTAACTCAATCCATTCTAGCGCAGCATTTTTCTTGTTAGCATGAACTCAAACCAGAATGTCCACCAAATATAAATACCAGATTTATATAAAAACAACACCAGGAATGTATACAACTCACACACCCTGGCCTTATGGCCTTACAAATTCCTCTTTCACAACAACAATTTCGTACATCGGCACGCAGGCCGGCCACACATGAAATCCAAACAACACTCTCCGCATGGCCTTCAAGGGCCTCATCAAGCTGCCATGTCACTTATGCTTTCCAAACCGCAACACCTGCAATTCATCATCCAAACCAACACAGAAAACAAAGTAACGGTCAGCATTGCTGACCCATTATAACGACCCTACCCTCTACCCGGGGTAGTGGTTCCTTCCCTGTATACAGTGCTTCCTTTCTCATCAAGCATCAACAAACATCACCAAATCACATAGCTAGATCATTCGCTTTATTCCACTAACTAACAAACACATCACATCACAAACGCTGGAATCCACCAACGCTCCGTGCACTCAGGGCACCTTCTTGGCGTACCGGAATCCACCGTCGTACACCGCTGTCTCTCGAGGTGTTAACTTGTTGGTTGACCGGCCCTAGTCCACCAGCTCGCAGGCTGGCGACATCCCGCCCAAGCCACTCAGAGGTCCATCCTCACAGCATCACAACCAGAGCAGACCGACCCACACTCCGTGGTGTAGCAAGCCGGGTTTATCTAAGCTCCCCAGGCAATGTCTACCCATCGGTCCCCCTCCTAATCCGATCGACCCACACCATGTGGTGCAGCAACCCGGGTTTAACTCGGCTCCCCTAGCATTGCCGCCCATCGATCCCTTCCTTAACTAGATCAACCCACCCTAGTGGTGTAACAGGCCGGGTTTATCACGAGCTCCCCAGGCGTGCTACCAATTGATCATCTCATAACCAGGAGCTTCACCAAAGCCTCCTCACAAGCAGTACATCCATACATGCATCACAATAAAATCCATTTTGCACATCATCAAAGTCACGGAGTCTTCTCCGGTTTACCCATGAACATCACCAATCCAGACTACCGATCCAGATGGGCTTCACACAGCATGCCTACGCCGTACTTCATAATTCCGGCTCTAGATGCAGACGAAACAAAGGAATCTCTTCCGCGATCCACCTCTTGGTGGAGGATTCCAAGCACATGTATAGAGAAAGGACTTCGATGTCCAAGAAGGAGATCGTTACCCTTGAAGATCGCTTCGGTGCCATGAAGTAGCCGGATGGAACTCACCGCCTCGGCTCTGCCTTCACGAATCCGCTCTCGGATCTTCGATCCGCACTCCGCAGCTCCTACAGCAGCTGGAAGACTCCTCCCTTCTCTCTCCCTTAGGCCTTTCCCCTTTCTCCCTTGGAATGAAAATGAAGAAGAAGAAGAAGAAGAGAAGATAAGGGATTTATCTTCAAATCTCGGCCTCCAAGACACCTGGACAAAGCCCAGCCCTTGGATCCAGGAAGAGGGAAACAAACGGCGGCCTGACACGCCCTGTGACACGCCCGTGTCACAGGCCGTGTCCCCCTAAGCGGCAGACAACCGACTCAATCCAACCAGTACACGCCCGTGTGACACGCCCGTGTCACGGCCGTGTACCCGACACGCCCTCAAACACGCCCGTGTCTGAGGCCGTGTGCCTCAAGGAAAATAATCCCAAATCCAACCCGAGACGTCACACGGCCTGGCACACGGCTTGGCACACGCCCGTGTTCATGGCCGTGTGCACCAGGACACGCCCGTGTCCCGCAAACACGCCCCAACCCGAGACATCGAGCTGAGTTCGACGCCCACTGACACGCCCTGTGACACGCCCGTGTCACAGGCCGTGTCCACACGGGAACCCGATACTCGACGATCGTCGCGTAACACTCGTCGAGCATTCGACACGGCATCCGACACGGCCGTGTCCTGGGCCGTGTGCCCCATTCTCGACGATGTCGAGCGAAAATCGTCGACACCAAGTCCAATCGTCGACACAACCTCGACACGCCCTGCGACACGCCCGTGTCGCAGGCCGTGTCACCTGACACGCCCTGGGACACGCCCGTGTCCCAGGCCGTGTCACCCCGGCCTGAACCCGATTTTGCTCAAAATGACCCTCTTGACTTCAGGGTGTTACAATCCTCCCCCCCTTCAAATAATTTCGTCCTCGAAATTTGACTTCAAATAGCCAATTAGGCACAATCATCACCAAAGCGTACACCGCAATTATCCGCACACACTACCAAACAGACAACACAACAAACATCCCTAACTTCCACTTGTGCACATGCAGCCACATACAACCTCAAAACAAAATAACCAAATTGATGGCTTCCAGCACAAGCACAAGAGCTCGACAACTATAGATATCAAAACATTATTAAAGTGATACATCAACATCATGTCCATCAACCAGCCAGTTCAACCAAAAGTGAAGCACATCAGCTATTAGTCATCACACTTGCTAACAACACCTAGTTACATACACAACTTAACATTGAAATCATTCACATCACCGCTCACTTCTGCTCAGCCTCGCGATTTTGAAATTCCGATTTAACGATAAATGAACCGCTCGAGGCCAAATGTCACCAACTGAACTTTGCGGCTCCTGTACTTCCATCGCATGCAATCTAGGTTGCGTCCGGGGTGCAGATGACTCGGCCACTGCTTTCCCTTTTTCTTCATATGACGCACCTGTCTTTTTCTCACTCCCTGGAGGGGCATTCCAACAAAATTTCGCGATATGTCCTGGCTGCCCACACTTATAGCATATACGTGTATCCACACGTCCTGGCCCATACGTTGGGGGCGACGAAACAGTCAACGGCGCTGATTCCACCGGTCTAAATCTTTTCTTTTCTTGTCGTCGAAACTCCGATTCTTTCAACTCAGACTTTTCCCTTGCCAGTTTCTTATTCTCCTGTACTCGCTTCATATCCTTCTCCAACGCACGAGCTGTATCAACCAACGCCTGAAAACCTTGGCTCACCGAACTCGAAAGTGCCAACCTCAAGTCATCCGCAGTCCTCCATAAAACCGATTTGTCTTTCGCGCTTCCTCCGCAAAGGTAGATCCTGCATATCTCCCCAACCTTGTAAATTCATGCAGGTAGGTATCAATATCTTGCTCACCCTGCACCAAGCTGAGAAACTCATTTTCCATTGCAATTCTCTGTGACACTGGAACATACTTGGCTAAAAAGATCTGGGAGAATTCCTCCATTGAAATCTCCATTAAACCTCGACCTGCCAAGTGGTGCACTTCAATTTCATCCCACCATAATCTCGCCTCTCCTTCCAACAGAAAAGTGGCCATCATCACTTTCTGTTCTTCGACCGTCCTGATTGCGGTTAAGATCCTTTTTACTCTTGCCAACCAATCTTCTGCCTGCGTTGGTGAAAGCGCTCCACCAAACGTAGGTGGGTGAAAGTGCATAAAACGTGACAATGCGTCGTCACTTGCTTGCGCTTCCACCACCTCGGCAGCATGCTCTTGCCTTCCACCCGGTCTTGCCTGTCCAGCAGGTTGTGCTTGTAACACGGCAAGCACTGTCTCCGCCACCACCCGTATGGCCTCTGCCGAGGGAGGCATCGGCGCTTCCACGGGTGCTGCACTCTCATCCGACCGCTGAGGCTCAGACGGCCCAGCTCCATCCCTCGCCACCTATCAATGTACAGAACACCATTAAATTCGTCCAAATCATAACGGTACTAGTACATTGACTACACACTCACGCACATCATGTGCATGACATACATTCCTAGTGGACATTCATGAGTTCATTTATGTTCTCTCCTCCCAAACAATCTAAACCTGGCTCTGATACCACTTTGTAACGCCCCCACCTGTCACATGACATATAACAGTGGGTCCGGCCGGGGCCCCACGCCATATAGCACAGACAAGCGAAGGAATCACGTGTGGAAATCAAAATCTATGCGTATCCTTAACTCAATCCATTCTAGCGCAGCATTTTTCTTGTTAGCATGAACTCAAACCAGAATGTCCACCAAATATAAATACCAGATTTATATAAAACAACACCAGGAATGTATACAACTCACACACCTGGCCTTATGGCCTTACAAATTCCTCTTTCACAACAACAATTTCGTACATCGGCACGCAGGCCGGCCACAAATGAAATCCAAACAACACTCTCCGCATGGCCTTCAAGGGCCTCATCAAGCTGCCATGTCACTTATGCTTTCCAAACCGCAACACCTGCAATTCATCATCCAAACCAACACAGAAAACAAAGTAACGGTCAGCATTGCTGACCCATTATAACGACCCTACCCCCTACCCGGGGTAGTGGTTCCTTCCCTGTATACAGTGCTTCCTTTCTCATCAAGCATCAACAAACATCACCAAATCACATAGCTAGATCATTCGCTTTATTCCACTAACTAACAAACACATCACATCACAAACGCTGGAATCCACCAACGCTCCGTGCACTCAGGACACCTTCTTGGCGTACCGGAATCCACCGTCGTACACCGCTGTCTCTCGAGGTGTTAACTTGTTGGTTGACCGGCCCTAGTCCACCAGCTCGCAGGCTGGCGACATCCCGCCCAAGCCACTCAGAGGTCCATCCTCACAGCATCACAACCAGAGCAGACCGACCCACACTCCGTGGTGTAGCAAGCCGGGTTTATCTAAGCTCCCCAGGCAATGTCTACCCATCGGTCCCCCTCCTAATCCGATCGACCCACACCATGTGGTGCAGCAACCCGGGTTTAACTCAGCTCCCCTAGCATTGCCGCCCATCGATCCCTTCCTTAACTAGATCAACCCACCCTAGTGGTGTAACAGGCCGGGTTTATCACGAGCTCCCCAGGCGTGCTACCAATTGATCATCTCATAACCAGGAGCTTCACCAAAGCCTCCTCACAAGCAGTACATCCATACATGCATCACAATAAAATCCATTTTGCACATCATCAAAGTCACGGAGTCTTCTCCGGTTTACCCATGAACATCACCAATCCAGACTACCGATCCAGATGGGCTTCACACAGCATGCCTACGCCGTACTTCATAATTCCGGCTCTAGATGTAGACGAAACAAAGGAATCTCTTCCGCGATCCACCTCTTGGTGGAGGATTCCAAGCACATGTATAGAGAAAGGACTTCGATGTCCAAGAAGGAGATCGTTACCCTTGAAGATCGCTTCGGTGCCATGAAGTAGCCGGATGGAACTCACCGCCTCGGCTCTGCCTTCACGAATCCGCTCTCGGATCTTCGATCCGCACTCCGCAGCTCCTACAGCAGCTGGAAGACTCCTCCTTCTCTCTCCCTTAGGCCTTTCCCCTTTCTCCCTTGGAATGAAAATGAAGAAGAAGAAGAAGAAGAGAAGATAAGGGATTTATCTTCAAATCTCGGCCTCCAAGACACCTGGACAAAGCCCAGCCCTTGGATCCAGGAAGAGGGAAACAAACGGCTCAGATCTGGCCAGAAAACCCAAAACACGGCCTGACACGCCCTGTGACACGCCCGTGTCACAGGCCGTGTCCCCCTAAGCGGCAGACAACCGACTCAATCCAACCAGTACACGCCCGTGTGACACGCCCGTGTCACGGCCGTGTACCCGACACGCCCTCAAACACGCCCGTGTCTGAGGCCGTGTGCCTCAAGGAAAATAATCCCAAATCCAACCCGAGACGTCACACGGCCTGGCACACGGCTTGGCACACGCCCGTGTTCATGGCCGTGTGCACCAGGACACGCCCGTGTCCCGCAAACACGCCCCAACCCGAGACATCGAGCTGAGTTCGACGCCCACTGACACGCCCTGTGACACGCCCGTGTCACAGGCCGTGTCCACACGGGAACCCGATACTCGACGATCGTCGCGTAACACTCGTCGAGCATTCGACACGGCATCCGACACGGCCGTGTCCTGGGCCGTGTGCCCCATTCTCGACGATGTCGAGCGAAAATCGTCGACACCAAGTCCAATCGTCGACACAACCTCGACACGCCCTGCGACACGCCCGTGTCGCAGGCCGTGTCACCTGACACGCCCTGGGACACGCCCGTGTCCCAGGCCGTGTCACCCAGGCCTGAACCCGATTTTGCTCAAAATGACCCTCTTGACTTCAGGGTGTTACATAAGTCCCTTAGCTCCGAGATGGATTCCGCTGCCAAGCTCTCACTAGCTGGCAGGGCAGGTTGATCTCTCGTGGAGCCTAAGTCCCCTTAGCTCCGAGATGGATTCCGCTGCCAGGCTCTCACTAGCTGGCAGGGCAGGTTGATCTCTCGTGCAGGCTAAGTCCCTTAGCTCCGAGATGGATTCCGCTGCCAGGCTCTCACTAGCTGGCAGGGCAGGTTGATCTCTCGAGGAGCTAAGTCCCTTAGCTCCGAGATGGATTCCGCTGCCAGGCTCTCACTAGCTGGTAGGGCAGGTTGATCTCTCGTGCAGGCTAAGTCCCTTAGCTCCGAGATGGATTCCGCTGCCAGGCTCTCACTAGCTGGCAGGGCAGGTTGATCTCTCGAGGAGGCTAAGTCCCTTAGCTCCGAGATCGATTCCGCCGCCAGGCTCCCACTAACTAGCTGGGTAGGTTGATCTCTCGTGGTAGCCCAAGTCCCTTACCCTGAGGCCGTCTCATCACCCAGGCTCCCATTAGCTGGCTTGACAGGTTGACCCCTCCGGGAGGCCAAGTGTCTTCACCCAGAGGGGGTCTCGCCACCCAGGCTCCCATAGCTGGCATGGCAGGCTGGCCCCGAGGGGAAGTTACACTCCGCGATACGTTGGGTTGGATGTTTCTTTCCGAGCTTGTGCCAACCTCGAAAAGAGCGGGGATTGTGTACAACCCCGTATTCGCGAAGATTGGGCCCCAAAACAAGGTAAGTAAGTTTTTAAGCTTTTTGGGAGTTTTGCACTCACAGGGGCCAATTTTGGTGAACATGTAGAACATACTAGTAGGGGGAGAAAATATTTCTCCCCCCAAGGCGCTCTTGACAAGCCGCCCAGGCCGCCTATGCCGTCCTGCCCGGCCCCAGGCCGCCCAAGCCGCCCCAGCCCGGCCCCAGGTCGCCCAAGCCGCTTCAGCCCGGCCCCAGGCCGCCCAAACCATTTGGCCAGGCCACAGGCCGCCAGCTCGCCAGGCCGCAGGTCGCCCAAGCCGCTTCAGCCCGGCCCCAGGCCGCCTATGCCGTCTTGCCAGACCGCAGGTCGCCCAAGCCGTCTGGCCAAGACCACAGGCTGCCCAAACCATTTGGCCAGGCCGCAGGCCGCCAGCTCGCCAGGCCGCAGGTCGCCCAAGCCGCCTCAGCCCGGCCCCAAGCCGCTTCAGCCCGGCCACAGGCCTCCCAAACCATTTGGCCAGGCCGCAGGCCGCAGGCCGCCAGCTCGCCAGGCCGCAGGTCGCCCAAGCCGCTTCAGCCCGGCCCCAGGCCGCCTATGCCGTCTTGCCAGACCGCAGGTCGCCCAAGCCGTCTGGCCAAGACCACAGGCCGCCCAAACCATTTGGCCAGGCCGCAGGCCGCCAGCTCGCCAGGCCGCAGGTCGCCCAAGCCAGCTCGCCAGGCCGCAGGTCGCCAAAGCCAGCTCGCCAAGTAGGCCAGCTCGCAGGCCGCCCAGCTCACCCAGCCAGGCCGCAGTCTCGCCAAAGTTGGCCAGCTCGCCTTGTCCCCAGCTCACCCAGCCAGGCCGCAGCTCGCCTTGCCCCGTCTCGCCAGACCGCCGCCTCGCCCAGGCCTCCGTCTCGCCAAGTAGGCCAGCTCGCAGACCGCCGCAGCTCGCCTTGTCCTCAGCTCGCAGACCGCCGCAGCTCGCCTCAGCAGGCCGCAAGCCACCCAGGCCGCCGTCTCGCCAAAGTTGTCCTCAGCTCGCAGGCCGCCCCAGCTCGCAGGCCGCCCAGCTCGCAGGCCGCCCAGCTCGCAGGCCGCCCAGCTCGCAGGCCGCCCAGCTCGCAGGCCGCCCAGCTCGCAGGCCGCCAGCTCGCCCAGCCTTCTTGCCCTGGGGGGAGTTACCCCTTTACCCCCCGGCGTGGCGGTTTCCTATTGGCCCAAGGCCTTTTGGTCGTAGGGGTATTTTGGTCATTTCTGGCCCAGGACTTTTGGAAAACTATAAATAGACCCCCTTGGGTGCCTTGGAGAAGACCCCCCTTTTCTTGCTTCCTCCTCCCTTAGCTTCTTCTTGGTAGAGTAGAGATAGATCCTCCAAGGCACCCTAGCTCGAGCATTGGCTAGGGAGGGGAAGTGCTCAGGCAGCCTTCCGGGTGTGAGGTGAGACCTCCGCGCTAGAGCCGAGGGTCTGTTCATAGTCTCCCAAGTCTCCGGTCCGTGGCGTTCTCTCGAGTGTAGTAGGTGTGAGGTCACCCCTTTCAGGGACCCCGAACTCCACAGAGACCAAGTTTTTGGTTTCAACACTGTTTACTACACTTCTTAAACGCCCACTACATGCCTCCCCACCCCATCCTGACACCCTTGCTCATCTAGTTCGTTCTAGCAACTCTAGTGGCCATGGAAGTCATTATGGTGGGTGTGGTCTATCTCATCATCTTTGCTCTCATTGTGGCGAGACAGAACATCTTGTTGATCGTTGGTGAGTCAAATGTCCTCATCTTTGCTCGTCTGCGGGTGACACCACAAGAAAGTCCACATCCCCTGCTTATTTTTCAAGAAGTGTTAATGTGATTACTCAGGGTAAGTGGCTTATTGATTCGGGAAATACTAATCACGTGACATGTAATCTTCGTTTGTTCTCTTGTTTGGACAAGCATAATCAGTCTCCTCCGTTTTTTGTTGCGGATGGTACTCAGTCTCCTGTGTTCGGGACTGGTTCAATCCACGTCACTCCGTCTCTACAGCTTAAGGACACGCTCAACGTCTCATCATTTCTGTGCAATTTACTATATGTTCTTGCTATTTGCAAACAACTAAACAGCACGGTTACCTTTACATACAATACTTGTTCTTTTCAGAATTCTCACTCCAAGGAGACAATTGCTACTGGTACTGAAAGTAATGGGCTCTTCTTCCTAGACAATGGCATTGCTTTCTCTTCTTCTCTTCTGCAATGATATCTTCGCCTTTGTTTTTCTCATCCTCGCCTCATCTACTAACTCATGTCAGATTTACCTCTAGAGGACTCCTATTTGAACTTAAAGCATGTCAACTCGGCAAACATCATCGCTAATGGTAAGGGAAGTTTGGAGCGGCTAATACTTCAGTAGTAGCCATGATTTTACTATCCCTGGCTAAAACCTAGCTATTAGCTACGTTTTCTTTGTCATGGCTAATGCACTAGTATTAGCCATGATTTTTTTGCTCCGTGGCTAATAAAAGTGTGGCTAAAACTCAACTTTCTTGTAGTGTCTCCTATCCAGCAAGATAAGAGTGTAGTTCTTCTCGTCCCTTTGATCTTGTTCATTCAAATATTTGGGGTCGTTCTCCTACTAGGTCTATTGGTAAGTGAAGTTTGTATTTTGCTACTCTTATTGATGATATCTCTCGGTGTACTTGATTGTATCTTTTAAAAGAACGTTTTGAACATTTTTTATATTCGCTATTTAATACTAAAATAGAAAAAAAAAGTGATGCAGTCTGTAGATGTTCATACAACAGTTTGCCACTGTGGGACCACGGCCGACCATGGTGTAAAAAATAATTGTGCAGCTGATTTTTAAATGAATTTCTATTCCCACAATAGTTCATTTTTTGTCCTTTTGAAACAACTTTCGTAAAAACGGGTGTGTGCATCTTCAAAAAAAGCTTTGCCAAACAGTGGTAAGCAAATTGATTTCTCAGAAATGAGGAATATAAACAAGCTAAAGTAACTCTAAAAATGTGTTCGGCTGCTAAGTTGATAATGTGTAGAAATTTTAAAGAGCTGATCAGGATCAGCTAATCACTTTGCACAATATCCAATCTCAAATGCAATTAAATTCACAATAGATAAAAGCGAGTGTTATTAGTACTACATTTTTGAATATTCGTAATATATTACTCTTATTTTTCCGCGCCTTTTAAAAATACTTATTGTACATGCATTTTTAGGAAAAGTGTTCAACACGAAAGTTGTAGATCTAGACGAGATCTACAACTTTCGTGTTGAACATTTTTCCTAAAATATATGTACAAGACGCACATTAGAAAATACGCTCAGATTTCGCGTCTTTTAGAAATGTCTTATACATGTATATTTCACGCAACTAGTGAATAACAACATTGAAACTTGTGAAAAATTAATCGCACACTGCCAATAAAAAACAAGAAGAAGGCAAAAGAGAACTGAAATTCGAATCTATATTTCAGAAATTTGTCAAAAGATTTAAACGTGGAGGTTGAAGTTTTTTTTTAATAACGAAAAAACAGCCCACCAAAAAATAGCTGCCGTGTACAAAATGGATGCTAATCTTTTCAAGAGATGCCGCTGTTTTAATTCTATCTTGTGTCGGACAGCGACTAATGAGTGGACTGATAGTGGAAAAAAATTATCCTGCGCTGCCTGTTATTAGAGGAAGGAGCGCGGGTAGTGCAGAGCCGTCCAATGAGCTTTAAAGAACGGGTTGTCTTTGTGTTTTTTTTTTATTTTTTTATTATTGTAAATCACAATCGTTGGATTTAAGGCTGGACGGCTTGGATTTCACCCGCTCCCAGAGGAGGGAATGCTACCCGTATAGAACAATTACTAGATGAGTGGGGGGGGGGGGGGGGGGGGAACGGCTGCTTGGGAGATGCCGTGAACAACTGCACTTACTGCATCTTATGGGAGGCGGCACGACTCTTAGGTTTTATTCGGGACAGTTGATGTTGTTGAAAAAACTGTTGATCAAATAGAGCTATGAGAAATATCAATGCTCTATGACTTGGTTAATTTTCTAGTCGAAGCGCTTATATCAAGGATCTGGGGACTTAGCTTCTTTTTCATCATTTTCATAATTTATACTTGTAACGAGAAGGTGGTCTGTCACCCTCCGAGAAATCATCCAAATCTCTTGTAATCTCAAGAAAATAGTGGATTTGGCTCGACACTGATCCAATCACGTGGTTTTCATCCTTTCGGTGTTTTTCAAGTCAAAAAAAGTTTTTTTGACGTTTGCTGCTGTTTTTCCTGTACTTTTTGTGTTTTTCTCCTGACCAGGAAAAACCGGGTGACCCGCAACAATAGACTATAAAAATACACTTCATAGTTTTGACTTCAAGCTGTCTTTGTGCATCCAGAACATGAACATGGCAAACTATTCCAAATACCTACAAATGCTTCGCACTCAGTACCACCTCAAGCATGAGTTCATGGTGTGACTTATGATTGTTCGGGCTTAATGACAACTTGTTGACCACATATGTCCCACATGCCATCCTATCCACTCATAAGGCCTTGGAAGGCCCTTGACATCTGCAAATCTCATAAATATGTCAGATCTTCCACTCCACTCCATTTTGATTTGGAGTGTAGGAACAAGATAGCTCTCACTTGATCTCATGCTTTATGTAAAAAGTAGAGAACTTCGTGGATGTAAACTCCCCTCCTATTTTGTCCTCAAATTTTTTGATCCGCCGATTCAACACCCCTTCAACTCACTGCTTAAACTCCAAAAACTTGTCAAACTCCTCTGAATTCTCCTTCAAAAAATACACCAACATGTAACGTGAGAATTCATCCACGAACAACATATACATATTCCCTAAATAAGTTGGGTATCAGTCGGCCCTATCACATCCATGAACAACATGTACATATTCCCTGCATAAGTTAGGGTATCAGTCAGCTCTATCATATCGCTATGGATGCACTCCAATGACTTTTTGCATCTCGAGAGAGACGTGTCAAATAAAAAGATGATGTGTCTTTCCAAACTGACATCTCGCACATACGTGAACATCGTCAAAAGAAGACAAGCAAGGCAAGTCTTGGAAAGACTCTTCGCCAACATCACTCTCAACTTCTCCATTTTACATTCCCCAACCCTTCATGCCATATCACAGCACTGTAATTTGCCTTCATCTTGTCCATGTACGATGTCGTGGAAAAAACATACAAATCAAGAGCCCACCTTCTAGTGTGAGTCACCTCCTCCTTCATCAAATCCAAGTTTTGTAGAAACTTCTCTTCCTTCGGCCCAAAAATACGGTGGTACCCTACATCAATTTAACATTCGTCATGAAAACAGATTCCTATATGTCTGGCGCATGATACACACTCTACAACATTAGTGTAATCCTATCACTGTCAACTATCACGCTCCCTTCCCGCGCCACCGAATTAACTGTGTTGTCTGCCGTCACAAAAGCATCACATCCATCATACTTTTGTAGAGATGAGAACTTGGACCCATCACTAGTAATGTGATGTCCACATCTGAAATCAACGATCCAATCATCTTTGAAGTTAACAGAGGTTAAGGCTTCCACAACGTAGATCTTCCCTGCAAGGCAAGACCTCCCCCCAACCTTCGTCTTTCTTTGTACCTTCATCCTTCTCTAATGTATGACCTGGTATGCGGTTGACCCTCAATCATGCTTGCAGTGTCCAACCTTATTGCTTCTGAAGCACTTGACATTCCTCTTTCCTTTATCATTCTTGAGAGCAAAACGAGCAATGCAATCCCTATACAAGGTAGAAGGATGTTATCCATTGTTTTGCTTCTTCTTCTATCACTATATTCTTCTTCCTAGTGTGCAGAATGTCATTGTCTTCACTGGAGATAGACACTTATGTGTCATCTATTTAACCAAACTCTCATGAGATGCCAAAAATTCTTCAACTTCATTAGAGACGGTTGAGTAGCTCATTCCTGCATCGCTGTGACAAAATGGATACTTCTTTCGCAACCCTCTTATAATATGTCTCTTCAACTTCACCTTAGAAATTGGCTCTTCCAAATCCAATATGGTAATTTTTGCACATAGATTTGTTATCTTCAGGAAATAAACAGAGATAGAAAGATCTTCTTGATTTCCTTCTCCAGCTCATTTCCAGGAAATATAATTTGCCATATTCTTCTTGTTGAGCAAATAGTCAAGGTCCATCCAAATATCTGACACTAATTTGCACCCTATGATGTTGTCAAACAAGTCCGTGGGACAATCCTTTTTAGAGTGAACTCCGCTTTCACATTCATCTTCTTTCATGTTTTGACTTCCCAGCATTCGTCGCGGTAGGCACTACCTCTGATTATGCATCTCCACCAACAACATCCCACAAATATTCTCCCAATAAGTAACTCTTCAAGCATAGTTTGCTCTCGCTCTCAAGAGAGTTCCTCCCGTCTGCAATTATCCCATCAAACTTTGATCATTCTTATCGATTTGTTTCGCAATTGTCGGACTTCAGTGTCTTCGATGTGAATGGGCTTGACTTTCGTCGATAGCCCACCATCAACTAGCACCATGACGACCACAATAATGCGAGTAAGCTCTTGCACAACCTTCATCAATACAGATATGTAAAATATGTTGTGTAAACCACTCAACTCCATAGATAGTTCAAACCGGTATGCAGCTTCACCAATGCGCTTTGTAACCTCAAACGGTCCAAGGTACATCAGACTTAGGTTTTTTAGTCGTCTTATCTTTGATACCCCCTTGAATAGTTTAATCTTCAAATAAACTCAAACGCCAACGACAAAGTCGATATTTCAGTGTTTGGCATTATAATATTTCGTTTGTCTATCCTGAGCAATTAGCAATCTCTTTCGTATTGCATGAATCGATGTATTCACATCTTCAACCTCTTTTGCTTCAGTGGCTTCGTGTCGCCCATTTCCACCCAAGCCAAAGGCAATGATACGCAAAAAGTGGTTTATACGCAAGTGCACATGTCAGATCAAATAATAAAGTGTAAGTAGAGATCGTTTCCTCGAAAAAAGTGGTTGACTAAAGCTTACAAATACTAGATACTCTGTTTCTTTAAATTCAAACAGATCTAATGAGATGATTTTGAAAAGTAACAAAAATTCTAACAATGATTTAAACTAAATATACTATTCAAATTGATACTTTTTTATCAGTTGAAGAGAAAGTCTTGTATTTTTTATTTCCTATGTGCGTCGAGGTGATGTATGGAAATAATATCGTTTAAAATGCTTGATCAGGTTATCTTGCAACGATTTTTATAGAAAAAAATCATCATCTCTCGAATCTCGAAAATCTTGATATCTATCTTCCTCTAGTCATCTCTAACTTAGATAGAATGAAGGATACTGCAAAGAATTAAAAACAAAGTTGCTAGCAAGAAAGGGAAATCTCTTTCTCCTTCCAAACATAGCGAACTTGAGAGCACTTATATTTTTCCTCTCTCGAATCTCGAAGCGCAGTATAAAAGCAGAAACTTTAAGTTAAAAATTCACATCACTCGTCTCTCGATTCTTGCGGTGCGATAAGATAGTCTTCTTTCGATTCTCGCAACGCAATAGAAGATAAAAGCATAACTCAAGAGTTTCAACATCAAATTCAAAAGTTTCATCAAGACAAATTATCAAACAAATTAAAACATATGAAAGATTCACCACCAAAACACACATAGTACTCTCTCCATACAAGACTAGGAGAGTATAGTTCATAAAGGAGATAAAACGCTGCAAAACTAGAGAGATCTTACATTACATGACTTCAGAAATTCGGATCTACCCTTTCCAGTGGCTGAAATGCAGGTTCTCCAGCCCAAAAACCCTAGCCACAATCTCATTTCTTCTCCAAAAATGAAAAAAAGATAGCTATTTTCATTCTCTCCCTCTATTTATGAGTGTAAACGCCCCATATGAACTCTAGGAATTTTTAAAGGAGGTTTCTTTTCATTTCCATAACTGTCGTTTTTTAAATACGTTCAGATCTTCAAAATTCAAATTCGCAGATTTGTTGTAACAATTTTTTTATTTGTTGCAACAAATTTTTTTATGTCCAGTTTACAGCAAAAACTGCTCCGAAATTCAAGTAAATTTTCTGCAACATTTCGCATCTTGCTCTCTATGCTTAACATCAACGCACAAGTTAATTTATTCATGATTCTCTATCATAAAAACAAGATAAAACATTAATAATACATGAATTTTCTCACGAATAATGATTTGTTCGTTTACATATGCTTTAATCAATATTTTTCAAATAAATTAGCCAAAATAAGACGAATTGACGCACAAGATAACTTCATGGTGTGAATTATCAGGCGTACAACACTTTTTACCATATAGAGTCTCGAAAACACATAATTGAATACTCACTTAATAAATATTGTTTTTTGTAAGAAAATTCATTCATACAAAAAATGTCCTCCCATATCTTTTCAAAAATCAAAGCGCATATCTTGAGCTCATGTCCATTCATGAATCCTATTGGTTCCTCTCAATGCAATCAATATCAAATGTGGTGGCAAACGTGTCTAAACTTTATCTTGTTACTCAATTAAAGGGTTGGTGAATCAACTTCAAACATTTTATGTAAAGCGTTCATCTTGGTCCGCTTAACGAAGCTGCGTGGAATGTCGTGCAATCATACTATAGTGTCAACGTACGAAAAGAAGTGTCACTTTTGTCAGATATGATCGACAATCATACCAAAAGAGACGTCATTTGCCATGCTGCGACCATCAGCCAATCCGCGCTACGAAATTCATTGATATATCATCAAATTTCAATTCTGTAATCGGAAAAGATTTCATAAACCTACTGGGGCTTTGACATTCGGACGTCACAAGTGTGCAAGTGTGACACTTCATCACGTAGAGGGCTATGTCCTTCATGTTTGGCCATCAGAAAAGTTTCTTCATATCCATGTAAATCTTTGCTCCCCCTGATGAATCAAGTATTTGATAAAGTGAGTTTCGTACATCAATTCAACCCGCAAAACGCAAACCCCAACTATGCTCAACAATTCATAACCGCCGTGTTCACGGCCGCCGCGCCGCCGTGTCAAACAAGACCAAGTCCCAAAATATACTTTGGGGATGTCATACATCGTGCACTTGACTGCAACAAAATAAACAAACTTAAAGCACAAGGTAAAACTGTGGCCAACAGTATATTTGGGATGCCCTTTTTAAGAGGAAAATTAAAACAAACTCCTGAAATGTGCCTTCTATCTGGTTGTGTGCAACACAAGGCAATGAACTAGCTTACATTGCAATGACAAAAGTGAGATAACAATCTATATGTGACAGGCAGAATTGCCTCACCAATGTACCAATTTACATTTTTTAGAAGAAAAACAATGGTTTAGCGCATATACAAGCCTTCAAGTTGGGCTATATATATGGCTTCCATGACGTTTGAGTAGAACTGGCAGGAGGATGAAATAACGTGATAACCACCAATGATCACAGTTTACCTATACTCTAAACCACTCGACCATCGGTTCTAATTATCATGCCCAGTGTGACCTCATTTTGGCCCAAAAGATCATTTTGGAGAAGCAACGATCGTGACCGTGCGCAAGTACCCAATAGAACCCGCATGTTAATTTCTATAACCGTGTTCACAAAAATCACCGCTCTCCCAAACACGTCATTGAACAGATACATCGCTGACCGTTAAATTCCTGCGATCGCTACCATGAACTCGCTCTCAAGACTTATTTGAATGGTCTAGAAATTTCATACTTGTGGCTGAAACTTTAGATGATGCCTACGATGTCAAATGTTTAGATGCCATAAATTAATGAGATATGCCGACCCCTTCAAAGACACTTGTTGACAGTTGTCTGTGAATCGCTCTCCTCCATCTATCTACTCTTTAACAAACCAAGTACAAGATTTATGAGTGGGAGCCGTTGAATTTATTGCCTATATATTAAAGTTTAATTAGACGAATCAGGAGTTGTAGATTGATATTAATTGTATGTCTCCAATCCTAACTTAAAAGACAATGATCAATGCTGAATATGACCAGAGGGGACCGGGCCGCGGCCTAGACCGGAATTTTCTGACACATAGAGGTGTGCCCAGGGAGTGCGCGGTTGGGACCGCTCCTGGAGTAAGTGGATGCATCCAAAAGGTGGAGACGTGGCATTTCCAGGCACATGATCCGAGGCACGCTGGTGTGTGTCAAGTGCGGTGTCGTTTTGAGAGTTCCATGGGTTTGTTGTTACACGCCTGTTGATGAAAGACGCGTCGTGGGGGCCACAAGCCAAAGGCAAAGTGTATGTGCCAAGGGCGTGTCAATTACTTTTTTTCAAAATTGTACGGAGTGTTATAAAACTATTGATCATTTCAGGCTTAGGGTGCCTCGGATCATGTGCCAATACCCTAAACAAAGAAGTACCCAATACCCTAAGCCTTGGTTATTGAAAGTGTGCCCCGGATCATGTGCAAATAAAGTTTTTTTCAAATTGTACGGAGTGTTTATATAAACTGTTGGTCATTTCAGGCTTAGGGTGCCTCAGATCATGTGCAAAGCTTTTTTGGAGATGCACCACAGCTATTTCTGAAATACGACCGTGTCGCTTTGGGCACTTCTTTGTTCTTGATAGTGATTGGTGAAAATCTGACTGCTTCTTCTTGTGGACATAGCCTATCTTGAGGGGAACAACGTAAATCGGTGTCATTTGTGATTGTTTATCATTGATTCGTTTTTCAATCTTCTCATAAATTTGTAACAAATAATATTTATGAAAATTAATTCAGCTATTCAAACACTAAATCGTATAATTTGCACACCCACTATAAATAAAGGGTGTTGTTATTAGCAAACTCACTTTCGTTACTAGTAAACAGAAAAAAAAAACAGATTCAGTCATTTTTTGCATTTTTTTTCTCCTTCCAAAAATTACTACTTGCAAACTAATCTTGTTTTTTTTGTAATTTTTCATTTTTGAATTTTGAGCCTCAAATATTTCTCATTTGAAAAGGTGATTATCATAAAAGTTGTAGATATCATCGATATATACAACTTTCATGTTGACCATTTTTGATTTAAAGCAGTTTAGGCCTCCAATTTGGGCCCGAAAAAAGATACGCACGGAACAAGTCGTCCGTACAGATTTTCGGTGTGACTTTTTTTGGGGCCCAAAATGGGAGTCTAAACTGCTTCAAATCAAAAAATGTTTAACATGAAGTTGTAGACCTCGACGAGATCTACAATTTTTATGTTGAATACTTTTTAATTTGAAGCCGTTTAAACCCCTAATTTGGCCCCCAAAAAAAATTCATGCCGATCCCGGCGTCCGTACATTTGTTCGGCATGACTTTTTTCAGGGAAAAATTAGGGTCTAAATTGCTTCAAATCAAAAAGTATTTAATATGAAAGTTGAAGATCTCGTCGAGATCTACAATTTTCATGTTGAACACACTTCTCATGAAAATGTAAGTATAGGACGCAGTTCAAAAAGAGAAGTATAGTTTTATATACACTTAACTCGTATATACAGCACACCCTTATAGGGAATTAGAAATCAAACATATTTCTAAACCAGACGACATTTTGTTTAAAAGATTTTGATGCAGATGATGATATTTTGTTGAAAAAAAGTTTTTGACATACTAAACAAAATTTTGCGGCATTTTAACACATTTCTAATGCTAACATAGGTGGTTGAATAAATACATTGAAATCATTTGTAATGTCATTATATGTAGTGAGTTATTTTGAAAAAAATGAATGCTTTTAAATAAAAATTAATTTTTTTAAAAAAAAATTATATTGATTTGCTAGTAACAAAATGATTTTCAAATAGTTATTTTGAAAAATAAGGATTTATTAATAGTAATGATTTGCTAGAAAACAAAATGAATTTGCTAGTAACAACACCTAAATAAATCGTGTCCCACTTTACTTCCCACTTGCATAGTTCCAACGCCCACTCCTCTCATCATAAACCTCAACTTCACTAAAAGTTGATGGTTTCAGGCCCTCCTTTCTCCCCTCTCGTCTCCTACGCTCATCGTCGTCACATGTTATTTATCAACAAATCTGCGTGCATTTGGAGTATGTGTTTATTTTTCTTATAGCTACTGAAAGTTTTGAGCAAGTATTCTGATCATGAATTATGTCAAAACACACTGTGAAATAGTATGAGTAATCAAATAATTGAATGATTGTTTGATTATTTTTATTGAGAGATACGCTATTTTTTTGAAGTTTGCAGTGATTATGTGATGGATTTTTTCAAAAAAAAATCTTTTGAATAAATGTATTTTTTTTTGTATATATTGTATTTTTAATGTAGATAATTAGATATAATTTTGGATGACTATAGTGCCAAACTATATCATTAAAAAAACTCGAACCGGCTTATAATTTTTGACTCATTGTTGATCCAGTACTTAGTGATGGAGGTGGAGAATGCGTTGAAGAAGCATCATTCAACGCCAACTCTGAGGGCTAAGCATTGAGTGGAGAAGCATCACTCTACGCCGGAAACTAGGGCGTTGATTAGAGAAGCATCACTCAATGCCAAGGACTAAGACGTTGAGTGAAGAAGCATCACTCAACTCCAACTCTGAGGGCTAAGACATTGAGTGGAGATGCATCACTCAACGCCGGGGACTAGGGACTAGGCATTGAGTGGTGAAGCATCACTCAACGCCAACCCTTAGGCCTCTAGCCGACCCGGGCGTAAACCCTCCTGCATCCCTGGGCAGAACCCTTCTGACTGCACTACTCCCTTACCTGATTATTTAAAGCCTACTCAAATCCGGGTCCCAGGCCTTTGGGTCTCACTCACGAATATGGGTTTTGTACAATGATGACTACACCGAGTCCACAATCCAGTCCTTTTGGAAGTGATGTAGGCCAAGGCATTGATGGGCGCAAAATAGAGCTTGAAACGCAAGTATACGTGCCGTACAAGTAATACAGAGTGAGTGAGATCGTTCCCACGGGGAAGTGATGTGTTTAGTGCTTACAATTACTAGCTACACCGTTTCTATGAATCCAAGCAAAATGATTAATTGATTTTATGAAAATAGATTAAAACTTTTAGATAAATATTAAAACTAATTTAACAAGATCTTAAAGTAATTTCTTAGCAGTTAGAGAAAATAGCCTTGCATTTCTGATTTCATATGTGTACATTGATGGTGATAAAATAAATATTTCATTTGGTTGAACTTTGGATTATCTTGCGATGATTTTTTAAAGAAGAAACATTTATCTCTCGATACAAGGGGTCTTGATATCTACGCAATCCTAGTTATCTCTAACTTAGGAAAAACAAAAATATTATGAAGTGCAAGAATCAAATTCACAAGCATAAAAAGGAAATCTCTTTCACTTTTCAAAACTCAATAGATCTTGTGATGCACACACGTTTCTCCTCTCTCGACTCTTGAAACGCCGTAAAAATAAAGAAATGTTGGTTAATGATTCACATTGCTCATCTCTCGATTCTCGCACTGCGATAAACTAGCCCTTAAATTAACATTACGCCACTCTTCTCTCGATTCTCGCGGCGCAATACAATAAAAAGACATGATCCAACAATTTCACCATAAAAATCACAAGATCCATAAAGATAATCACAAAGCAAACTCAAAATCAAAGATGTTCATCATCAAAATACACATACTACTCTCATCATGCAAGACTAGAGAGTTTTAGTTCATGACTGCGGGAAAATAACACAAAACTGAAGAGATCTTACTAAACATTTTAAAAGAAATGCAAATCTTCCCTTCTCCAGTGATGTAGAAGCGTTTCCTTCCGCCCGAGCGCCAAGACTGGACTGGTTCTTCCCTGGCCGAAATCCTTCTTCCTGCAGTTTTTTCTCCTCTAATGGCTCTCCTTGAATAGAATGGAATCCCCCCTTTTATGGCTGAAATTTCCTTCCTTTAAACTTTCCCTCTTCTTTTCCTAGTGGGCCCCACATCCAGTCATTTTAAATTGCTGAATGGATGCTTTGAAATAGGTTGTAACTGTCCAAAACTTGGCATTTTCGGATTTGAATTTCCTGTAACTGCCAAAAAATGTTGTGAATATGTTGCAACATTTCTGGTGCTGTTTTTTTCTTCTGCATAGTTTGACCTGCCAGCATTTGTTGAGAATATGTTGCAACATTTTTCCCAGATTTTTCACAATACTTAGTCTTCAATCCTTGACTCAAATTCTCCCCGAATCCTATCATAAAAACATATAAACAATGAGAGTACAAACATTGTGACTCCAAATCATGCGGTAATTGGATTTTATCTACTTTTCATGTAAAAATATCACATAACAAGGCTAAAAATGGATAAAATAGAGATGAAGATAACTTCTTTTTGCGAAGTTATCAGGCATGAACAGATGTTATCGTCATATCTTCTATAAAGCAGTTCCCCCAACCTTCTTGACCCTCAGATCCACCTTTCCTTTCAACAGTATGACCTGGCTGAAGATTTACTTTGCAATCCTTCTTGAAGTGACTAGGCTTGTCGTATCTGTAATACCTGAGTCCTCCTTCTTGCCTTGATCATGCTTAGGAGCCTTGCTCCTCTCATATTATGATGAAGTTGAAGGACCATCTTCAACAAATCACTTATTCTTCCTATCTCATCTCTTCTCTTCCCTGAATATAGAACCTTACTATCTCTCTCTGAGATAGTATATCCAGTCATCTGCCTTGTTAAGCTTTCCTAAGAAGCTAGCAAGTTTTCCAACTCCAGCAATAACGGCTAATGGGCCCGACCCTACACTGAGGTAATAACGGCCATGTACTCATTCCGCAACCAGCGGATGATGTGCCTCTTCAATTTATTCTCTGAAATAGGCTCATCTAGGTCAAGTGCTGAAATCTTAGCACACAATTTCTTTATCTTTAAGAAGAATGATGAAATTAAGAGGTCACGCTGAGTTGCTCTTGCCAACTTATTCTTGAGAAACTATAGACATGCTACGTTCTTCTTATTAAACAAGTCATCCAAAGTTTTCCAAATCTCAGTGGCTGACCAACATCCAATGATGTGGTCAAACAACTCTGGTGAGATAGCACGCTTAAGTGTGAACTTTATTTTTGCATTTGTTCTTCTCCAAGTTCTCACCTCCCGATTATTTGCTTCAGCAACAACCACCTCTTGTCTATTGTCTCCACCAACGACCTCCCAGAGGTCCTCGCCAAGAAGATAACTCTTCATGCAAGACTTCTATTTTATATAGTTAGTATGCATCAGGAGCTCAATTCCAAGATCTCTTGTATAATCACTTTTCATTGCTAGATTTTTAGTTTACCTAAATTCCAAAGGTACATAGCAAATCTCGGTTAACTGATGACTGCTAAAACATTTGTCCCTCTAATATCATGTAGATTTTTTATATAATAAGAGGTCGCATAAACACTCAACTGTCTAAGTCAAATAAACTAGTAGGGAACAAAAGAACAAGGGCCACAATTATATTATCAATCTTATTTACAATGTGAGATATACATTGTGTGACATGATTTTGCAATGCACCCAATGAAAATCAACAAAAAATATACAATCACAAAACTGGCAGACAGATTTCTATAACGGCCTAGCCGCCAATCTGCACTGCTGAACGCGAGATCATGCGAACAGCTCAAACCGCTAAACCGCCAAGTTGTTAGACCGTACCCCTAGTCATGCGAACTGTCTTTATTGACTGTTGAAGAAAGTACCATTCCCGCACTTCTTGATCGTCTGAATGTAAGGTCGCCTAACCGCAGAAGTCGTCGTGAACAAACACTGCTTTTCTGAACTAGAAATTGTCAATTGTCCGCAACTCTTGGCCACCTGACCGTCAAAGGTCGCTTAACTCAAAGTAAGACAACAACTTATTTGAACTGCCAGTTACACTGCTTATTGGCGAACTGACTTATTTAAGCTGGAAAACTACCATGGAAGAAGTCCATCTAGTCGTTCAACCTGCGATCTGCTGCTAACCGTCGATTGCTAACCACGTATCCGCACTAGCTCCACTGAACCAGTTGTCTGGTTGCTCAGTGCTAGCCGCACAATAGTTCTCGTTATTAATAACAAGGCCAACACCCCTATTTATAGGCAGACAGGCGAATACAAACATCGCCATGGGGGTTAGAATAACCGTCAGCATAATGACTGATAACAGTACTATTCTGCGCAACTGTACGGACTACCAACACTAGATTGCATGAGCGGTTAGCTCAATCAAGCCGCACAAACAAGCGGACATCCAGGTCATTCCTCGTGGACTTCTAATGGCCAAGAATCACCACGCGTACTGACAGCATAACTGAACACATAGTAGTCATGCTGGTCTTCGCAGTCTTACCAAACCAGACCGCACGGACAGCAATCCAGGGATCTTACTGAGTCAGACTGTATGAACAAGGATGGCCATTTGTGAGAGTCAGGTCGTGCTATCTGCGCGGTCTCCGCGGTCTGAGAGGTCGATCTGCACACTTTTAACCGCGCACTTCCAACTTTAACATTTTTAACAAATAGCAAAATAAATAATCTGAAACGCATAGCTATTATATTAATTATTTTAAAATGGGATGAAATGTAATTCTAATCGGATTAGGGGCGAACCCACTTTGAGGCGAGTGTAGGCAGCCCCCACTTTTTGTTAAAAAAAATTAATAGTATTAGCAATCATGCATTTTGAGTCAAAAAGTCGTTGCTAATACCCTATTAATTTTAAAAGTATTAGACACGACAAAAATTCGTGGCTAATACCTCGTTAATTAAAAAAAACATAAATCGTGATGCTCATTATGTTGAAATTTCTCAAGCTAATCATCTGGTAGTTCTGGTATCAAGCAAACACTTTCAGAGCTATCAAAATGATCACTTGATTTAGCGGAAAGCAAGAACTAGGTGCAGGAACACTCCAACCATAAACCGAGCTATTTAATCAATAACAACAAGAGCAATCACAAATCTTGTATTCATCAACTATCAATCTTTGGAAGGCCAGGTATACATGGTGAGATGTGATTTCGCCAAGTACAAATGAGAAGTAAATAAGCAAGAGAAATCTTCAAGTCAGGTGAACGGCCTCAGAGACCGCTGAGTCCACCGAGTCCACCGAGACCGCCAAGCCGATGCTGCTATCACTAATCTACGGAGTCCGCACAAAACGCGGACAACCCTTTATTCTGCTGAGACGCCGCTCTACAAGCCGCCGCAGAACTGAACGAATAGACCGCCAAGTCCACCGAGACCGGCGAACTGATTATTGAACTTGAACTTCAATTGCTGGAGAGAAGACTGGCTGGCCGCAAAGTGCGACCTGCTGCAAACCGTTGATTTTAACCGCAAGCTCCACTGCGTCCTGATCGCAATCGGAACCAGACTCCTGGCTTCACAGTGCTAGTCGTGCAACCTGTAAACAACAATCAGATATTCTCAAACCGCGCAGACTACAAAATTGAGCCCACAACAATTAAACTGCGCTCAACTTACTGTTCACTCAGTTACTGTACAAGTGACGGGGGATCCTATTTATAGGCCGGGTGAGGAGTGTGGTCACAACCCTAGTGGATAGAATCACCACCCTAACCCGCAGCTAGCACAACCCAGTCTGCCGAGTCCGAAAGGACAAAGCCAGACTAGCTATTCGCCAGGCGCCAAGTCAGAAAGCCAGTCCGCCACCTGGCAGACACCGTACAAGTCCGCACGCTTCGCAGTACGCGGACACAACAACATCCCGCTCACTACATCGGTCGGCATGCTACATACGGACACGACACTAGCCCACATAACTCGCGAACACCACTTCAGCCTGCCACACGAGTCCACGATCAACAGGCACTGATCATCCGGTCAACAGCAGACTCTGCGAGCACATCGAACACCCTGGACTTGTCAGAGAGAGTGACTAAGTCCAGCAACCCACTAATCAACAGGCGTGAGCTCGGCGGACACGAAGTCAGGTCACATGCTCCAAAAACAGTCTGCCATCATAAATAAAGCTATCACCCGCTTCATCGCCGGAGATCAAGGTAAGGACCAATGTCAATCTCACGACCTCCAAACTCCGTCCGCCACAGCGAACTCTGCGGACTCCAACTAAGTCTGCCACATTCTCGCGGACTCACTACCAATCCGCCTGGTTACTTCAAGGACAAGCTAATTGCAGAACCCCCGGCCGAGCTAACTGAACACTGCCACCAGAACACCTTAGACAGGCCGCTCAGGCCGCTCCAATAGTCCACCCAAGCCACCATGTCCACCCTGGCCACTGTCCACACAGGTCGCACCGTCAGTCCGCCCAGGCCGCGGACTCAGTCCGTCCAGGCCGCGCGGTCTGGTCAAACAACCACTTTCACTTCATGATTTTTAACACTCCCCCTTGAAGTGAGAAGTGGTGATCAAGCCCAGCAATCCTCGTAACCTTATAAACGACACCTTCGGCAACGGCTTCGTGAAGATGTCCGCGATGTTGTCCTCACTCCGCACATGCTTCACCATCAGAGACCCCTCCAACACCTTCTCTCGTATGAAGTGGTGCTCAATCTCTATGTGGTTTGTCCGTGCGTGACAAACTGGACTATTCACCAGCTTCAGGGCACTTTCATTATCACCGCATAGCAGAGTAAGACCGTGCACTTCATCATAGACGTCCATTACTAATCTCCTTAGCCAGATGGCCTCCTGAGCTGCCAAGGCTGAGGCCTTGTATTCCGCTTTCATAGTAAATACGGACACTGAGTCTTGCTTCTTGCTGCACCAAGAAATATTGTTTGATCCACAAGTGAAGACATAACCAGATGTTGACTTCCGGTCATCTGAATTTCCTCTGTAATCAGCGTCCGAGTATCCTTGAAGAATAAACTCTGTGTCTCTCCTATAAAGGAGACTCATGTCAGAAGTGGCTTTCACGTACTTCAAGATATTCCTAGCCGCCATCAGATGAGGCTTCCTGGGTTCCGTCATATACCAACTTACTCGACCAACCGCGTAAGCAATGTCTGTCCTTGTAATCGTCAGGTAAAAAAGACTCCCAACAAGAGCCCGAAACACCAAAGGATCCGGAAGAATCCTCCCCTAATCTCATCGAAGTTTGATGCCTGAATCAAATGGAGTAGAGCTACTCTTCCCCACCTACATGCCGAATTGTTGAACGATCCATTTTGCATAGCCCTTCTGGGAAACGAGTATGCCTCTCTCCTTCCTCTCGACCTCAAGTCCAAGGAAATGGTGGAGTTCACCCAGATCCTTCATCTCGAACCTGATAGTAAGCTCTGCCCTTAGCCTAGATACTTCCTCCTTGGAGTTCCCCGTGATGATCATGTCATCCATGTACAACAGCACCAGGACTAGAAGCTCCCCCTTCTTCTTGGCAAACAAGCTAGAGTCTGAGTTTGAAGCCAGATAGCCGTAGAACTGGAGGTATTCTGCAATCTTCCCATACCAGACTCAAGGAGCCTACTTCAAACCATAAAGTGCTTTCCGGAGCTTGCAGACATAGTCTGGATGTTCTTCAAATACGTACCCGAGCGGCTGATCCATGAAGATGTCCTTTTTGATCTCCCCGTAAAGAAAGGCGTTCTTTACGTCCAGCTGCCCCATCTTCCAACCCTGCCAAGCCGCCAAAGCTATCACCACTCGTACTGAAGTCATCTTCACCACAGGACTAAACGTCTCCTCATAGTACTCGTCGTATTATTACCCGAGCTACAAGGCGATCCTTGTACCACTCGATGCTTCCATCCGCCTTCTTCTTTAGCTTGTAGACCCACTTGCAAGTAACAGGCGTAATGTCATCCACCTTGGGCACCAAGTCCCAAGTTTCATTCTTCTTGAGGACAGTCATCTCCTCATCCATGACATCATCTCACTCCTTTACTCTAGTGGCTTCTTCAAACTTTTAAGGCTCATGCTCATCCAAGGGGCCTGTGAAGAAACAAGAAACGAAGCTCATCGTGTTTCCTTCGTAATATCGAGCTGGTAGCTTAATGATCATGTTTGATCTCCGAAGAGGCTGCTCCTTGCTCACCACCTCCGCTGCTTCTTCAGCACCAACTCTGTTCTCGGGCACACCTGGAGTATCGCTCCCCCTGTTTCCCGAATCAGAAGCTTCTGCCCTAGAGCTTGAAACAACCGAAGCTCCTAGTGACACAGACAGCTCCACCTGAAGATCTTCAGCAGCTTCCTCCTGACCTTCATCAACCCTGCTCTCCTGCAGCTCAATAGTGCCACCTCCATACGACGTCAGCTCATCAAAGACAACGTCTCGTGAAACAAAGAACTTCCTTGTCGCAGGATTCATGCACTTCTAGCCCTTCTTCCACTCATCATATCCCACAAATATGAGCTTCCTCGCCTTCGCATTAAGCTTGGTCCTCTGAGCATCCAGGATATGAACATAGCAGGTTGATTCAAACACCCGAAGGTGTTCCATACTCGGGTTCTCCTTGAACATCATTTCCACGGGAGACTTCATGTTGATCAGACTTAGAGGCATCTGATTGATGACATAAGTTGCACATGTCATTCCTTCCGCCCAAAAGGACCTGGAAATGCCCTTTGCATGAAGCTAGCACTTGCAAGTTTCCGTCAAGTGGCGGATCTTCCTCTCCGCTACTCCGTTTTGTTATGGAATATGAGCACAAGGAAGGTCCCCCTGGATCCCGTGCTTCCTACAGAAATTAGAGAACTCAGATTAGACAAACTCACCACCGTTGTCTGATCTGAACTTCTTGATCCGCAAGCCAAACCGGCCCTCTATCAACTCCTTGAACTCCACAAATAATTGGAAAGTTGCCGACTTCTCCTTCATGAAATACACCCAAATGTATCTTGAGCAATCATCAATCAATACCAACATGTATCTGCTGCCTCCAAAACTAGTGGTAATTGTTGGCCTCATTAGATCACCATGAATGCATTCCAATGGTTCCTTGCTCCTTGTTTGTGACTTATCAAACGGAAGGCGATGAGCCTTACCGTACTGACATCACGCGCAAACGTGGCCATCTCCGTAGGAGGACAACTTTGGCAAGCCTTTCGCCATGCTTCTTATCTACATAGATTTCAGCTTGTCCATCCCCACGTGCCCTAGTCTTTCATGTCAGATAGTTGCGCTATCATTGGCCCTCATCTGATCAACATAAGAGCTTGTTGATAAGACAAACAAGTCTCTTACTCTTCTCCCTACATGAGCAACATCAGCCTTTACCGCTGATACGTTGCGGAGAAACCTTACTTTTGTTGGGCCAAACAGGACATGAAAGCCCGCGTAAACTGTATTAGTCACTGAGAAAAGGTTCTTCTGCATGCCAGGAATGTGGTACACACTCCTTAGAGTAAGCGAACCCTGAGCACTATCCAAAGAAACAACACCCTCTTTCTCTACAGAATGAACAGAGTCATCATGTGTAATAATAGCTTCATTACATGAGAACAGTTGCAGCGAAGAGAACTTCGACTCATCTCCAGTGATGTGATGACCACACCCCGAGTCTACTATCCAGTCATCTTGGTAGTCAATGGTGGCAAGAGCATGAACACACATGCTTGTCAATAAGGCTCCTCCCCACTCGGCTTTCTCAGCACTGGAACAAGCTCCCTCCTTGTCTGCAACATGCCTAGGTTGCAACTTGACCTTGCAGTCGCGCTTGAAGTGGCCTGCCTGATTGCACCTGCGGCACTTCAACTCTTTCTTTCATTTCTTCTTAGGAGCAGAGCTCCTCTCTTGTTGACAAGAGGTTGAAGGCTCATACTCAGTAGCAGGATTTTTCTTCTTCTCTCATCTCTTCTTCTTCTAAGTGAAGAGAGCTTCACTACCTCCTTCAGAGATAGTTACCTAGGTCATCTGCCTAGCCAAGCTCTCCTGTGATACTAGCAGATTTTTCAGCTCCAGTAAAGAAGGTTGAGTTGCCCAACCCTGCACGGAAGTCACAAAGGCAACATACTCCTTCCGCTAACCACGAACTATGTGTCTCTTCAACTTTACTTCAGAGATGGGCTCATCAAGGTCCAATGCTGATATTTCAGCGCACAGGTTCTTCAACTTGAGGAAGAACTTTGAGATGGAAAGATCACCTTGAGTTGCCTTAGACAACTCATTTTCTAGGAACTGCAGCCTTGCCACATTCTTCATGTTGAACAAACCATCAATGGTTGTCCAAATCTCCGCAGCAGACTCGCATCCTAAGATGTGATCAAAGAGCTCATGTGAGATAGCCCATTTGAGAGCAAACTCTGCATTTGCATTAGTTCTTCTCCAAACTCTCACCTCCTCAGCAGTACCAGTAGAAGCAGTTACCTCTTGCTTATCGTCACCACCGACGACCTCTCACAACTCCTCGCCCAAGAGATAGCTCTTCATACACGACTTCCACTTCTTGAAGTTAGTCATTGTAAGAAGTTCAATGTCAAGACCTCTTCCGTAAGCTCCTTCCATTGCAAACCACCACTGATCACAAAGCTTCCAGAAGCATCGAGCACAATCTGAGGTTGATCATAGCTCATTACTCAAGCCACTGTTCCCTCTGATACCATGTTGAAATTTCTCAAGTTCATCAACTGGTAGTTATGGTATCAAGCAAACACTTTCAGAGCTATCAAGATGATCACTTGATCAAGAGAAAAGCGAGAACTAGGCGCAGGAACACTCCAACCATAAACTGAGCTATGTAATCAGTAACAACAGAGAGCAATCATAGATCTTGTATTCATCAACTATCAATCTTTACAAGGCCAGATATACATGGCAAGACATGATTTCGCCATGTACAAATGAGAAGTAAACAAGCAAGAGAAATCTTCAAGCCGGGCGGACGACCTGAAAGACCGTTGAGTCCGTCAAGTCCGCCAAGCAGCTGCTGCTATCACTGATTTACGGAGTTCGCACAAAACGCGGACAACCCGTTATTCTACTGAGACGCCCGCTCTACAAGCCGCCGCCGAACTGAACGAACAGACCGACAAGTCCACCGAGACCGACGAACTGGTTATTGAACTTGAACTTTAATTGCTGGAGAGAAGATCGGTTGGACGCAAAGTACAACCTGCTGCAAACCGCTGATTGTAACTGCAAGCTCCACTGCTTCCTGACCACAATCAGAACCAGACTCCTGGCTTCACAGTGCTAGCCGCGCAACCTGCAAACAGCAAGTAGATATTCTCAAACCGCGCGGACTACAAAACCGAGGCCGCAATAATTAATCCGCGCTCAACTTACTGTTCATTCAGTTACTGTAGAAGTGACGGGAGATTATATTTGTAGGCCGGGTAAGTAGTGTGGTCACCGCCCTAGTGGATAGAGTCACTAACCCAGCTCGCAGCTAGCACAACCCATTCCACCGAGTCCGCAAGGACAAAGCCAGACCAGCCATTCGCCAGGCGCCAAGTCAGAAAGCCAGTCTGCCACCTGGCGGACACCTTACCAGTCTGCACGATTCGCAGCATGCGGACACAACAATATCCCGCTCACTGCATCAGTCTGCATGCTACATGCGGACACGGCACTAGCCCGCACAACTCGCGAACACCGCTTCAGCCCGCCACACGAGTACACGACCAACAGACATTGATCGTCCGGTCAACAGCGGACTCTGCGAGCACATAGAATACCCTGGACTTGTCACAGAGAGTGACCAAGTCCAGCAACCCACTAATCAACAGGGCGAGCTCGGCGGACACGAAGCCAGGTCGCATGCTCCAAAAACAGTCTGTCATCATAAATACGGCTATCACCCGCTGCATCGCCAGAGATCAAGGCAAGGACCAATGACGATCTCACGACCTCCAAACTCCGTCCGCCACAGCAAACTCCGCGGACTCCAACTGAGTCTGCCACATTCCCGCGGACTCACTGTCAATCCGCCCGGTTACTTCAAGGACAAGCTAACTGCAGAACCCCCGTCCGAGCTAACTGAACACCGCCACCAGATCGCCATAGACAGGCCGCTCCAATAGTCCACCCAAGCCACCATGTCCGCCCTGGTCACTGTTCACCCAGGCCGCACCGTCAGTCCGCCCAGGCCGCGGACTCAGTCCGTCCAGGCCGCGCGGTCTGCTCCAACAACCACTTTCACTTCATAATTTTCAACAATTCCCCTATTCTCAAACCCCGACTCGTCATTCGCCAAGCCCTGCTTCTCTGGCCCTCTCCATCGAAAACCCTCAAGCCCGCTCGACTCCGCCGGAAGATAAAGCCTACTTCGACGTCGCGCTGCCAGAAGTAAAACTCTGTCACCCTCTCCATCGAAAACCCTCGAGCCCTCTTTGACGCTGTGTGAAGATCAACATCGAGGCCACGCACTGCACAGGTGCTCCTCCTTGATCCTGTTATCTTCGTTATTCTTCCTATGATCTACATTAATGCCTCCAAGTAAATTTCCCAATTTTTATGCATGTTCTGTAATTTCTGTCAAATAGGTGTCTCAATACTTTATAAGAACTCATATTAGTATTGTTTTCTACAACAAACACGCCTTATTTGCAAGTTTTCTTTTGCACTAAGGATCTCTTTTGTGGAACTGGAACTATTGGATTGACTCTTGCTAGAAGATGAGATCTTACCAGATAGGCATTGACTTGTTTTCGTGATTAATAATTTATCCTAACAAATTAACCTTTTTATTTTCAGGGTGAGACATGTCTATGGATATGAGTTATGTGATAAAGTTTTGTTCTTGAGCAGGTTAGCAAGTAACAAGTAAGAGAACACAAACATTTTGCTTTCAAAACATGATCATTATGTAATCGAATGAGTGATGAATGGATGAATGTTTGATTAATGACATATATTGAAAAAGACATTTTTCATCATCAACAATGATGATATTATGAATTGCTTTCGAAACATAAAAGCTTGCAGAAGCGTCTTGAAAACAAGATTATTTCTTTGATTGGTGCGACGTGGCATGTACTGGCACCACGCACATGAGGCCAATCCAGGTGGGGCACGTGCGGGCGAGTTCCCCACACTCTCCGTAAGTCAATGGGTCGATGCCACGCGTTGGCGCGCGTGCCATGGCCTTTGCGCGACCACTAGTGTTAGGGCTGCCGACGGGCGGCGCCGTTACCGAGGCCCTAAATCTCATCTAAAATCAGTCGATGACTATGATTATGTCTCATGCATCATTCAAATACTGGTCGTTGATTTCCTGCAGAAATAGCATGTTTGATCCAAATACTGATCAACGGTCAATATTTAATATTGTATGGACCGTAGGATATCAGATCAACGGTCGGTATTTACTTCTGCACCTAAAAGTAGATGAGAGTAACTCATCTAAAATTTTTTTGCCAAACGGAGCCTTAATAACTTAAATTTTATGTTCATTTCACACAAGAAAAAATCTCAACCGGCCTCAAATTACACATATATTAGTCATGGGGAAAGGGGTAAATCTTAGATGGAATTTTCTTCGCAAATGTCTTACCACCAAACTAATTAACACCTCGGATGGATTCTTTCTCGCAGTTTTGCGATCTCTCCCGTTGGCTGGCTGGATATTTGTGATGTAGGAGCAGACCCAAAAAATACAAAGCACGATGTCCAGTCGAATTTTAGCAGGGCGTGATGCCGATCCCGGGCAGATTTTTTTTAAAATATAATTATTTTATTTATAAATAAGATATTAAAATATCCCCTAAAAACCCTAATTAAAATTATGTAATTTTATTTATAAAAAAATAAAAATTCATAAAAAATTATTTTTTATTAGGGCATCCAAGGGCATGAAAAATTTTGCCCCTAGTTAGGCAGTCATGGGCTGGATTATTATGTGCAGCTCCCGTAAACAAACCATATCACAGGGCAGTGGGCGCTCCGTTGGGGTTTGGCGCAAGCCAAAAGGCTGGAGGCGGGGCAAACGGGCTCGCCGCAAGTTGGCCTTCGGTGAGGAACAGAACGATGCAGCGATTGTCACCCGTGGGAGGGAGCTGGGTTCGCCAACGCTCTGTTTGCTCAGTTATGTGCGGAAAAACAGGAGCAAATGCCACCGGTGGCGGAAAAACAAACGCCCTCAGACATGCCGTCTGACGTTTGCTCCCGCACCGGAAGCCCGCAGAGAGCCAAACAGAGCCTAGCTGATTAAGGCATTCCATCCGGTTGAGCAAAATTAATTACTAGACAAATATAATTCTAAATTTTTAGGCTCTGTTTGGGGGAACTTATTTTCACCGGTCAAGCCGCATTAACCGGACCTTAATTAAGATCCGGTTCATGCGGCCGTATCCGCTTAACCGGTAAAAATAAGTCCACCCAAACGGAGCCTTAGTGTCTGTTTGGCACAACGGCGGGCGGATGACAGTAATGAATGTTGTGGTTACTGGTTACGAACTGCAATCTGTTTGGTGCGACACCTTTGCTCTGATCAACTTGGACTAGATTGCCGCCATCATAAAATATGTTTTTGAGATGACATGTATGACCTTTTGAATTTTTTTTGGTTCGGATTCAATGGTCTTTTGGAATTTATTTTCCTTCCATTTGTCGCCTGTATCAGGAAAAAGATTAAAAAAAGGTTTTTTGTCTTGCTTTTTTAATCTCCCGTGAATAGGGGATTAGAATAATATATATTATTCTCTTTTTTTGAGAGAGTAGTAGGAGCCAAAACAGCCGGCCTGTGAGAAAAAAAAGGCCGGCCTGTAGCAGTTGTGGAGGAGCAGCAGCATGGAGCATGGGAGGAGCCTGTTGTGTCTCTCTCGTCCTTCTCTCTCTCGCTCGTGCGCTTGGAGTGGTCGTTGGCATTGGGTGTTGTCGTCGGTCTTGGAGGAGGTAGCCGCCGGCATTGTGAGAGGGAGTTGCCGCCGGGCTTGTTAGAGTTTGTCGCCGGCGTTGCAGTGGACGTTATTTGTAGTGAAGAGGCGTGGTGTCGACAGCGTGCGTGTGTGCAGTTAGCCTTTACAAAGGTTTCTCTTCGGTGGTGGCGTTGTTCTCCGGTGGCAGCGTTGTTCTCCGGTGGTGGTGCGGTTGAATGTCGGACTTCGACGTTGAAGGTTCGGTGAACATTGTGCGTCCGCAAGGCGGATTGCAGTCCAGATCTCAGATTCTCGTCGCGGATCGTACGTGTCCGGTACATCCACGTCGTACTTGTCGGACGGTCATTTTCTCTTATTTCTATTGTATTTGAATTTATATTTTGATTTATAAATTCAGTGGCTATTTTGTGCTCTTGTTTACCTGCATTATTTTATAGTTGTGCTTTTGTATGTACCTGATTTTACAACAAGTGGTATGTATCAGAGGGAGGTTGCGAGTAGGCGATTGATTGGACGTTCCGGTCTTAGGTTTTGGTCAACAGTAGGTGACGACATCGGCCCGCTCCCTATCTCCCCAGATCTGATCCGTGAATTAATCAGATTGCCTAGAGGTACTGCAGGCAGCTATAGCAGGGAAAAACACCATGTTGGACAGGTATTCGTGAAATTTGCAATTGCATTAAAATGAAAGAAGAATTACAACGGGGGGGGGGGGGGGGGGGGGGGGGGGGGGGGGGGGGGGAACATGAGAACAATGAAAAAGAAAAGATACAAAATCAGCTGCCCTCAAGGCCGCGGTATTCCTCCGCCACAAGCCTAACAAAAGTCTCATCAGCACCAAGCCCGGTCTCCCAAGTAAAGTCACCCGCAATCGCCAGTCTCGCGCAGTGGTCGGCCGCACGGTTCGCAGTGCGATCCACATGTTGGAAGCGAACAGCCGCAAACTCGGAGAGGAACGACAGATCCACATCACCCGGGTACGTGTTCGGGCGGGCGGAACCCGAGGCGGCCTTGCAGCAGAAGTCCAGGACGTTGGCCGCATCCCCTTCAATAATGACTCCTCTCGCATCTATGGTTGACGGAAGAACAATTCGGCGTATTGCCAGAATAGCCTCAAGCTCCACGCGGCCAGGATCCCAATGGTGCCAAGCAATTCCAGCCGCAACAAGGACCTGTCCCGCCGCTGATCGGACAACAACCCCAAGCCCCGCATCCCTGGAAGGCAGCAGCGAACCGTCGACGTTGATTTTGATCCATCCGGGCGGTGGTGGGCACCAAGAAGACGAAGAAGACCCCAAAGGGCCGTAGGTACGCCAGCATCCCGACTTGCGACCAAAATCAAACAGGGAAACGTTCTCAAGAATAGTGGCAGCAATTACCAAAGGCGTGCCGACCTCCCGGTTGTGCAGTTTGGCATTCCGCGCTCTGTTGGACAGGTGTTCGGTGGAGAAATTTGACGACAGCGGGAACTTTCGTCTATGCCAGATTCGGGTCAAGGATATGCTGGTTGAGCAGGGGTTGATCCAAGTTCTACGGGGACGTGATACTTTGCCCGCTCCGATGAAGGATTCTGAGTGGACGGAGATGGATGAGCGCTCTACTAGCGCTATCAGGATGTGCGTCGACGACAAAGTGTTGTTCAACGTCGGTATTGAAGAGTCCGCTGGCACGCTATGAGAGAAGCTGGAGGGACTTTACATGAGCAAGTCGTTGACCACGATGCTATTACTGAAGCAGAGATTGATGCAGGAAGGTGGTAACCTGCAGGAACACTTCAATGTGTTCAATGGACTTCTGAGCCAACTGCATGTAGTTGGTGTGAAGGTAGAGGAAGAAGACAAAGCCTTATTGTTTCATACCTCGCTCCCGGCGTCGTATAAGCACATGCAGACCACTCTGCTGTATGGGAAGGATACAGTAGACGTGGAGCAAATCACGTCTGCGTTACTGTCCAGTCAGATGCTGTCGGACCCAGCTCCTGAGGGTGAGCATGCTGTGGCAGTAGGAGGACGACGAGGGAGACAGTTCGAGAAGGGATCTGGAATTGCACGTGCCAGATCCGCATCGAGAAAGGTAATGACGTGCTATCATTGCAGGCAGAGTGGCCATATCAGGATAAATTGTCCGCAGCGTGCTCAGATTTCTGGGGACGTCTAGGGTGCGGGCAAGGCGGCGGTAGCTACGAAGGATGATAATGATGTGTCTCTCCTCATCACTGAGAGCTCATGTGACTCTGATAGCTGGATATTGGATTCTGTTGTTTCGCATCACATTTGCTCAGATGCATGGATGTTCAGTTCACTGGAGGTGGCGACTGGGTCGATCTTTCTGGGTGACGCCTCAGCATGTGAGGTCACGGGGACAGAGACGGTGGACATCAGGATGGATGATGGAGCAGTGCGTAGGCTTGAGAGAGTACACCTGGTACCCAAGCTGCGCAGGAATTTGATATCACTGGGCATACTAGACTCCATAGGATGCAGTTTTGCGGCGAGAGGTATAGTTCTGACGGTGACGCGAGGGCACACCGTGCTCATGAGAGCTATGCAGTGCGGTAGTGTTTACCTGCCGAGGGGGACCACGATGCAAGATGGTGTGCCCATGATTTCGGCGGCTGACAAAGTTGATGGTCGAGGTGGTGCAGAGGATCGCTCTTCTTGTAGTCTGACTAGGGGAGTCAGATTCAGCGATCCAGTTGCATCGACATTCAGAGGTTGAGCACATGCAGTGATGAGTCGACTGGAACAGGTCGGCTGACGCCTCAGGTTCTTGAGGTGGTGCTTCGTGTAGACGGGTGCTTCGTGCAGATCGTGCTGCGTGCAGTGTTGCTTTGCGCAGCTGATGCCTAGTACAGATAGTGCTTTGTGCAGGAAGTGTTTCGTGCAGGTTGGTGGCTTCGGATCTCGAACCAAGGTGATAATTGTTTGAATTTTTTTTGTTCGGATCCAATGGTCTTTTGGAATTTATTTTCCTTCCATTTGTTGACGCCTATATTAGGAAAAAGATAAAAAAAGGTTTTTTTTTGTCTTGCTTTCTTAATCCCCCGTGAATATGGCGATTAGAATAATATATATTATTCTCTTCTTTTGAGAGAGCAGGAGCCAAAACAGCCCTCCTGTGAAAAAAAAAAGGTCAGCCTGTAGCAGTTGTGGAGGAGGAGCCGCCTGGAGCATAGGAGGAGCCTGCTGCGTCTCTCTCTCTCTCTCTCTCTCTCTCTCTCTCTCTCTCTCTCTCTCTCTCTCTCTCTCTCTCTCTCTCTCTCTCTCTCTCTCTCCCTTGGGTGTTATCGTCGGTCTTGGAGGAGGTAGCCGCCGGCGTTGTGAGAGTGAGTTGCCACCGGGCTTGTTAGAGTTTGTCGCCGGCGTTGCAGTGGACGTTATTTGAAGTGAAGAGATGTGGTGTCGACGGCCTGCACATGCAGTTAGCCTCGACAGAGGTTTCTATTCGGTGGTGGCGTTGTTCTCCGATGGCAGCGTTGTTCTCCGGTGGTGGTGCGGTTGAACGTCGGACTTCGACGATGAAGGTTCGGTGAACCTTGTGCGTCCGCAAGGCGGATTGCAGTATGTTAATAATTAGTTTTTAAATGTCTGGACTGTTTTTTACCATTACTTTGTTTTTGCCTTAATCAGGTATTTCATGGGCCTTAATGTTGCAGGCAGTTTTTTGGAGTTTATTTCCCTTCAATTGTTGTAGGAGTTTTGCCTTAAATGGTTTAGGAGTTATGATTTAATTATGTGTTAATTGTTTAGGCGTTTCTTTGTATATCTGCAGCTATATAATGGAGTTGTATTGCTGAACAAAATATTAAGAAAATCTGAAGCCTTCTTCCAAAAAATAGTGTGGTGTCTTTAGTTGTTCTCTAGCATTTGGTATCAGAGTCAGGTTGAGCAACTATGGCGGAGACATCTTCAAAACACTATGGGTTCCATGGAACCTTCAAATACCCGGTGCTCACGAGGAGCAACTATGGCGTTTGGGCTATCAGAATGAGGGGGATCCTCGATGTTCAAGATGCGTTGGAGACGGTGGAACCAATCGATCCAACGGCGAAAGTGGATGCGAAAAAGAACAAAACAGCTTTTTCGGTCATCCAACAAGCACTTCCAAATGACGTTCTCCAGATGGTTGCGGAGAAGAAAACTGCGAAGGAGATATGAGACATGCTTAGGATCATGTACCAAGGCGCGGACCGCGTCAAGGATGCAAAGATTCAAACTCTGCAGACGGAGTTTGAGATGCTTCGCGTGAAGGAGACGGATTCAATAGATGATTTCACAATGAAGCTCACCACCAACGTCAACATCCAAAGGGAGTTGGGAGGATAGGTAGCGGAGGCTGCGGTTGTGAAGAAGTTCTTGCAATCCGTCCCATCGAAGTTCGTCCAGATTGCTTCGACGATAGAGCAATTTGGCGACTTCAATACGATGATCGTGGAGGAAGTTGTCGGCCGTCTCAAGACTCATGAAGAGCGAGTTGGTGGGGCTACCAACAAAGACGAGGAGAAACTTCTCTTGATGATGAGGGAGTTTATGGCTCGTGACAAGAAGACATCCAATGGTGGCGGACACCAAACCGGCGGCCATGGAGGCCGTGGCCGTGGACGAGGGCGAGGCGGACAACATCGCAACAACAACCGATGGGAAGGTCAAGATCGCAATAACGGTGTTAAAGCCAAGTCAAAATTAGAGTGCTTCTATTGCCACAAGATGAGCCACTTTGCCGCGGAGTGCCGCTCAAAGAAGAAGGACAAAGAGGAGAAAGTGCATATGGCCGAAGCCTTCGAGGATCTTGAACCAGCCCTTTTATTGGCGGAGGGCGAAGAAGATCACTCGAAAATGGTATGTTCTAATCTTCTCCTTAATGAAGAGAATGTGCAACCAAGCATTTTTCCCGGCGACGTGGAGAAATCAGTTTGGTACCTTGATACGGGGGCTAGCAACCATATGACGGGTTGCAAGGATTACTTCTCCTCGCTAGATGAGATGGTGAGAGGCAAGGTGAAGTTTAGCGATGGCTCTTCGGTGGAGATATGTGGTCGGGGAGCGGTCTTCTTCAAAGACCAAAAGGAGAAGCACAAAGTCTTCACCAACGTCTACTACATCCCGAAACTCCGCACAAACATTGTGAGTTTAGGACAATTGGAGGAAAACGGATGCAAGATCGTCATGCAGGACGGATTCTTGTGTCTATTCGATCAAGAGAGGCGTCTCTTGGCGAAGGTGGAGAGATCCAAGAATCGTCTCTACATCCTAAATATGAAGACTGATGCTCTGGTGGCCTTGCTAGCGGAGAAATACAAAGACGAGGCGTGGCTATGGCATGCTAGATGGGGACACCTCAATTTTCGGGCACTTCATGATATGGGGCATTTCAAGATGGTGGAGGGGATGCCCTCCATTGAGCACTCACAAGAACTTTGCGACGGGTGCTTGGTGGCGAAGCAAAGGCGATTACCATTTCCGAACGTTGCGGAGGATCGTGCATCAATTCCTCTTCAATTGGTGCATGGAGATTTGTGTGGACCCATCAATCCGGCCACCCCTGGAGGTAAACAATACTTCTTCTTGCTAGTAGATGATCATAGCAGGTTCATGTGGGTGGAGTTATTAAAATCCAAAGACGAGGCCTTGGATGCATTCAAGAGGCTGAAGGCGCGAGCGGAGATGGAAACGGAGTTCAAAGTGAAAGGATTCTGTAGCGATCGAGGTGGGGAGTTCACCTCCAAGGGGTTTGATGCTATTGTGAGGGAGTCGGGATCAAACGATTCCTCACAGCCCCTTATTCTCCGCAACAAAACGGCGTGGTGGAGCGCCGCAATCAAACCGTCTTTGGGATGGTCAGAAGTCTTCTCAAGTGCAAAAACATGTCTGTTAAGTTTTGGGGAGAAGCGTTAGCAACCGCGGTGCATCTTCTTAACCGGGCGGCTACTCATATTGTTGTTGGGAAGACGCCTTACGAGGCGTTCTACGGAAGGAAATCAAAAGTACACTATCTTCTCACTTTCGGTTGCATTGCGTATGCGAAGACAATGAAGCCAAATCTTGCAAAGCTGGAGGATCGGGGCACCAAGATGGTACTCATTGGCTACGAGGCGGGCTCTAAGGCGTACAGGCTATTCAATCCAGCAACGGGCAAGCTCGTGATCAGCCGTGATGTCGTCTTTCGCGAAGAGGCGAAGTGGGACTGGGAAGAGAGCAATGGAGAAATTCTCACTATTTGTGATCAGCATATGTCTACCGAAGGAGCAGCAGCAGCTCCTCTCGCTGCTGCAGTCGCAACGCTCACCGGCGACGGGTCGGCTTCCACCCACTGCGGCTCACCCGCGACCTACGCCTCACCTGCAATCAGCGGCTCGCCCGCAGCCTGCGGCCCAGGCAACTGCGACTCACCCGCAGCCAGCGCTCCTGCAACCAGCGGCTCACCCGCGACCTGCACCCCCCTCCACCGCGGCTCACCCGACTCGGTCAGTGCCTCCCCCACTTCCAAGGCGACGTCGAGCTCCAGCGGACTGACTCGGTTTCGATCTATTGAGGAGATCTATGGCGAAACTGAAGTCATGGAACTGCAGCAGGAGGCTGGACTCTGTTTTTTCGCAGCAGGGGAGCCAGCAACGTTCGAGGAAGCCAAAGACGAACCGTATTGGAGACGAGCTATGGAGGAAGTGCTAACTTCTATCCGGGACAATGACACTTGGGAGATCACCACCCTTCTGAATGGTCAAAAGTCCATTGGACTCAAGTGGGTCTTCAAGACAAAGCGAGATCCGGAGGGGAACATCATGAAGCATAAAGCTCGGCTTGTGGCAAAGGGGTATGTGCAACGACATGGGGTTGACTTCAACGAGGTGTTTGCACCCGTGGTGAGATTAGAGACGGTTCGGTTACTCATTGCTTTGGCAGCGGAGGAAGGATGGGACATCCACCACATGGACGTCAAATCGGTATTTCTCAACGGGGATCTAGTCGCAGAGGTATATGTTTCTCAACCCCCTGGTTTTGTCATTACTGGAGAAGAGCACAAGGTGCTAAAGCTCAAGAAGGCGTTGTATGGCCTTCGACAAGCCCCGCGGGCTTGGAAGTTCAAGCTGGATCAAAGCCTATCCTCATTGGGCTTTGAAAGGAGTCCGATTGAGCACGCCGTCTACAAGCGAGTTGTGGGAGATTCAAACCTACTGGTTGGAGTCTATGTGGATGATCTCATCATCATCGGATCAAGCGGTGTGGAGGTGAACAAGTTTAAATCCCAGATGAAGGAGTTGTTCTGCATTAGCGATCTCGGATTGCTCACCTACTACTTGGGGATAGAGATATCCCAAACACCTCAGGAAATCACCCTTTGTCAGTCTTCGTATACATTTAAAATTCTTGAAAAATTTGGGATGCGAGACTGCAATAGCGCTCAAGTTCCAATGGAACCAAGGCTCAAATTGAGCAAGACCGACGATTATCCTTTGGTGGACCCTACGGAGTATAGGAGCGCAATAGGATGCTTGAGATATTTGGTGAATACACGTCCGGATATTGCATATGCCGTTGGGATTGCATGCAGGTTCATGGAAAAGCCAAACACCCAATACTTTGCGGCGGTGAAGCAGATTTTGCGATATTTAAAAGGTACAAGCGGGTTTGGTCTTTCTTATGAAAGGAATCTTCGTGGAGGAACGAAGCTAGTTGGCTACTGCGACAGTGACCATTGAGGGAGCATTGATGATAGGAAGAGCATTACAGGAGTTGCAAACTTCGTAGGCCGAAACATCATCACTTGGATGTCGCAGAAGCAACGGGTTGTAGCCTTATCTTCTTGCGAGGCCGAATATATATCAACTTCGATTGCGGCACAACAAAGAGTATGGTTACTCAACCTACTCGATGATATTCGGAAGCGGATTAGGTGCAAAGCATCTTTCTTTGTTGACAACAAGTCGGCAATTGCACTAACCAAGAACCTCGTGTATCATGATCGGTCAAAACACATTGATACTCGTTACCACTACATTCGGGACTGCGTGGAGCGTGGGATGATCGAGGTCGAGTATGTACATACTAACGACCAGCTTGCTGACATATTCACTAAGGCACTCGCAAGTAACAAGTTCGTTGAAATGCGGGAGCGACTTCGAGTGCGTGACGTGAAGGACAAACTAATTAGGGGTTGAATGTTAATAATTAGTTTTTAAATGTCTGGACTGTTTTTTACCGTTTCTTTGTTTTTGCCCTAATCAGGTATTTCATGGGCCTTAATATTGCAGGCAGTTTTTTGGAGTTTATTTCCCTTCGTTGTAGGAGTTTTGCCTTAAATGGTTTAGAGTTATGATTTAATTAGGTGTTAATTGTTTAGGCGTTTTTTCGTATATCTCCAGCTATATAATGGAGTTGTATTGCTGAACAAAATATTAAGAAAATCTGAAGCTTTCTTCCAAAAAATAGTGTGGTGTCTTTAGTTGTTCTCTAACACAGTCCAGATCTCAGATTCTCGCAGCGGATCGTACGTGTCCGGTACATCCACGGCGTACTCGTCGGACGGTTATTTTGTCTTATTTCTATTGTATTTGAATTTATATTTTGATTTATAAATTCTGTGGCTATTTTGTGCTCTTATTTACCTGCATTATTTTATAGTTGTACCTATGTGTATATCTGATTTTACAACATGACCGCCACCTCCTTCGTGCCAATCAGGCCAATATTAGCTTGATATATGTAGTCACCATTGATTCCATAACTCACCTCTCATACCAAGCTTTTGATTATGGTTCATGTTTTACTAGCAGTTGTGCGCAACATTTTCATTCACCGTCTTTGTGCCAGCAACAAGAATTTTATGAGTCTAACTTAGAGTATGATTTTCCGTACTTATTAGCTCCTATTTATGGAAAACATAATGTTGCGCATGCTCGGCTTATTCTGTCTTCTATGTGCTCCGCATAAACAGTCATGTAAATCCGAGACAAGACGTGTCGCGTCTGCAGATTCACGAGCGCATTCAGCAATATGCAATGCTTAAGTTAAAATTTCTAGGAAAGCGAGAAAGGTCGCAGGAACACTCAATTAAAATCAAGTCGACTAAAAATCATCAACAATAGAAGCAGAAGAGTCTCAATTTTGGAATTATCAACAACTTCTTTACAGGACAAGGTATACATTGCGAGACGTGATTCACAATGCACCAGATGAAAACAAAATACAACTACATGCAGAGAAACAGCGTGGTATGATATATGAAACCGCACAATCTGCTAACCGCCAGACCTGTCCGCCGAAACCGCCAAGTCGTCAAACCGCAACCAAGCCGTGCGGACTGCCTGTTAGTGAAAGTTGATGAACTGAAAACAGAACCCGCTGATTGACCGGACGAACTTCTCGAACTATCCGCAGCCCGGAGGAAGTGGCTTCAAGCCACCTAGTCGCGATCTGTTGTATACCACTGACTGTAAACCGCGAACTGTTTTACACTGAGTCTTCCAACTAGTTGTCTAGTTACGTAGTTGCCCGGTGCTAGTCGCACAGCCTGCACAGTACAAGTCAACTTCACTTAGTCGCGCCGGTTAGAAAAATTTAACCGCAAGTTCTAAATGCGAGTTGAGTTTTCATTGTTCTCGTTTTTGTATGACGAGTCGGGGACCCCGGCCTGTTTATAGGCGACAGATGAAGTGTGATCTGTTAGAGTGCTTGAAGCATCCGCGTGACCATCTAGTTTGGAATGGCCTACCCATTGTCCCCAGCGGGGTATTTATAGGCGAAACCCTAAATCCCCGACTACGGGTTTGGATTCCTATCGGATCCTAACCAACTCGTTAAGTAGCTCATTAACACGAATATTGTTGGGGTTGTGGAACACTTCCGGTCCTCTTGTTTCTCACACCGGGTTTGCCCACGTGAGCTTAAAGGAATCGAAGTGTGATCCCCCTCGACATCTCTGGGACCCACGACAGCGGGGTCCGGGGGCGGCAGCCCCCGGCGGAGGTCCCGCTATGGTTCGACGATCGACGATCGTCGACCGGCCTTTTGGGTCGACGATCGACGATCGTCGACCGGCCTTTTGGGTCGACGATCGGCGATCGTCGACCGGTCTTGCTTGGTCGACGATCGTGGTTGCCGGCAGACGTTTATATACGTTGTTTTTCCCGATTTAGGGATACGGATTCATTGCAGTCTGTGGCGGCGGATTCTTTTGGAGGCGATACGAGGTATCTCGTTGAGATCGATCCAGAAGGTATTCTTCTATGGTTTTCTTGTCCAGAAGAGAGGAGAAGAGGTAGATCGGATTTGATCCTTGCAACCTTTGTAATCTGTTTCTTTTTTGGTGAATACAAGAAGGAAGAAGAAGGGGAGAGAGGACGTAGCCCGGTTTTGGGTGAACCTCTGTAACATCTTGTGTTTGTGACTGCTCTGTTTTTTGTTCTGTGTTTGTTATTCGATATTCGGATTTCTGCTTCTCGGCACCCTGGATTTCCTACAAATATAAATATACCTCAACAATCTCCTCCTATATTGTATATAAGTGTTAGCATAAGAAAGGTGCTACTTATCCAAAAGTTAATAATAACCAAACAAACAAGAGTTTTTCCAGAGATATGAATATGAGTTTTAGATAACAAAATACTAAACTTAAACCAAATGTTCCAAACATGAAAAAGCAATGAACTGGAAAGCTCAAACCGATAATTGATCTAAGCGAAAAGCAGATCATCATCATCTGGGTCAAAATCAACTGTCTCTCCTCCAATCTCCACTTTTCCTGCAAACAATTACAACAAGAATGTCATGAGACAAATCTCTATGAATTCAAACATTTGCAGAAATAAAGTGATTAGTTGTAACAGCGGGTGAACTTAATACTCTAACTGGGAGGAAAGAATCTCAAAACAGCATCTCTATCTAATTTATACAAAATTAGATTAATTGATTTCATAGAATCAAACCATGTTCCTTCGATTATTAAGATTATTTTTAACATTCCACAATTGTGCTATATCATCAAGTTTGGAATGATACAACAAGCTGTGACTATTATATCATCAAGTTTGGAATGATATAACTAATAATCATAATATCAGGACACATATCAGCAACCTCAGTACTCCTTTTTGGAATGATACCCAATTCAGCCTTTGGCAAAGAATAGTTACGTAAGTCATCAAGTTTGGAATGACTGACAACTATCTCACCTCTAGCTTTCATCAGATAGCATCTGAAATACTTTAGTGTGCTCAACGTAGATGCTTGAATGTAAGCAGACAACGGTTCTTAAATTTAAAACATAAGATAGGTATTAAGTCCTCCTAAATGGACGTTAATCTCATCTCCCCCGATGTTTTAGATGTGAGAACCTTACATAAGCCCTTAGTAAGGACATCTGCTACATTATCTTTTGATCTCACGTCCAATAGGGAGATTATCCCCTGACTGGTGAGATAGGTCAACCAGGCCTGTTTCATCCTAAGTTGTCTTCGCTTGCCATTGAACAACGTATTTGTAGCAATGGTCTTTGTGGCCTGATTGTCACAATAAATCGAAATAGAGTGCATTTTCAGACTCATCATTGGAATGTCCAATATCAGATCTCTTATCCACTCTGCTTCTTCTCCAGCTGAAGCGAGAGCATAGAGTTCCGATTCCATAGAGGATAGTGCAATGCACGTTTGCCTCTTAGACTTCCAAGCTACTGCAGCTCCTCCTAGTGTAAACACAAAGCCACTAGTGGATCGACAATCAGCTATTTCCGAGCACCAAGATGCGTCGGAGTACCCTTCAAGCACTGGAGGATGCCCACTGTAACATAAAACATACTTCTCAGTAAACTTTAAGTATCTCATTAGCCTGTCTAAGGCGTCCCAGTGGTCCTTCCCAGGGTTACTGGTGAATCTACTCAACATGCCGACCGTAAAGGCTATGTCAGGTCTAGTGCAGGTAGTAGCATACATGAGACTTCCTATGAGTTTGGAATAATCCAACTGTTTGATAGCTGAACCTTCATTCGGTTTCAGTCTACTGTTATAATCGTATGAAGTCTCAACCTTTTTGCTCTTATCGTAACCCCACTTTTCCAGTAGATTTCTAATGTAGTGACTCTGACTCAGGGTAATACCTTTTTTTGTGAAGTTCACTTCCATTCCTATGATGGTTTTCACCTCACCTAGGTCTTTCATGCTAAATTGTGCCGTCAAGGGAACTTTCACGTCTTTCACCTCAGACTGATCAGTGTCCAGAATTAGCATGTCATCAACGTACAAGCATATGATGGCTACTTTATTTGCACTTGTTCTAACGTACAGACATTTATCTGATAGACTGGATTTGAAACTCAAGCCTTTTACACAGGTGTCAAATTTTTCATGCCACATTTTGGGTGCTTGTTTCAATCCGTATAGTGACTTAATCAACTTACAGACCTTATTTTCTAGACCTTCTATGACGAACCCTTCAGGCTGGTGCATGTAGATCTCCTCAGTCAGATCTCCATTCAGAAATGCAGTCTTGACATCCATCTGATGAACAGTGAAATGTTCAATAGATGCTAGTGCGAGAAGAATCCTAATAGTCGCATAGTGATATACAGGTGAGTATATATCAAAGTAGTCTACACCACTCACTTGAGTGAAGCCTTTGGCAACTAGACGTGCTTTGTATTTTGCGATACTCCCATCAGGATTAAGCTTCTTCCTCAGAACCCACTTATTGCCAATGGTTTTAGCCCCTTTGGGCAAATCGACCAAAGTCCATGTGTTGTTCTGCATGAGAGAGTTCATCTCTTTGTCTATGGCTTCTTTCCATAATAGAGAGTCTCTAGATCGCATCGCTTCCTTATAAGTGGATGGATCAGCTTCAATGTGGTAAGTCACGAAGTCTGTACCGAAGCTTTTAGCCATTTTCTCTCTACTAGATAGCCTTCTGGTATCTAAACCACTCGTGTCTACAGGCTCAGTGTCAGAGTTACGTTGTCCTGGCTCAACTAAAGGCTCAGTACTAGTGGCTGGCAGACCTGGCAGTGTCAGGTTCTTGTCCTTAAGGAACTTATCCTCAAAGAAGACAGCGTCTCTTGATTTTATTACAGTATTAGTGGAGAGATCCAGAAACCTGTCCGCAGCATTATCATCTGCACATCCTAGGTAGACGCAGGTATTAGTCCTGGGTCTAATCTTTGCTCTTCTAGAGTCTGGTATCCTAACATAAGCGATACAGCCCCAGGTCTTAAGATTGTCAAATCTAGGAGACCTCTTAAACCAAAGCTCGTAGGGTGTCTTAGTCAACTTTGCATGGGGAACTTTATTAAGAATGTGATTTGACGTGAGGACGGCTTCACCCCAATAGGCCGCAGGCATGGCAGCAGTCAACAGCATGGAGTTCAACATTTCTGTTAAAGTCCTATTTTTCCTTTCAGCGATGCCGTTGGATTGTGGGGAATATGGAGCGGTCGTTTCAGGAATTATGCCATTGCTGGCAAGGAAGTCTCTGAACTCCCCCGAGACGTATTCTCCTCATCTATCACTTCTTAGCCTTTTTATTTTCATGTCAAGTTGATTTTCAACCCTATTTTTGAAAATACGGAATTTTTCAAAAGCTTCATCTTTGGTTTTAAGAAGGTAAATGTGACTGAATCTAGAGTAGTCGTCGATAAATGTTATCAGATACTTTCGACCGCCTCGAGTGACAAAACTTTTGTAGTCACAAATATCGGAATGTATTAACTCTAGCAATTGTGTGCTCCTAGAAACCTGACTAAAAGGTGTTCTAGTTATCTTAGTTTGAGCACAAATTTCACATTTTTCAAATTTGGTTTTTGTGTCGAGGGGTATGTTGTGAGTTCTAGCTAGCAGGAGAAGTTTTCTATAATTGACGTGTCCTAGTCTTGCATGTAAAGTCTTAGGATCTATCAGATTAGAATTTACCTGATTAACTATCTCGTGTGCTAGACTCAGCCTATACATCCCGTTAACGACATATGCACAGCCAAAGTAATGTGAGTGAACCATAAGGGTTACCCGACCACCACTAATGTTAAAAGACATACCCGCATCGCACAACAGGCTAATAGAAATTAAATTAGCAGCTAATGTCGGTATAAATTTAACATTTGTCAAAGTAAGAGTTTTACCTGAGGAGAGAGTCAAGGTAGCGTTGCCGACCTTCAGCACGTCAGCTACAGCTCCATTTGCAACAGTGACAGTCTCTTGCACCTCTTTTGCATCCTCCAGAAGCTTTGGATTGTGACAGACGTGGCAGGTAGCACCTGAATCGAGCCACCACTCTGAACTGGTCGTCCCGTTACCGACCATGGCAACAAAGTCGGTAGGCGCAGTCTGATGAACCATGTTGGCTTGATTATTAGTTCTTGGTGTGCTGGATTCGCCCCGTTTGGGTTGACGGCACTCGGAAGTGCAGTGACCCCACTTATTGCAGTTGTAGCACTTGCCTTTGAATTTCTTCTTAATTTGTTTGCTGGTGGTAGCAACTGCGGGTGCACTGGTCGGTGGGCGAGTCTTGTCAGGCTTAGGCTTCCGCTTAGGATGCGTGATCATGTTAGCAGTAGAGGACTGCTTGCTGATCGTCTCTATAGCGTGCCTAGTCTGGTTCTCATCCTCAATGCAGATGAAGCGCTTGAGGTCTTTAAGACTCACCTGCGTCTTCTTCCGGTATATCTCTATCTTGAAGGAATACCAAGCTGAGGGCAATTTGAAAATGATCGCCCCTGCAACAAATCCATCTGGCAGAGGGATGTTCTCACTGTTGAGCTTGTCCACCAGATTTTCAAACTCAGCAACCTGTGGCAGAATTTCCCTGTCCTCAGTAAAGGTGAATGCCATAAACTTGTCCACCAGATGCGTCTTGGACATGTTCTCCTCCTCCTTGAACTGCTCATCTAGGGCTTCCCAGATCTCCTTGGCCCTTTGCATCTTGTCGTACGTCTCTGCAAGCCTGTTGGAGAGGCAATTCAGGATGTAGTCTCTGCAGAAATCCTCGTCGTTGACCCATTGATCTTCATCTTCGCTTCCTTTGAATTCTTCAAAGACAGTGTGCACTGTGTAGAAGATGTTTAGGTACTTCATGCCGAACTGTGTGTTGCGCTTCCAGGCACTGAACTCGGCGTTGGAGAATTTTTCAAGCATGATCATCGGCACAGGAGACGCGAGATTGCTTGGTTTCGACGTTGTGGGTTCCTAACAATATACTTGGAGCGCCACTAGCAGTCTAAACAAGAGCAGTAAAACCAAGAAAGAGATCACCTGAGCCGCGGAGACGATGACAGTCTTCGGATCCAATCCAAGAAAATTAAGAAAAAGCTTGCTCCTCCTCTCCGGCTGACCGTAGTCGTCGGAGACAGTATATGAACAGCAGTGCACAACTAAAACACCGACCCAGAAGAAACACAACCCAGAAGGAGGGGAACTGTAACTCTGGATCAAGCTTCAGGTGAGAGGGTTCGTTCACCAATAGCTTATCCTTGCAGCAGAGACACAAGTACTCCAACAATGAAGGAAATGAGAGATCTCAAGTTCTCCAGCAATGAAGGAAATGAGAGATCTCAAGTTCTCCACCAATGAAGGAAAATCCCGATCAGAGCGGCACAAGAGCAGATCGCGATCCAGGGCAATCGGAGGCAGAGCGTCTTCCTTCTGTTGGCGATTCCAGATCTACACGACGGAAGAAAAAGCAATCGCAAGATGCGGGGTTTCCTCTTCCCAATATGCGACCGATCTTCCTCCTCCGGGAAGCAGCGACCCAGAGAACACAGGCGACGCTTGAATCCCGAGTGGGATTGCTTCTCCTTCCTTCGCGATGCAAAAACACGACGGCTGGATCTTCCTTTTCGATCCGCGACGGAACGAGAGCAGCGGTGCTATCGCTTCGGGAAAGACGAAGAACGGCGATGGTGATCCAGAAGAGACGCGTGCGGAAGCGGGGATCGGTCTTCTTCTTCAATTTGATCGGCGACGGTTACGGGAGCGGGGCTTGTTTCGTTTTTCCCGATCGTCGAAAGCAGGGCGCGGAATCTAGCGAATCAACAGCGATGGCTTCTCCATCCCGATTGAGAAATCCTGCAAGAGCGTCAAGGGCAAGCAGCGGCGGAGCCCAGTTTTCTTCTTCGATCGGGAGTGGCTGAAGCGATCCAGAAACCGTGTGAAAGCGGGATCGGTCACGGGGACGGGAGCGGGCTAGGGCAGAACTTCGAGAATGTTAGAGTGCTCGACCATCTAGTTTGGAATGGCCTACCCGTTTCCCACAGCGGGGTATTTATAGGCGAAACCCTAAATCCCCGACTACGGGTTTGGATTCCTATCGGATCCTAACCAACCCGTTAAGTAGCTCATTAACACGAATATAAATATACCTCAACATGATCACCGTCCATAGCAATAGGATAACCGTCTGTCATCCTGCAGCTAGCACCACCTATCTGCATAAGGCTGTGAATACCCAAGTCAGATCGTGTGTGACAACAACCTAACCGCACCAGCGGTAAGATCCACCAGTTCACATAACCGAGCAGACAGCCACCTTAGTCTACGTGGACTTAGCAATCCAGTCACGTGTCCTGAGCCAACACGCGCATATGACGAACTGCCAGTCCTCGCAACCAGACCGCGCAGAATAACGATCTCCGCGATCTCCAGAAGCAGACCGCGCAACCATGTGGTCTCTGCGATTAGGCAACCAAACCCGACTTGTCACAACACCGTGACCAAGTCCACAAAACCAGTGAACTCTGTCTTCAATCTGCGCAAGAAGGCCCCAACGAACTGTACGGTTAGCCTCCGCAGACCGCTCTAACCGTCTGCCTCCACGCTAGCCAGAGAACCTGATAGCTCCAAACGAATTGTGCGGTCTCACAGTCCAGACCGCAAGATCCGTGGTTAGCCCAAAGCTCACCGCCTGAGTACCTCCCAGGGCGCTTACTGATCCAAACTGCAACAAAGAACAGAAGTCAGAAACCAGCTATCCGCCATCATCTAGCCGCTTAACCGACTGTGGTCTGCCCAATCAGACCGTCCACTTTCACTTCAACAATTTCAACAATTTCAACAACTTACACTCAATGTGCATCGCCCTCATAGTCGTTTGCTCATATTTTGAACCATGACAACAATTCTGTGAGAATTCCAGCGAAATTGCCGCAGGTTGACGATAATGCGTGTGAAAACATGCTTGAAGCAAACTATTGGGAGCACGGGATATCTCACAACCACAAGACCGGATGCTGCTTACGAAGTTATTTTGATCGGCGAATGCACAAAGTTTCATAAACAATCATATCTGCTAGTTGCCAAGGGAATCACCTTTTTTACATAAAGGGACTTAACGAGCACCACTTGTTTTATTCTGTCACCGAGAATTATGAGCTTGCAGATTACTCAAACAATGATTATATAAAGTGGAGATATATTGATAGCAAAAAAAATTGTAAATATGCTTCCTATTATTTTGATACTCCATTATCTTGGGCTTCTAAAAAGTGGTCAGTTATTGCACTTTAAAGAGAAGTAATGTATTGTTGATTCCTAAAGTGCTTGGGAAGCAATTTGAATAGTTAATTCTAGTTTCAAAGTGTTCACATTTGGAGAGATTAAGGATTCATTTGGCGAAATCATAAACGCGGTGGTTCTGACTTAATTGTTCGTGAACGTTCAACTTTACATAAGAAACTTCATCCACTTTAATGTTCAAAATTAGTTTTCTTTTCTTGGGGGCAGTCATAATTATTATCTTGTCAAACATGCATTCTATGATGACGATATTTGTCCAAACTCACCTGAGCAAAGAAGTAGTGCCAAACGGAGCATAAGATTCTTGGTTTGTGTGTGTGTGCGTGTGCGCGCCGGAGCGCGACAATACATGATAGTTCATGCTCTATGTTGATATTGTAAGACAAAGATTATAATACATCACTCAATATGCCCACTGCATAATGTTTGACAGTAATAGTGGTAGTAGTATTGTCACACATGTTGCCTATGTGGAATGTGAAAGATCAACTCTACTGTGAACGCATACGGCTCATGCACTATCACTCGACACTCGTACATATATCAGTAATGTAAAATTCCAATTGATAAAGAATGTTAGTGATGGCTTATGGTTCAATCACTTCGCTGTCGCATTTCTTGACATTACTAAAATATAAATTTGATATTTTTATTAAAATATGATTGAAATAAATAATTTATTTTTCAAAAATATTTATTTCTAAATAGATTCAAAGACTACGATTAATGTGATGATATAATGCTAAACCTCGTCTTAACATTATCATATATATATATATATATAGTGGTGTACAAAAAAATCGGTCCTAACCAGTTCTGTTGGGTTCGGACCGGTTAGGACCGGCTAAAGACCGGTCCCGGTCGGGACCGGTCTCAGAAGTCCCAAGAAGTCCCTCATTTCACTTCAAAAACCGGTCTCAGAATGGGACTGGTAAAAGACCGGTCCCGGACCGGGACCGGTAAAAGACCGGTCAAAAACCTGTGTTTTACCAGTCTTTGACCGGCCCCGGACTGTGACTGGAACCGGGACCGGTAAAAAGACCGGTCCCGACAATTAAAGAGCCAAAATGGCTCTAAAAAGAGCCGTTTTAGAGCAACTCCAATGGGGGATCTCTATATTTAGAGATCTCTCATGTACTATGTGTGGAAGGCGCTCGAAACATCCGGAGGAAAGTCTAAGTGGAACTTACTCCCCATTGTCCCCAGCTAGGTATATATATGGTTAAACCTAGGGTTTAAACGCGCAAAGCCCCCGAGCCCGTTATTCGTCCGAATATACACTTACAATCTCCTCCTATATTCGTGACAAATAACGGTGACGTTTCAGGGTGCTGGAGTGTAGACAAAATAATAATCCAAACTGAGCAAAAAACAGTCAGGACAGATCATACTAATAAGACAAAATAAGGTTTTGCCTCAACGACAAACCACCACACAGATGCTGTCCAAAACCATAGTCTGAATAATTATTACAAAACAAAGACATGAATTAAACGTTTGATGATTCTACTCATCTAGTAGATCATCGTCATCTATGTCCAGGTCTACAGCTCCTCCAAAATCTCCATCGTAGCTAAATGAGCTTAGCACTTCTAGCAACGGTGAAGTAACTCTGTCAGCATCTCATCCAGTCTAACTAGGACTAGTCATGTTACCTTACTCATTACGGATCACTATGTACCTCACCAACACATGTGGGCACATATCACGTGCAACATTATCAAATGTTGAATAATGTGTTGTGACCAATAATGTTTAGGTTAACATTTAAAACGACTTTCAATTCCCAGTTGAATAACTCTTGAATCAACTTACAATGGGAGGACGTTAGGTTATCAAGTGTGGAATAACCAGCATCCAACCATTTTGGGTTTTCATCAAGAAATTATTTGGGGTTTTCAGTCTGTTACTATTTAGATGCTTGAATGTTGACAGCTATAGGCTCGTACGTATCAAAACATAAACGTTGGAGGAAAGTTTCATATTTCTATGAACTTTAATCTCATTTCCCCCGATGTTTTGATTGTGAGAGCTCTATTTAATCCTTTAGTAAGGGCGTCTGCAACATTATCTTTTGACCTCACATCAACGAGGTTCACAATCCCTTGACTCGTAAGGGAGGTCAACCAGGCTTGTTTCATCCGTAGTTGCCTTCTTTTGCTATTGAACAACGTGTTCGTAGCAATCGTTTTAGTAGCCTGATTGTCGCAGTAAACTGCAACAGAACTCAGTTTCAGGCTCGACAGTGGAATGTCCATCACCAAATCTCTTATCCACTCTGCTTCTTCACCAGCTGAAGCTAGAGCATAGAGTTCGGATTCCATAGATGAGAGTGCAATGCACGACTGTCTCTTGGACTTCCAGGCTACAGCTGCTCCTCCTAGTGTGAAGAGGAATCCACTAGTGGACTTGCTATCGTTTACTTCTGAGCACCATGATGCATCAGAATATCCTTCCAGAACTGGAGGATGACCATTATAACATAAAGCATACTGTCGGGTGTGCTTTAAGTATCGCATCAACCTATCGAGGGCATCTCAATGGTCTTGGCCAGGATTGCTAGTGAACCTACTTAACATGCCGACTGTAAAGGCTATGTCAGGTCTTGTACAGACCATAGCGTACATGAGGCTACCAAGCAGTTTAGAATAATCTAACTGTCGAACCGCAGCACCATCATTGGGCTTTAAGCGGTTAGAATAATCGTATGGTGTCTCAGCCGCTTTACGTTCACTGTATCCCCACGTGTCCAACATGGACTGGATGTAGTGGCTTTGACTGAGGGAAATGCCATGTTTCCCAAAGCTCACTTGCATACCTAGTATAGTGTCAACTACACCGAGGTCTTTAATGCTAAACGTCTGCATTAGTTCCGACTTAACGTCATCCACCACGGATTGATCAGAACCAAGAATCAGCATATCATCCACGTACAAGCATATTATGGCGACGTTGTCTGATCTATGACGTATGTAAAGACATTTGTCCGAGAGACTCGACATGAATCCCATGTTCTTTACAGTATAATCAAACTTCTCATGCCATAATTTCGGTGCTTGTTTTAATCCGTATAGCGATTTTAAAAGCTTACAGACCTTGTTTTCGTGACCGTCTACAATGAAACCTTCAGGTTGAGTCATGTAGATCTCTTCGGTCAGATCTCCGTTCAAGAACGCAGTCTTAACATCCATTTGATGAACAACAAAGTTCTCAATGGCCGAAATAGCAAGAAGAACCCTAATGGTTGCTAAGTGACACACGGGTGAGTATACATCAAAATAGTCTACTCCGCTTACTTGTGTGAAACCTTTAGCCACCAGGCGTGCTTTATACTGAGCTAGCTACCATCGGGATTTAGCTTCCTTTTCAGAACCCACTTGCACCCTACAGTTTTAGCCCCTGTTGGCTTATCAACTAACGTCCAGGTGTCGTTCTGAAGGAGAGAGTTCATCTCATCCTCAATAGCTTCTTTCCAGAGTAGGGAATCCCTTGATCTCATCGCTTCTTTAAAGGTAGATGGATCATCCTCAACGTGGTAAGTGACAAAATCACTACCGAAGGTTCTGGGGGTTCTCTCTCTCACGGAAGTCCTCCTAGACTCTAGGCCAGAGTTATCTACCGGAACAGAATAGGAGGTGCTCGGTACTGATTCAGGATCCTCCTCAGTAATAGTTGCTTGCATACCTGGGATCGTGAAGTTCTTATCTTTGAGAAATTTATCCTCGAAGAACACTGCATCCCTAGATTCAATAATTATATTATTAGACAGGTCTAAGAATCGATCTGCAGCACTATCTTCAGCACAACCTAAGTAGACACATGTATTGGTCCTAGGTCCAACCTTAGACCGTCTAGGGTCAGGAACCCTGACATAGGCTATACAGCCCCAGGTCTTAAGTCTAATTAAAGACGGGGGTCGCTTAAACCAAAGCTCGTAGGGTGTAACCTCTAACTTAGCATGAGGAACTTTATTCAGAATGTGATTCGCAGTCAAGACTGCTTCTCCCCAATAAGCGGAAGGCATGCCTGCAGTGAGCAGCATAGAGTTCAACATCTCTGTTAACGTTCTATTCTTACGCTCGGCTATGCCGTTAGATTGGGGGGAGTAAGGAGCAGTGGTTTCTGCTATGATGCCCTGTGAAGCAAGGAAGCATCTGAACTCACTGGACATATATTCTCCTCCTCTATCACTCCTAAATCTCTTTATTTTCATGCTTAATTGGTTTTCTACCCTGGTTTTGAAAAGACAAAATTTTTCAAACGCTTCGTCTTTAGTTTTAAGCAACGAAATATGACAAAACCTTGTGCAGTCATCGATGAACGTGATCATATACTTCCTTCCACCTCTAGTGACAAAATTCTTAAAGTCACAAATATCGGAATGTATAAGCTCAAGAGGTGTTGTGCTCCTAGTAACCGTGCCAAAAGGTTTCCTAGTGATCTTAGTCTGAGCACACACTTCACATTTTCCAAGAGGAGACTTAGTGTCTAATGTGATCTTGTGAGTTCTAGCGACTTGGAACATTTTCCTGTAGTTTACGTGTCCTAGTCTCTCATGTAGAGTCCTAGGGCTAACTAAATTCAATTGAACTTGTTGCACTACCTCATTTGCTAGACTCAGACGGTACATCCTATTTTGGACGTAAGCACATCCAAAGTAGTGAGAGTTAACTGACAGAGTCACTCTACCACTACAAAAGGTAACTGACATACCAGCATCACACAACAAACTAATACACACTAAGTTAACAGATAAAGAAGGAATAAATTTTACGTTCTTTAAAAGTAAAGACTTACCTGAGGAGAGCAACAGAGTTGCGTTCCCCACCTTCAATACGTCAGCTGTTCCTCCATCTGCTACAGTCACTGATTCCTTTGCATTCTTCAGTCCTGTCAAGAGATTAGCATTGTTGCAAACATAACACGTTGCCCCAGAATCTAGGAACCACTCTGTGCTGGCTTGCTCGTGTCCGACCATGGCAACAAAGTCGGATGGCTCAGCTTGACTAACCAGATGGGCCTGGTTGCCCTCTTGTGGTGTCTTAGTTCTTTCCTTCCTCGGTAACTTGCAGTCAGATGCACAGTGTCCACACTTGTTGCAGTTAAAACATTTACCCTTAAATTTCTTAGAGGGTCTACTCGGTCCTGCAACCTGAGGGCTACTACGAGACGGTTTGGTCTTGTGAGGGGGAGGAGCACGCTTAGAGCTTGAAATCATGTTGGCAGCAGCTTTCTGCTTGCCAACAGCTTCCAAGGCGTGCTTCGTCCTGTTCTCATCCTCAATGCGTATGAAACGCTTGAGGTCGTTCAGACCAACCTGCATCTTCTTGCGGTACATCTTTGTTTTGAAATTATACCATGAGGATGGCAACTTATACACAATTGTGCCCGCAACAAAACTATCTGGCAGACTAATAGACTCACTGTGCAGAGAATCAACCAAATTTTCAAATTCGTATACCTGAGGGAGAATGGCTTTCTCCTCGTCGAAGCTGAAGGAGTGGAACTTGTCCACCAGATGAGCCTTGGAGAGGTCCTCCTCCTGCTTGAAGTGCTCCTCCAGTGCTTCCCAGATCTCCTTAGCAGACTGCATCTTGATGTAGTTCTTGGCCAGGCTGGAGGACAGGCAGTTCAGCAGGTAATCCCTGCAGAAGTCCTCATCTTCGACCCAATGCGCCTCATCTTCAGTCCCAGCAACGTCAGCACGAGTAGACTTGATGGTGTAGAAAACGTTCAGGTATTTCATCCCGAACTGGGTGTTCAACTTCCAATCATTGAACTCTGTGGCAGTGAACTTCTCCAATTTGTTCATGGGTACTGGAGAGGACAAGCTGGAGTTCCTCATCTTGACGGGAAAAACAGAGAGAAGAGAGGATCTTCACTGGATCGGCAACCTTGCCGAAAGAGGCAATGCAGCAGGGAAGAGGCGATCGACGATCGGGAGAGAGCGATCGACGACTGGGAAAAACAATCGTCGAACGGGAAAGCGCAGACGTTGAGCGCTGGACGATCGTCGAACGTCGACAGGGAAACGATCGTCGAGCGGGAAGACGATCGTCGAACTGGAATCGTCGACCGGGGATCGTCGACCGGGGATCGTCGACCGGGGATCGTCGACCGGGGATCGTCGACCGGGGATCGTCGACCGGGGATCGTCGACCGGGGATCGTCGACCGGGAAACGATCGTCGAACGTCGACCGGGAATCGTCGAACGGACGAACGTCGAACGGGATCTGCTAAGCGATCGTCGAACGGGCGATCGTCGATCGGGATCTGCTAAGCGATCGTCGAACGGGCGATCGTCGATCGAAGAATTGCGAAGCGATCGTCGAACGGGCAATCGTCGACCGAAAACCCTAGATCCGCAACGGGGAAGACGCAACGGCGAGCTCTTGTTCAGCGGCGGCGAACGCGACGGCGAGCCCAAGCAGACGGCTACAAGGGGACGCGAAAGGCCCAGGAGCGATCGTCGACCGGGAGCTGAGAACCGCAAACTCTTTGTTCCGCGAAAGCGAGCGCGACGGCGAACCCTTTGTCGGCGGCTAATTGAGCGACGACGTCGTTCTTCACTCCTTCGTTCTCTGTCAACGAAGGGAGAAGGAGGCGGAGAAGAACAGTCGCGAAAAGGCAAAGGAGAACGGCAGCAACTATCGGGAACGAAGGCGAACCCTAGAAATCGCAAGTGAGCGCCAGAGGGAACTGTTTCGAGAATGTGGAAGGCGCTCGAAACATCCGGAGGAAAGTCTAAGTGGAACTTACTCTCCGTTGTCCCCAGCTAGGTATATATATGGTTAAACCTAGGGTTTAAACGCGCAAAGCCCCCGAGCCCGTTATTCGTCCGAATATACACTTACACTATGTTCTCCAAATATGGAGAACATGGAGAACCAATTCCAACCATGTTCTCCATATTTGGAGAACTTGAGTCTTTGTGTCGACATGTGAGCCTTTGTGTCAACACTTGAGCCTTTGTCTCAAGTGTCGACACCAGTGTGTCGACACCAAGGCTCAAGTGTCAACATCAGTGTGTCGACACCAAGGCTCAAGTGTCGACACAAAAGCCTTTGTGTCGACACTTGAGCCTTTGTGTCGACACGTGAGCCTTTGTGTCGACACCAAGGCTCAAGTGTCGACACCAGTGTGTCGACACCAAGGCTCAAGTGTCGACACAAAGGTCTTTGTGTCGACACTTGAGCCTTTGTGTCGACACGTGAGTCATTGGAGTTGCTCTTAAACGGCTCTTTTAAAAATATCATCATCATCCTTTGCAAATTTTGAGTTTATATTTGGCATGATATAATTTTTTTCTGAAAATGATGAACGAAAAATATATGATCAGCATAAACATCGTTACAAATAAATTTAATTATTTTCTTGCAAGTTGCAAATACCAATAAATATTTCAAGGTTAACATCATAAACAACCAAAATTTCATCATTATGATTGTAAACACCGCAGTTTCTAGATTTATTATGTACATATATTTTATGGGGATTGTTAAAGGCAAACCAAATTTGGATATACGCAAACCATTGTTAATGACAAACCATATATTTTGAAAAATATTTTGTGCAAACCAATTTGTTAATGACAAACCAACATTGTTAACGACAAACCAACACTACAAATTACATAATCAAATGTTTTAGACAAAAAAATCATTTCATGAGAAGTCCAACGCAACAGTTCGACAAAATAACATGTTTATAATATAGAAACACCAAATTTATGACATTTAATATATGGTAACAGTCACATTCACTTCAATGAAAACCTGTAAAAATTTAAAGACTTTTATTACCAAAAAATACCTACAAAATTCAAAAACCCGATTAATTTAAATTTCAGAGGTCAACCGTGAAACATGTCTGTATATAATGAAAATCTTTAAAAATTCTGAGCTTGATTCCAATATCTGAAATTAGAAACAAAAAAAATGGAAATTTGGAAATGAGAAAATTGACAACAGTTTTTGTAAGGTAAATGAAAATATGAACAACAAAAGTCAACTTCATTTATTACAGCAAACAATACACTTATGTTTCACCATCTTCATAAACTACAAAATGACATAAGAAGCTAGAAATCAACCATCCAGCACCATTATCTAATTACAACACGAAAATAAAATCAAAAATGAAAAACGAAAAAGCCAACGCATTGAATCCATATGCAGAATCCAAAACAAAAAATTAGCTTATCAATATGTTGAAGATGAAAGAAGAAAATATGTATTAAAAAATTCAGATGCAGTATCAAATTGAAAATGAAGAGAAGCGGCCGCGCACCTTCAAACTCAACGAAAAAACTGCTGTCTGTGATGGGAGAGGCAATGAAAACAAAGAACCAACGTGCACACCTTCAAAATCGTCTGATTGTTGTACATCGAACCGCTTATCAGAAGCCTCGCAACCTACTGGCGACGGGAGAGACAACGATAGTGAGGTCGGGAAATGCGGCGTGAGTTGCGGCGAGAGAGGCGGCGGAAGGAGCGACGGGAGAGGCAACGATAGAGAGGTCGGGAGGTGCAGCGGGAGCGGCGGTGAATTTGGTTTGCGTATATCCAAATTGGTTTGCGCATAAAAAAAAACCACCGAGAAAAAAAGAGACATGATTTTAAGATTTTGGTTTGCGTATATCCGAATTGGATTTGCCTTTAACAATTCCCATATTTTATTTTACTTTATATTTGTTAATATACACTTAGGTTTTGTTCGGAGAGACTTATTTTTACCGGTCAAACGATTACGGGTCGCTCAGTAAAAAGCAAAAATTACGAAAAAATTATGAAAAAAACACGAGACTGTATTGGAAGAAGTCTCTCACAAACTACTTGTGCATTTAGACAAGTTAAACCAAATGTGATGTATTTGAAGAACGTCAGTGTGACAAATTCAGGCTCTCTCTGCCCCGTTTGATTCCACCATCTACCTCCTTTTACATCAGCTGAATAATGCTAGCGCCCCTAAATTGTTGTTTGCAGGTTCCCATGTTCAGTCCCCAACTCCGATTTTAGTGCTGATCTAACACTGCTTTCTGAGCTCGTCCAGAGCTTCTTTTCAACACTCTGTTCCCATACGCCTTCTGCTTCCCTCTCGGCACGGGCGAACAATCGGCGACCTGCCTCTTCCAACTGGCGACCTGCTTCTTCCAACCGGTGACCTTAAGCTTCTTCTCAACATGTAACTGTTTCATTACTCAATCCCCTTCTTCTTCTTCATGTTCAACTTTTTTGCAGGCCGAAAGTGAGCAGGCCATTGACGACGGGGCTGCCGGCTGGTGAAGCTCGCCGGAATGTGTCAAATGGGATTGTCGGCCACAGATTTGGTGCTATTTTTGCCCCATTCTTTGAAGCACGGACCCTAACTTCATGACATTTGATGTAAATGATTATTTGGTATATCCATATGCTAATGAAGTTAAGACAGACCGACGTGAAATAAATGATGTGCATTAAAATATGAGTGTTGATGTTGAGACAACAGAAATGTATGCATTATGAGATGCAATACAATTGCTGACCAATTGCATGATAATAACAAGTAATTAAAATTGGGTGCTGTTATTAGCAAACCCACTTTCGTTACTAGCAAACCAGAAAAAAATAGATTCAGCCATTTTTTGCATTTTTCTCTTCCAAAAAATTACTACTATCAAACCAATCTTGCTTTTTTGCAATTTTTGCATTTTTGAATTTTGAGTCCCAAATATTTCTCATTTGAACTTGAAAAAGTTACGCCGAAAAAGTTATAGATCTACAACTTTCATGTTGAACACTTTTTGATTTGAAGTCGTTTAAGCCCCCGATTTGGCCCCCAAAAAAAGACACGCCGATCCCGGACATTCGTACATATGTTCGGCGTGACTTTTTCAGCGGCCAAATCAGGAGTCTACAACTTTCATGTTGAACACTTCTCATGAAATTGTACGTATAAGACGCAGATCAAAAAGATGCATATATTTTTATATACATTTAACTCGCATATACAACACACCCTTATAGGAATTAGAAATCAAATATATTTCTAAACCGGACGATATTTTGTTTAAAGATTTTGATGCAGATGATAGTATTTTGTTGAAAAGAGAGTTTTAGACATACTAAACAAAAATTATGCGGTATTTTGACTCGTTTTTAATGCTAACATAAGTGTTTGAATGAATACATTTGAAATCATTTATAATGTCATTATATGTAGTGAGTTATTTTGAAAGAATGAATGTTTTAAACAAAATTTAATTTTTTTTTAAAAAAACAATTATGTTGGTTTGACAGTAATAAAATGGTTTTCACATAGTCATTTTAAAAAATAAAAACGTTGCGGACAAACTCGATGTCTCGGTTGGACCGGATTCAACTGGGCCGCCTTAGCTTGGGGGCGATCAAGCGCGCATACAGTCAGAGAAAAGGGAAGATCGACTCAAGATATAATGACGTGAAAAAACTCCTAAATTGGGTAAAAAACCACGTGACCAGGTCTGTGCCGGTCAAAATCCACTAGCTGCTTGCGGTTACAGGGTGTTCAGTGAATTGGGGCGACAGGCCGCTCCCGTTACAACTTGAGGTGAGAGAAGGGGACTGCAGCTCCCCGCGTGCAACAAGCTGTTTCACGGGAGCGTTTTGAGTACTAGAATTCGAGTGGCGGCACTAGGGGCTATGTAGCTTGGGTTGCGGGTCCGTCGTGCGCCTACTTGCAAGGATCGTCTTCTTCCTCCTCTGCTCGTGCTGGGACCTGGGCGTTCTCCGGCTGGTGGTGCCCCGGTGGTTCGTGGTGGCTCGCGGTGGCTTGAGATGGCTGGTGGATGACCTGAGGGAGAAGTCCGGCAAAGCTCTGACCTGAGGAAGAAGATGACCAGAAGCCAAAAAGTGATGAATGAGGCCCTGAGGCTCCTTTTATAGCCTCCAGGAGAGGTTCATGGCGGGCCCCACCACCAATGTAGTGGGTTAGTGGGTGGTTACCCACCAGATCGGACGGCGAGGAAAGCCCCCCATGATCGGACGGTGGGCAGGCCCACCATGGTGGTGGTGCGGCCGGGCGGTGGAGGCGGCCGTCCGGCGGCCCGGCGGCGGCCTGGCCGGCGGCCTAGCGGCTTGGCCGTGGCCTGCGGCGGCAAGGCCGGTGGCTTGGCGGCTTGGTCGCGGCCTGCCGCGGCAAGGCCGGCCTGGCCGCGAGCCCGACCAGCGGCCAGGCCGCCGGCGGCCTGGCGGCTTGGCCGCAACCGCCAACGGCAAGGCCGCCCTGGCGGCCTGCGGCGGCAAGCGAGGCGGCGGCCGGCCAGGCCGGCGGCCGCCGGCGGCTAGTCCGGCGGCGGCGGCGGTTTCCCCCTAAAGGGGGCGGTTTTGGAGAAAGAGAGGGAGTGGGCCCCACCCCACATGTTCTCCCATTTTGGGGGGAGATCATGGGGAAACCTTCCTTATAAATAATGGTGTAATCCATCAAAAAGTTTGCTAATAATAATGATTTGCTAGAAATTAAATTGAATTTGCTAATAACAGCATTTTAAAATTTTACTGTTATTCAAAATATTTAAAGATTTATAATTTTACATTCATGTTTATCTTGTTTATCCCACCAAAAGCTCTGGAGGAACGCCACTAGAGCCCCACACTATTTGAGGCGCCCCTATTTTCCACCGCTTTGATGGCATGTTGGCAAATGTCTTTTTACTTACATATCTAATCAAATTGACTCGAAAACTGGTGTATTTACTTTTCGCATATTGTTACAAACTTTTCTAGTCAAATATATTTTAAGAAAACCACATTATTGTACCGTGATATATAAATATATTAGCTGTGCGGTTCAAGGTGTGGCAAATACACAGTCTCATAATCACTGCATCTATTCATTTCGTTACTCAATTATCCATAGCAGTATTGTTTGTTTGCACTAGAGACATTTCTTGAAAAAAAAAATCATCTCACAGGAACTTGGTAATATAGAAAAGCAATTAAAATTCTTATTTCGACAAAATCTAATAATGGAATGAAGCTCAAAGTTGCAAGCTAATAAACATGGCTACATTACATCATCAGATCCCCCTTGCTATAAACATTACCAGGTCGCAGTAGCATAGGCTTTCCTTGCAGCAAAACAATGTTCAACATAATACACCAGAGGAGGAGGAGGAGCAGGTTACCTATCTACATAAGCGAACCTCGTTCAGATCGGCGATTTGAAGAGATGGGGGGCATATGGGGGAAGATGAAGCCATTAATACACCTCGACATTCCATTGTTCATGTTTTTTGAGTTGTCTCTTGTACTCAAGCCACTCAATACCTAGATTGAAATCATAAGGTTAGCCAACTTCTTATATCCAACATCTAGTGATTGAAAATTAGCATGACGAGATTGTATCACGGACACTAAAATGCAGATTGTATCACGAAGTTGGCGGGGGACTGATAACAATTATGCTAGAAGAGGACGAAATATAAATGCTAAGATAAATGTGTAGCAGAACTATGAATTTTTTTTAAAAAAAATAATGTTAGATGAGCATTTTCAGGAGACTAGGGCATAGAACAACAAATAATAATAAATTAACTCATTAGATCAGTAGATAAAAGTAGGAAAGAGAAGAGGAAGACCTGAGTTCTGCTAAAAGTAGGGTTAACGCCTTGAGAATGAATGGAAAATGATGAATGATGTGACTCATGAACTCGATCCAAAGAGTTGGGATAAGGCTAAGAGGATGATGAACACGAAAAATATGACATTTCTCAGATTATATTATTTTTACCATTACTACATATTTTCCTTACCATCCTTGGCAGCCAGAGACACCATGATGTCATCAATGCCCTTCTCCATGCCTTTCAACCCACACATGTAAACAAAGGTGTTGTCCTTCTTGAGAAGCGACCAAAGTTCTTCGGCATACTCGGCCATTCGTGTCTGGATATACATCTTCTCCCCCTTATTGTTTGTCTGTTCTCTGCTCACGGCAAAGTCGAGTCTGAAATTATCAGGGGCTTTCTCCTTCATCTTCTCGAACTCCTGTGGAGTTCCCAATCGGATAAAAAATGCTGCTATCTTCAGTCCGAAGAATGTATAAAGAAGTGGGAGAAATGGCAAGAGAGCCAACCTCTTTGTAGAGCAATGAGCTGCTGGTGGGAACGCCCAGAAAAAGCCATGCCAAACCGTTGAACTGCGTTTCAAAGTTTAAGAGCCCCATGAAAAATCTATCCATTATTATAAGAAGAAGAACAGGGGTACAGCTTCTGAGCTTTATATGTCAATCCAGTTATATTGCAATGAACTGAGAAACATCCAACAAAACTATAAAGGAGTTACTAAGCGTGTAAGGAAATGTCATTAATTTGTTATTGAACTATGGTGGAGGGTGTGAATTGTATAACTTATATATATTATTGAAATTGTGCAATACTATCATTGTTAAGCCATAAGAGTGCACTGGGTTACTTGTTGTCATGTCGGGTAATTGAAAAATATATGTGTTCAAAAAAAATGCGAAAACTTTTTTTACTCCAACAAAAAGAGTTCAATGATTTCAAAAATCAATGATTCAATTAGTTGTTGCCAAGGCATGTGAGGCTATGAGAGTTAATTTCATACGTATAGTCAAAAGAAATATTAGTGTAAAAATACTACAAGGTTGGCACACTTGGTTGAAATTGAGTTCTACTGCTAACACATCAAGCTATTTTTTCCCCTTTGACCTACACTCACCGCCAAATTTGTGGAAATAAATTGGAATGCTCTGTGGATAAACATATTGTTATGGGCTAAACCTGTAATGCGTTGATAGCTTCGCCGGAGATGACTGAAAGTGGAGATGACGGCGGGGGAAGTTACTATGGGAGCTGGACTAGCCGCTGCCTTTGCAAAATGAGAAGAGAGAGAGAGCTGCCACAATGTTATGCAAGAGATAATGAATAGACTCGATTCATGTTTCTTCATTCATGACTCCGGGGGGGGGGGGGGGGGGGGGGGGGGGGGGGTCTTTAAATAAGTTTAAATGATCTCACGGATGTAAATAAGACGCAACAATTGGCATTATTACAACACTACCCAAAGACATTAAAGGGCATTACTACTCATAACGATATTGACCCTTGATAATTAACAGCTCCTAACCGATTCTTAATGAGTCAAAAAATACAAGAAACCTATGATGATGATTAATCGAGATGACTGTGAGAACTCAAAACATCATTATAAATATGGATATTGTAGAAGAATTGAGTGAACCTTGTATATACTACTTGAATTCCAAATTACAAGTATGAGTACAAATATATAGTGAGAAGAGAGAGAGAATCATCTCTTATACAAGATGTGAGACTAATACATGAGAAAAAAAAAAGACTTATAATGGGCCTCTAAATAGGCATTTACAAATTATTTTCTACACTCCCCCGCAAACTGGAGCGTACAAGTCGTAGGCGCCAAGCTTGGATAAGAACTGATAGTATAACGGCCGAGAGAGGGCTTTGGTTAGGATGTCAACGACTTGTCCTGTAGCGGGAACATGTTCCAATTCTATCTTCTTTGATTGAACTTTTTCTCGAATGAAATGACAGTCAACTTCAATATGTTTTGTTCATTCATGGAAGACTGGATTCTTGGCAATATGTATCGCCGTTTGACTATCAAAAAATAAGGTTGTCGGAGATGAGAGTTTGAGTCTCAAATCACCAAGAAGACTTTTCAGTCAGGTTAACTCAGATACAACAGCAGCCGTAGCCCAGTACTCGCCCTCAGCAGAGGATCGAGCAACAATGGTCTGCTTCTTGCTACGTCGGGTTATAAGGTGTCCACCGAAGTATGTACAGAAACTAGTTGTGAAACGCCTATCATCCAAAAAACCTGTGTAGTCGGTATCAGAATACGCAACTAGAGATAGAGAGTAGATGGTTTGTAAACAAGTTCTTGTCCCGGAGCAGTCTTTAGATATCTGAGGATGCGCTCAACGGCTTGGAGATGAGATGTCCGAGGAGCATGCATAAAACGACTCACAACTCCCACAGCAAATGAGATGTCGGGTCGAGTAACCGTAAGATAAATCAGTTTTCCCACCAAACGTCGATAGTACTCTGAATTTGTAAGCAATTGGTCAGAATCAGAACCATGTGCAGAGAGCTTGTGATTTACATCCATAGGGGTGTCCGCAGGTTTGTACCCTGATTAGCCAGCATCTTGAAGGACGTCAATACAGTACTTCCGCTGAGATAAGACTAGTCCATCAGGTCGTCTGGCGACCTTGAGCCCAAGGAAGTAGCGAAGATTTCTAAGATCTTTTGTCTGGAATGCTGAGTTCAAATGTTACTTGATTTTTTGTATTCTTGTAGAGTCGTCGCCAGTAATTAGGATATCATCAACATACACAAGGAGAATCACAGTGCATGTTGAATGATGACGGGTGAATAAAGAATTCAACCGAGCTTCGTGTAAAACAAACTTCACAAACAAACTTGCTGAATTTTTAGAACCAAGCACGCGGGAACTGTTTGAGACCATATATAGACTTCCGGAGATGACATGCATGAGATTCCCCCGTGGTCTCAAACCCGGGAGGTTGGTGCATATAAACAATTTCCTGCAGATCACCATTGAGAAACACGTTTTTAATATCCAACTAATGGAGGAGCCACTGGCGATGGACAGCCAAGGAGATCAGGACCCGAACAGTATTCAACTTGGCAACCGGGGAGAAGGTTTCATCATAATTCGGGTCTTGCTGCAGAGTGAATCCCCAGGCCACAATGCAAGCTTTTAGGTGGTCAACAGTCACATCCGTAGCATGTTTGATAACAAAAACCCACTTGCAGCTGACACAAGACAGACCGGGAGGAAGAAGAACCAAATTCCAGGTCCGGTTAGCCAAAGAGCAGTCATTTCATCCTTCATAGCCGCCCACCACCCTGGGTGCTGAAGCGCTTCCTGCACAGAGTTAGGAATAGAAATGAAGGAAAGAGAGATGGGAAAATGGTGGGGTGGTGGAGAGAGCCAATGTAGAGATACATAATTCGCCCTAGGGTGAGCCGTAGAGGTTGATGCAGGATCAGCAAGCCGCGGGATGTCATCGGTAGAGGGAAGCTACTGCATGGAAGTAGTCTTGGACTTGCGACGAGTATAGAGGTGGTGGAGGTAGAGAAGGGACTAGGAAAGGTGTAGGTGGAGGAGGGGGGAGAGGGAGTCGTGACAGGAACGGCAGGACGAGCAGCAGTAGATGGTGGTGATGGGGTATAAGGAGAGTAGTGGAATGGTTGATCCTCAAGAAAGGTTACATCAGCCGAGACAATCAGCTTGTTGTCGATAGGTGAATAACAGACATAACTTTTTTGAGTGCGGGAGTAGCCAACGAACATACATTTTGTGGCACGAGCAGCGAGCTTGTCAGTAGACAGTCCAAGAAGGTGAACATAACATGCACAGTCAAAGACACGAGGTGTGAGAGAGAAGGGAGCCTTGGAAGGAAAGAGAAGACAAAATGGAGAGGCGAAGTCGAGGAGGGACGAAGGCATGCAGTTGATGAGATGACAGACAATAGAGACTGCAACGTTCCAATATTATGTGGACACCTGCATTTGAAACATGAGGGATCGGGCGACATCAAGGAGGTGATGATATTTGCGCTTGGTCACACCATTTTGCTGGGGGGGTATAAGCACACAAGGTTTGATGTAGGATGTCAAGCTCGGTGCATAAATAGGAGAAGGTACGACCAGTATATTTGCAAGCATTATCGTTGTGAATGATTTGTAGCATAATGGAGAATTGCGTACGCGTATCAGTTAGAAAAGTACAAAAAAACATATATTAGTTCAGTACGATCATGAAGTAAATATAACCAAGTGAGACTCGAGTAATCATCAATAAAAGTGACAAAATATCGATAGTCAAAAACACTGGGGACTTTATAGGGGTCCCAGATATCAGAATGAACTAAAGAGAACGAAGTATCACTCCTGGTATATGTAGGAGGGAAAAAAACGATGTTATTTGTCGTAGATACACGATTCACAAGTAAACTCTTGCAAGGATACATCAGGAAGAGCCTTCTTGAGAATCGGGAGGGGAGCATGCCCAAGGAGGCGATGCCAGTCAACAGTGAAAGTATCTAGCGTTGACCTAAATCACCTAGAGGGGGGTGAATAGGTGAAGTTTGCGTCTTTTTGCGGAATAAAAATAATCGAAAATATCAAGCACACAAACGCAGAGATTTTATAGTGGTTCCCCGATTTGGGTATATTCACTGTCCCGCCTCGCCTATCTCTCACGAAGGGCAGATTCGGCTACTTCACCAAACTCAGATTTCGTCAAATCTTACACCTCGGAGTCGCAACTCCTACACCTCAGAGAACAAACTCTCCTACAACTTGATCCGCAAACCGGATCTACACACTCGATCCACAACCGGATCTACTCTCTCGATCCACAAGCGGATCTACAAAACTCGGAGAAAAATCTCCTATAATATTCAAAATAAAGTTACAACAACAACACATGATTCCAATCTTGATCCGACATTCTTTGAAGGTTGAAAATTGAATCTTGGAGAACTCAGAACCTTGAAATCTTGGATTTAGAACCTTGATATTCGACCAATAAGGACTGGAGAAAAACAGATCTTGAACGAAGAAGCAATCCAGTCAACGAAGTCGTCGGCGAAGAAGACGGTTGCGCAAAGTTACGGCCGATCGGAAGAAGTTCGCGAAATTGGTATGGAGCGGCCGACGAGATCCTTTTTCGGGAAATTTGAGATTTTGATTTTAGAAATTAGGTTTTTGGATTTCTATTTGATTTCGAAATTATCTTAGGTATTTATAAGGAGATTCGAAATCAAACGGCTATAAAAGGTTTCCAAAATTTAAACCTAGAAAAGTACTGTACATGACCGTCGGTTTCAAACCAGAAAAAATCAGAAAAACGACAAGTAAAATTCGGCGAGTTTCGTCGAGTATCAGTATGATACTCGCCGAATCTGAAGATGATATTCGCCGAAAAAACCTTGGACAGAATAGAAGAAAAGTCGATATAAGGACCAACATACCCGGCGAGTATCCCCCAGGATACTCGTCGAATTCAGCGAGTCTCGCTAGTGATACTTGGAGAATTCGGTGAGTATCACCAGTGATACTCAGCGAATTTACCTTTGCGATTTTTCTGTTTTTCCTGTGAATTTTCCCTAAGTATATACGACGAATTCGAAGGGTATCGGGAAGCATACACGACGAATTCGACGAGTATCAAGGGGATACTCGACGAATTCGACGTATATGACTCACCATACTCGCCGAATTTTACTTAGGTCAAATTCTTCATCTCTGACTCCTGGTCGTTGGCCTTCCTTGATCCGTCTCATGTACTTGGATAAGAAGTACACCTCAATATAGAGATTACACATGAGTCAACACAATGGCCTACACAATGAGGGATTACATTGTGTAGTCTTGTGTTTACTGACTCACTGTAACCTGACATTGGTGTGTACTTGGCATTATAAATCTGCAAGTACACAACTAAAATGTAATATCAAATACAACCTCAATTCATCTAAGCTTGACTTGACCCTACTTCAAATCAGGGTTATTGTGAATACAATACCTAACAATCTCTCCATATTTGAAGAAGTCAAAATCCTACAAGCTAAGGTGAATTGCACATATCAAATAAAATTAAACTATGAGTTGGAAAGATAAATGAAATTAAGAAAAGATAACAACGCGCAATCCAAGACAATTAGATAAATCAAATATATATATATATCAAAATTGTTTTTGATTAGGGAGGGCAGCCCACAACACACAACATTGAGATATATATAATAATTTAGGTCTTCTTGTTCTTTCTTTTTAACAGCTGTCTGTCAAAATATTCTTTGGGCTTCGGATAATACTTGGGAGGAGGAGGAGGCATTAGATCAACATTCTTGTACTTCCGGAAATGAATCCTCCTCCTGGTGCAGGCCTCTTTGTATTTGTTCCATTCTTCTGGACTGTAATGATCTTGATGCTTCTCCGCTCCGAGCTCGTACAAGGCAAAGGTGCCCTAGATAATTTCTTTTGAAGTTGGGCTCCAAACTTCATCCATTTCACGGTTAGGTCCTTCTCTGACGTGCGCTGGCCTGGCCGGTTCTGGTCTGACTTCGGAAGTACCTTCTCCAAATTTCCTTTTCTTGAGAGCCTGAGCCTCTGAGAACGCAGCAAGAGCAGCATCAGTAGCAGCTTGAACATCTGGAGTCACAGCAGCACCATGAACCTGAGAGAAGTCTTGTGAGTCTGTCCAGTATTGAGTGTAGTCCGAAGCCGGATAAACATTATCATAACCAGGCACAGCCGGATGAACGTCAACATGAACAGGCTCAGCAGGAACTGGAGGAGGGAATAGTTGTCCATGTAGCCACACTGTGTTGTCATAGCTATAATCATTTGCTTGTTTAAATTGATCGAGCATAGTCTTTTCAACACCGACAACCTTAGCTGTAATGGCATCCTCCCCTTTTTGGCTTCTACAGCAATTGCATTTGGCATAAGATTTCAAGGAAGAGTCATAATGTGTCATGGATCTGTTATGGGCCTCGATGTGAGAGAGAGCATTTCTGTCAACATTTTTCAGTACCTCTTTGGTCTGCTTAAGTCCTCTCATCATAAGGGTTATAGCAGTTTCAGCCTCTTCATACTTTGCATCAAATCTGGTCTCTAGCTTATCAAATTTTACTTGAACTTCAGTAAGCCCTTTAAGCATAAACTTCTCGTATTGTTTGACTCTTTTAACCATTTTGGCCAACGAGGCATCAAACTGGGCCTGTTGCTTAGCTAGCAAGGCTTCAACAGCTTTCAGGATCTGATCATTAGAACTTGAGCTAGGAACACTTGGCAGCACAGGAACCTCAGAACCTATGACAAGAGATCTACTACCCCTTTGGGCACTTGTGGTATCCTGCCAAGTCTTTTGTCCAGGTTGCGGATGAGTTTGGCAACCTCAGTGGAGACAGATATTCGGGACGGAGTTGGCTCCCCCTCAGACACTGCAGAGGTGATCATCTGAGGGAGAGGAACAATCTGATTGTCCACAAGCATCGGCTCTGAAACAACTATGGAAGTATCAGCAACACTCACATTCTCATTTGCAGCAACCTCAATCTCATAATCTTCCACAGTTAGATCCTCATCAGCAACTGTATCATCATCATCACCATCAACAACATCTTGATCCTCTTCAGCAGCAGCAACCCCCTCATGATCAGAGGGAATTTGATCATCTGTAACAACAACGTCCTCTTGAAATGTATCAACCCCGACCACTTCAGGCATCGACTCTTCAACAACAGTATGAGCAATCTGAGCAACCTCTGCCATTAGATTTTCTGGCTCTGGCTTTGGAAGTGGAAGCACTGTGTCAGGGGCCACTGAGACTGGAATCGTATCTGAAACTGAAGTCATTGTAGCTGTAACTGAAACTGGGATCACCGACTCCCCCTCAATTCCTGCACTCAAGCTATCAGGAATCTCACTGGGGTGTGGAGAAGGGATCCTGTCATCAGGAACATGTTCTTCCTCCTCCACTGGGGGTACAGGGACCCCCCCCCCCCTCTGGATAATCCTCATATCCCATCGTGTGAAGATTGTGGAGTCGATTTTCTTCAAATGATGAATAGGAACGCCTTTGGTCATATCGAACCTATCACCATCCAATTGGTTCAGGCATAGGATGATAATCCTTCCAAAGTTGGGAGTGTGTAGGCTCTCCTTTATCATGGCGAACAGCAGAGCACCTCAGTCCAGCTTCTTCCTGCAGACAATTGCAGCTAGTATCTTGAACATATCTGAGGACAGATAGTCGTGCGAGCCCGTCTTGTAAATGAGCACCTTGCCAATTATGTCTGAGAGGAGTTTGCCCTCCTCACTCATTCTTTTTCGCTTGATGGCTTTGGTGCTCCTGGGCAAACCGAACGATAACGTTCTGGCAAAATCTGCCTCCTCTAGGTAGTCGGCCTGATCACAGATGGGTAGCCGCAAGTACCTCGAGAGACGGGAGGCATTCACCTTCACTTTGATTTTTTGAACCTTACTTTTGATCACAGAGTCCTCATGACGTAATTTGGCGTTATTGAAGAACTCCAAGACTTCCTTGTCGAGCACCTTGCAGGGGTGTTCGAGGACGAAGGAGAGTCCAGCGGTCTCCAACATCAGAATGACGTTCCTGAATTCGTCGGAGGCGTTGAGCAAATCCAGCGCGGACCAACTCACCTCCCCCTAGCAAGCCACTGGTGCTTCTAGGAGCCATTGAGAATTACGGAAAACTAGAATTTCTGAAACTCTGGAGAGCAAACTGTACGGGTCTGAGGAAGCTTCTGGTGTCGACGCAAGCACTGTACTGGAGATCCTCTGGAAGGGTGCAAGAACTGAAGACTTCACTGAAATGAAGAGACGGTGATTTTTGGAGCGTTTCTGTCGGCAGGCGGCGGTGACACGCGGTAGCCGGCGGCAACATATTGTAGGCGGCGACAAGCTTGAAACTAGGGCACGGGAGGAGGGCGGCGATCGACGGGAATCGGCGAATCGGGAGCCGAAAGGTCGGATAGCGCAGTTGTGCGAATCGTCGGGTTTCGGCTGCTTTAGAGTTCGACGAAAGCCGTGCGTGCCCTCTCATTTCTATTTAAATGGATATATATATATATATATATATATATATATATATATATATATATATATATATATATATATATATATATATATCGATTTTAAATTGCATTCAGACTGCGCGTACCTCAAATTTGATCGTCGAGTCTTCAGATCCAATAAAGTTAATTGAAATTTTGCCCGAAATAGAATTCGGCGAAATTCGTAGTTGGAGGAGTACGATTCGGCGACTATCGCAAGATTATGCGATGAGTTTGCCGAAGTTCACCAAATTTGACTTGCAAAAGAAGAATTCTTGCTTTGTTGAAATCGATACCGAGACAATTTTTGCCACTTTGACCGTCTTCATGGTTCCTTGTTCAGCATACCCAGCTCTGTTTTGAACAGCGAGAACTTAGTCTCGTCCAGCGGCTTCGTAAAAATATCAGCAATCTGCTTGTCCGTCGGGACATAGCTGAGGGTTATGTCCTTGTTCTCCACGTGCTCCCGGATGAAGTGGTAGCACACCTTGATGTGCTTGGTCCGGCTGCGGGAAACTGGATTGTTTGCGATTGCAATGGCGCTGCAGGAGTCGCAAAACATCGGAATTTCGTTGAACTTCAAGTTATAATCTTCGAGCTGATTCCTTATCCATAGAAGTTGTGTGCAACAACTACCCGCAGAGATATACTCTGATTCGGCAGTAGATGTTGTCATATAATTCTGTTTCTTACTGCTCCACGAAATAAGCAGTCTTCCGAGGAATTGGCACGTCCCGGAAGTTCTTTTTTTGTCGTCTCTGCTACCTGCAAAATCAGCATCTGAAAAGTCAATTAGCTCGACGTCATTACTTCTTGGGTACCATAACCCAAGATTTGGTGTACTCTTAAGGTATCTTAAAATTCGCTTCGCAGCGACATAATAAGATTCCTTAGTGTTTACCTGATATCTAGCGCAGACACATATCAAGAACATTATATCTGGTCTACTGGCAGTCAGGTACAGTAAGGATCCAATTATGCTTCTGTAATTTGTTTCATCAAAAGGTTTCCCCTTTTCATCCTTGTGCAGGGACACAGTTGAACTCATTGGAGTCTGCATGGAGGATGCGCTCTGCATTCCGAATTTCTTAAGAAACTCCTTGGTAAACTTCGTCTGAGAGATGGAGTTTTCAGATTGCTTCACCTGAAGTCTTAAGAAATACTTCAGCTCACTCATACTGCTCATTTCAAACTTCTCTTGCATAAGTTTGGAAAACTTTTTGCAAAGGTTGTCTTCTGTAGAGCCAAATATGATATCGTCGATATAAATTTGCACTAGCAGAATCTTGCATTTAACTTCCCTAAGAAATAATATCTTGTCTATCTTTCCCCTTGTGAACTTGTTCTCAAGAAGAAAGCTAGACGTCTCGTACCAAGCTCGGGGAGCTTGCTTTAACCCGTATAAAGCTTTATTTAAAAAGTAAACGTAATCAGGAAATTGAGAATTTACAAAACCTAAGGGTTGCGCTACGTATACTTTCTCTTTCAGATTTCTGTTGAGAAATGCTGACTTCAAGTCCATTTGGTAGACGGTGAAGCCTTTGAGGGCAGCATACCCAAGAAACAACCTGATCGTCTCGAGTCGAGCCACTGGAGCAAATGTCTGGTCGAAGTTGATCCGCTCTTCTTGTTTGTATCCTTGTGCTACAAGCCTGGCTTTGTTCTTGATAATTACTCTGTGTTTGTCCAGCTTGTTTCAGAATATCCATTTGTTGCTGATCACGTTGTCCCTTTGGTCTGGGTACCAGCTCCCAGACTTTGCATCGACCAAACTGGTTGAGCTCCTCTTGTATTGCAATGATCCAAGAGGGATCTTTGTTCGCTTCCTCGAACTTCTTTTGTTCAACCTGAGACAAAAAACTCAGATGCACATGCCAAATATGACTCTTCTACCACCAGGGTTTTCTTATTGAAAATCTGATGTCTTACTATGGCAACTATATCCTACAAAAATGCCTTCAAAATATTTTTCACTAAACTTAGTTCGGTAATACTTATCATTATTAAGTACGAAGCATTTACTTCCAAAGATTCTATAGTAGTACACAGTCGGTTTTCTGCCCTTCAATGGCTCATAGGGGTTCTTACGATAGCTTTTGTTGATCAGTGCTCTGTTTTGCACGTGATAAGTCGTGTTGACTGCTTCAGCCCAGAAGTAATCCGAAAGATAAGCGTCTCTCAACATGATTGTACATGCTTCAATTAGGGTTCTGTTCCTTCTCTCAGCAACTCCATTTTGCTGTGGAGTGTGCGGGGAGGAAAACTCATGAAAGATACCTTGACTTTCACAAAACTTTGTCATGGCACCAGACTCAAACTTTGTTTCGTGGTCACTTCTGATTTTGACCACCGAGCAGTCCAATTCGTTCTGAATTTGCCAGACAAAATTAGTGAAAGAATCGAAGGTGTCTTACTTGTGTTTCAGAAAGAACACCCAAGTGAAACGCGAGTACTCATCGACAATTATTGACGTATAGACGTTACCTCCTAAGCTGTGAATCGGCATAGGACCGAATAAGTCCATGTGAAGCAAGTATAACTTTCGAGAAGAATCTTTCTCAGTAATACCCTTGAAGGTAGCTCGTGTCTGCTTACCCATTTGACAGGAGTGATATGTACTCTCTTTAAGGAACTTAATGCTGGGGGCATCGCGCATTAAGTTGTGAGAAAATAACATATTTAAGGTTTTAAAGTTAATATGTGTTAATCTCTTGTGTCATTGGTCACAGAGAGACGCGCTACTTTTTGCCATAAAACACACTGGGGCAGAAGTGTCTAAACAAAGAAAATTTAAACAAAAAATATTTCTGCTCCGAGTGCCTGTTAAGACCATCTCAAATTTGCAGACGATTTTATCAAACACTTGTCCATGCAGAACTCAACGATGTAGCCTTTGTCACATAGTTGACTTATGCTTATGAGATTATGGTGTAATCCCTCAACATAAGCAACGTCTGTGAAAGAGACACCGTCGTTTGATATCATATCATAACCTTTTGTTGCTTCCATGTCTGAACCTCCAAAAATGACTTTTGGTCCGTCTTTAACTGGGGTGTAATCACGCAAAAAGTTTCTTGTACCGGTCATGTGCCGAGAGCATCCACTGTCCAAGTACCAAATTGGCATTCTATTGGTCTTTGGAGATACCTGTAAAAATAAATTATTTTACCTTAGGAACTCAAACGTATTTGGGTCCTTGGTTCCTGGTCAGCTTACGCCCCCTAGGAACATTAGCCTTGCGAGTGGTCGGCCTCGCATAGCTAACCCCTACAAAGTTAGCGGGGTTGTACCAGCAATCGGCGCCAAAGTGACCAATTTTGTCGCAACACCAACAGTCAAATCTGTTGTATCTCCTCTTGTACTCCTGCTTTGCCCTTTGAACGTGAGGTCTAGCAGGGGTAGCATTCTTAAAGGTGGAAGCCTCATTATTACAGCATACACAGGGTTTCTGCATCTCCTTTTCCTTAGGCACAGCAGATTTGGTTTTCGGTGCCTTCTTGTTGTTATGGCCATGTACATATGAACCATAACTCTTCACTTGAATCTCTTCATAAGGTGCTTTGAACACGCTAGCACCAAAGTCACAGGGACGGGTCCATCCCACGTATCTGGTCTTGGGCTCTACATGAGTAGGCCTTGCATGATTACCATAGGATGACTCCAGGTCAAACTAATTCGTTGGGAAGATTACCTTCCTGAACGATGGTTGACTCATGGGGGCTTTCCCCTTTTCTTTGGCGCTAGCCTTCTTAGCAGCCTTACCCTTATCGTCGACGTGACCAAGACCACTACCCTTCTTTTGAGCTGAGAACTCATCAATGAGAGGGAGAACAGTCTTCGGCTTTGAGTAGCTCTCAACGAGTTTTCTCTCCACCGCGAGCTTTTCTTCCAGCTCATCAAAATATTTTTCCTTCTGTTTTAACGTCTCAGCCGAGTCCTTGAGTTCCTCTTTCAAGGAGTGGATTTTATCTCTGAGAGGAAGTAATTGTGCAATTTCTTCCTTTAGAATTGCTTCCAATGTCTTGAGGGAGGCAATCTCGTTAACTTGCTTTCGGACTACCTTTCGGCATTTGTCGAAAGCCTTTAACAACTGCTCGTGCTGAGCCATCAACTCTGACTCGTTCTCATCAGAGGAGTAGTCTTCATGACCATTCGAGGAAGTTTCTGATTCGGAGATAATTATGTGCGAGTTTACCTTCCCATGGAATTCTGAGTCGCCCACTTCCTCGTCAGATTGAGCCACCAGCCCAAAGTAGGCTTCTTCGTCTTCAGAACTTGACTCACTCGAGTCACTGTCACTGAGAGTCTGTCTTTTTGGCGACGAAGCTCTTCTCTTCTTTCTTCTTCCCTTTGAAGGATCTTTTCTCGTCCTTCCTAGAGCTATCCTTCTTCTTGTAAGGACACTCCGCAATTATGTGACCTGATTTGTTATAACAGTAGCAAACAACGTCAGAAGAGAACTGTTTGTTCGGTTTGGACTTATACCTGTTTTCCTTGTTGTGGCTTTTCTTGGAACGATCACTGTCATGTAGTGATCTTCTGGAGTCTGAAGAGGATGACTTATTCTTCATTTTTCTTCTCTTGCTCAGCAGTTTCTTGAACTTCCTGGAGAGGAGAGAGAATTCTCCATCCGACAGCTTGGGGCCCGACGTGTTAGGCTCAGAGTCTTCAGGGGTGTCTGGAGTTTGTGTCCTTACAGGTGACACAGCTCTAGACTTTCTTGAACCTTCTGCCTTAAGGGCTGTAGACTTCTCTTTGTTTGAAGATCGATTGGCTTGCTCCTCCTTTTTGGTGTTCATTTGGAGTTCGTAGGAGAGCAATTTGCCGAAAAGATTCTGAGGGTCGATCTCCGGCAACTTTCCAAATTCTCCGATGGCGACAACCTTTGTGTCTCAGTCCTTTGTGAGGGATCTAAGCAACTTGTCGTTCAGTTCACCATAAGTGAAGACACGGTCGTAGTTCCTGAGACCGTTCACAATCTTGAAGAACTTTTCAAAGTTGTCAGCTATGGAGTCATCGGCCCCTTTCTTGAAGGCTTCGTACTCCTGGTTCAGCAATGATCTACGATCGTCTCTCACTTCTTCAGTACCTTCCATCAGGACAACCAGACAGTCTCACATCTCTTTAGCAGACTTGCAGTGGAATAAGTTCTGGAGCATGGAATCGTCCACTGCACTCGCTATGATATTCTTAGCCTCCTTATCAAGGAAGACTAAGACAATCTCATCTTTAGTAAGATCCATCATCTTCTTTGGAATCATGATTGTTGGATTTATCGTTGATGCCTGTGTAGGGATGTGAGGTCCTATTTCCACTATCTGAAAGATCCTTGGATCAACAGCTTCCATGAAGAACCGTACACGTTCTTTCCATATGGGAAAGTTTTCCTTGGTACACACGGGTAGCTTCATAGATGATATGTCTTTGCTTCGATCCATGGTGAAAGTGTGAAATCTCTGAACGCTGGATCAGAGATCTTGATCAAGGTGTTAACCTTATTTGACCAACCTCCCTCTGATACCACTTGAAAGTATCTAGCGTTGACCTAAATCACCTAGAGGGGGTGATTAGGTGAAGTTTGTGTCTTTTTGCGGAATAAAAATAATCGAAAATATCAAGCACACAAACGCAGAAATTTTATTGTAGTTCCCCGAGTTGGGTACGTCCACTGTCCCGCCTCGCTTATCTCCCACGAAGGGCAGATTCAGCTACTTCACCAAACTCAGATTTCGTCAAATCTTACACCTCGGAGTCGCAACTCCTACACCTCGGAGAACAAACTCTCCTACAACTCGATCCGCAAACCGGATCTACACACTCGATCCACAACCGGATCTACTCTCTCGATCCACAAGCAGATCTACAAAACTCGGAGAAAATCTCCTACAATATTCAAAATAAAGTTACAACAACAACACACGATTCCAATCTTGATCCGACGTTCTATGAAGGTTGGAAGTTGAATCTTGGAGAACTCAGAACCTTGAAATTTTGGATCTAGAACTTTGATCTTCGACCAACAAGGACCGGAGAAAAACATATCTTGAACGAAGAAGCGATCCAGTCAACAAAGTCGTCGGCGAAGAAGATGGTTGCACGAAGTTACGGCCGATCGGAAGAAGTTCGCGAAATCTGGAGCGGCCGACGAGATCCTTTTTCGGGAAATTTGAGATTTTGATTTTAGAAATTAGATTTTTGGATTTCTACTTGATTTCGAAATTATCTTAGGTATTTATAAGGAGATTCGAAATCAAACGGCTATAAAAGGTTTCCAAAATTGAAACCTAGAAAAGTATTGTACATGGCCATCGGTTTCGAACCAGAAAAAATCGGAAAAACGACAAGTAAAATTCGGCAAGTTTCGTCGAGTATCAGTATGATACTAGCCGAATCTGAAGATGATATTCGCCGAAAAAGCCTTGGACAGAATAGAAGAAAAGTCGACATAAGGCCCAACATACCCGGCGAGTATCGCCTAGGATACTCGTCGAATTCGGCGAGTATCGCATGGGATACTCGTCGAATTCGGCGAGTATCTCTAGTGATACTCGGCGAATTCGGCGAGTATCACCAGTGATACTCGGCGAATTTGCCTTGGCGAATTTTCTGTTTTCCCTGCAAATTTCTCCAAGTATATACGACGAAGTCGACGGGTATCGGGAAACATAAACGACGAATTCGGCGAGTACCAAGGGGATACTCGACGAATTCGACGTATATGACTCACCATACTCGCTGAATTTTACTTAGGTCAAATTCTTCATCTCTGACTTCTGGTCTTTGGCCTTCCTTGATCCGTCTCTTGTACTTAGATAAGAAGTACACCTCAATAGAGAGATTACACATGAGTCAACATGATGGTCTACACAATGAGGGATTACATTGTGTAGTCATGTGTTTACTGACCCACTGTAACCTTACATTGGTGTGTACTTGGCATTGTAAACCTGCAAGTACACAATTAAAATGCAATATCAAATACAATCTCAATTCATCTTAGCTTGACTAGATCATTCCTCGAATCAGGGTTATTGTGGATACAATACCCAACAAACAGTTGAGACAGCTGAGAGAATGGTGGGTAGAACATCCAAGAGATACAGCTCATTCGACAGCCGCCCTTTTACCAATGATACTCCGCGTGCGGCAATCCTGCACAACAAAATTAGGGAAGGAGAAAATGTTTATACAACATTCAAGTTCTTGAATAAGAACGATTA